>VXBP01005888.1:860-101798 GCA_013400115.1 Rhinopomastus cyanomelas | reverse complement strand
TCATTGATGACTTGGATGAGGGATTGGCATGCACTGTCAGCAAGTTTGCTGATGACACACAGCTGGGTGGTGTGTGTCCACAGCAGACTGTGCTGCCATTCAGGGAGACTGGGACAGGCTGGAGAGCTGGGCTGAGAAAAATTTAATGAGGTATAACAAGGGTAAGTGTAGAGTCTTGCGTCTGGGCAAGAACAACCTCAGGTACCAGTATACATTGGAGACTGACCTGTTGGAGAGTAGTGTAGGATAAAGGGACCTGGGGGTCCTGATGGACAGCAGGATGACTATGAGCCAGTAATGTGCTCTTGTGGCCAAGAGGGCCAAACAGCATCCTGGGGTGGATTAGAAGAGGGGTGGTTAGCAGATCAAGAGAGGTTCTTCTCCCCCTCTACTCTGCCCTGGTGAGACCACACCTGGAGTATTGTGTCCAGTTCTGGGCCCCTCAGTTCAAGAGGGATGTGGAGCTGCTGGAGAGAGTCCAGCATAGGGCAACGAGGATGATGAAGGAGGTGCAGTAAGTATAACTTTTCCCTATGCTTTTATAAAGGAGAAATCAAAAAAATCATAGATTCTAATAGTCAGAAGACTTTCAAGATCATCAAGTCCAACCATCAATCCAACTGACCAGGCTGCAGAGCTACACAATTTGTAAACATGTCCATGGATGGTGACTCAACCTCTTCCCTGAGCAGCATTTTCCAAGGCCTGATGACATCTTTCATAATGAAGTTTTCCACTGGTGTAAATTGAGGCCGTTTCCTCTTGTCCTGTCACTCAATACTTGTTAGAAGAGACCAACCTCCATGTCTCTACAACTTCCTTTCAGGTGGCTGTTAGACAGCAACAGGGTCTCCTCTCAGCCTTCTTTTTTACTGAACACTACACTGGTGTCACACAAGTTTTCCCGTGGGGGAAATAAAACCCTGTGGAGTTTTACCAAAACAAATGCTAAAAATCAAGCACACCACATTTGTTACAAATCTTCTCAGCTACTGAGCAATCTGATTTTCAGATGAAGCAGCAATCTCCTGATGAATTCCCAGAAAGAACTGACAGGAGGGCAGCAGAAAGTACCAGAAATCATAGAAACTGAGGATTAACACTAGACACACAGAACTACAGAATCACGTAGACTGAAACCGCGGTAGAAAGTCTTGTGTGTGTCTTTGGTATTTTACACAAATTTTTTTTTTTGCACCTAGTCTCCTGAGCTCAGAATAAGAACAGGGCAAAATAAAGAAACAAAGAACAAAAATGAAACAGCACAACCAGCAACAGAAGAAGCAAATGAAACAACAAACCACGAACTCAACAGAAAGCAACATGACCCTAAAATTCAACAGGGAAACCAACCACAGTCCAAGAGCCACAAAAGCCACACAGAGACCACCAAGTTAAAAGCCTGAGAAATGCGTAATGCAATTATTCACCCTGGTCCAGTTCATCCTGTTCTGTTGTGACTGAGAGCTCCAGTTGCTAGAGAGGTACTTGGGGGTCCTTACAGCAACAGGAGCAATCAGCAAAGTGTATTCAACTGACTCACAAACTCACAACTGCCTTTGCAACTGGGCCCTGCTTTTACAATGGAAGGGGCACCAGGTGCAGCCACTATTCTAGTGTTTGATGAGGGGCATATTAGTTTGAAAAACTTACCTAGAATTGCATTAAACTTAAAATAAGCTTACAGGACTTCTGCAAAATCACTTATTCCTCTTAAGAGGGCCAGTGTTTTAGGAAGACGCTAAGCTATTCCTCACAGGATTCTGTTTTTCAGGTGTGTTTGTCACGTGCTCTATGTCTGTGCCCTTCCTGGCTCAGTACATTGCAGGAATCACAAATACTAACAGCCACATCCTTTTAACATTCTAACAATAATATGTATTTGAATATTCCAAACTATTACACTAACACACAGCATCTGAAATTCTGCATGTGGGGGAATCATTAGGATACATATCCTCAGCGTAAATAGGGAGAATACGTGTAACCTCCCCCATTGCTACAGAAATGCTCCCTCTTGATGACAGAAACAGCCAACAATGACAAGCTTTGCAATACTCCACTGCAAGAGGGTGTTATTCATCAACAACCTTGATGAGGGATTAGAGAGCCCTGCCAGCAAGTTTGCTGATGACACAAAGCTGGGAGGAGTGGCTGACACCCTAGCAGGCTGTGCTGCCATTCAGTGGGGCCTGGACAGGCTGGAGAGTTGGGTAAGGAGATATTTATTTACTATAGAGAGGGCATCTGGCAAGAACAACCCCAAGTACCAGTAGAGGTTGGGGACTGATCTGTTGGAGAGCAGCACAGGAGAAAGAAACATACCATTGGCCGTTGTGGCCAAGGAGGCCAACTGGAGTGGATCAGAAGCAGGGTAAAAGAAGAGAGGGTCTCCCCTTCTACTCTACCCTGGTGAGACTGCATCTGGAATATTGTGCCCAGTTTTGGGCCCCTCAGTTCAAGAAGGGCCAAGGAATTTTGGAGAGAGTCTAGCACAGAGCCACAAAGATGATGAAGGGAGTAGAACATCTCCCTTATGAGGAAAGGCTGAGGGAGCTGGGTCTCTTGAGCTAGAGGAAGAGAGAAGGTTGAGGAGTGACCTCATTAGCATTTGCAAATATGGAAAGGGCAAGTGTCAGGAGGATGGAACCAGACTCTTCTCAGTGGTGGCCAATGATTGGACAAGGGATAACGTGTGAAAGATGGAGCAGAGAAGATTCCATGTAAACATAAGCCCCAGAACAGTGCCCCTCGTCCTATCATCAGATGGCATCACTGGAGACGTTTAAAACCTTCCTGGATATGTTCCTGTGTGACTTGGTCTAGGTGATCCTGCTGTGGCAGGGGGATTAGACTCAGATGATCTTTCTAGGTCCCTCCCAATCCCTAATGATTCTATGATTCCTGTTCTGGAGACATTCAAAACCTGCCTGGAGACAATCCTGTCTGACCTACTGTAAGTGATCCTGCTGTGGCAGGGGGATTGGACTAAATGATTCTTAAAGGTCCCTTCCAACCCCTAACTTTCTGTGATTAGAATCTTCATCTCTTGTTCCGAGAGGCAACTTATGGCATCTTGTGCAGTCAAGTACTAGAGACAAGCCACAGGCATTGTACGGTGAACCTACTGCATTCAGCAACACCTCAACCCAGAGAAATACATTTTACTCCTTCAGTCTACATTTTTCCGAGCGTCATTTTGAAAATGGTCATACTTTATTAGGTTTAAAAACAGTTTATTTAGTACAAAGGTCCATAATGTTCTGTAAAGGCTTCCCACAGTAGGTGTGGTGCTCTTAAAAGACTTTTTTGAAAGACAAACAGGATGCAAAATAAAACACAGTGATCTAAGTGAGAAACAAAGCCAATGAAGTCCAGTAAAATAGGGTCTACATTTAAGTAAACTGGATTTCTCACTCCAGAAGGGAATAATGAAGAGTGTTATTGTATTCTACAATGCTTTAAATCATGACATTCACATATTTATGTTGTTACCATGCACATCTAGACATGGCTGCAAGAAAATTCTCTGCTTTTTTCTTTTAATTAGGGCTTTTTCCAACAGCTCGGGCAGGTAAAACCTGCCTTGATATGTTCCTGTGCTACTTGGTCTAAGCAGTCCTGCTCTGGCAGGGGGATTAGACTGGATGATCTTTTGAGGTTCCTTCCAATCCCTAATGTACTATGATTCTGTGAAGTGTGATTTGCTATAACGAAAATCAAACATCTGCACAAAAGCCCAATTAGGAATTGACCATCTTTGTGAGAATACAAGATACCCAATACAAGATACCCAATCCATTATTACTAATAATAATGGAACTAAATTTGACTTACAGTTTCAAATTTCTGTTAGAGGAATTCAATTAGTTATCTCCTGGAAGAGTTAACAGACAGACAAGCCAAGACAGTAATGATCGTATTCCCGTGGAGGTAGGAAGTCACAGAACATTAGAGATGGAAAGGACCTCAAAAGGTCATCTAGTCCAATTCCCCTGCCACACCACGAACATCTAAACCAAGTTGCACAAGAACATATCCAGGTGGGTTTTAAATATCTCCAGAGAAGGAGACTCCACAACACCCCGGGCAGCTCTCTCACCCTCACTGTGAAGAAGTTCCTTCTCATATTGATGTGGAATCTCCTATGTTCCAGCTTACACCCATCGTCCTTTGTCCTATCATTGGATGGCACTGAGAAGAGCCTGAAATGAAAGATTAAACCTCTGCATGCAGCTGTTTGACTTTCCCAAACTTTACGGGTTGCATACCTGCAGACTAATTTCCTGGTAATTTTATTTGCTCTTTGGTTTGGCATTTCGATTATCAGAAACAAACAAAAAGAAACAAAACCAAAGTTACTTACATGGCAAAGCCCTTATGGGACAATTTGTTCATGACATAGGAGACACAGTGGGAGTTGTCATGCTCTAGCCTGGTCTGTCAAGAACGGTTCAAACATTGTAAGAAGAACAAATAATCTAGTCAGCTCTTCATAAAGATCAGAAGACCTGCCAGACTGAAAATCAAATGAAGTCATTACATGGCAGTGAGCAGCAGAATAAAGTGCTGTTTTTTTATAGAAGAAACGTGACAGCCAAGGCAGGGCATAGATGGCGAATTTTAGTAACTTAAAGGTTAGAAGACTGCAGCTGGGATAATTGTGATTTGAGTTGGTTCATTTGCCTAAGATCTATTACCATCAGTTTCTTCAAACCCTTTGAGCTGGTTCAAACATTGCAATAAGTATTGAGCCAGGTTGTCATGATCATAACTTGGTGATGCACCGTTATGAAGAAGCAGATATCCATAGCCACTCACATTTTTTTCAACAATAGTAGCAGATCGAGAGAGGTTCTCCTCCTCCTCTACTCTGCCCTGGTGAAACCGCATCTGGACAAGAGGAGGCTCAGGGGGGACCTTATTGCTGTCTACAATTACCTGAGGGGTGGTTGTGGCCAGGAGGAGGTTGCTCTCTTCTCTCAGGCAGCCAGCACCAGAACAAGAGGACACAGCCTCAAGCTGCGCCAGGGGAAATTTAGGCTTGAGGTGAGGAGAAAATTCCTCACCGAGAGAGTCATTGGCCACTGGAATGGCCTGCCCAGGGAGGTGGTGGAGTCGCCAACTCTGGAGCTGTTCAAGGCAGGATTGGACGTGGCACTTGGTGCCATGGTCTAACCTTGAGCTCTGTGGTGACAGGTTGGACTTGATGATCTATGAGGTCTCTTCCAACCTTGATAATACTATGATACTGTGATACTATTGTGTCCACTTCTTTGCCCCTCAGTTCAAGAAGGACACAGAACTCCTGGAGAGAGTTCATTGCAGAGCCACAAAGATGATGAAGGCATAAGAACACCTCCCTGATGAGGAAAGGCTGAGGGAGCTGGGTCTCTCTAGATGGAGAAAAGGAGACTGAGGGGTGACCTCATTAATGTTGATAAATATGTGAAGAGTGAGTGTCAGAAGGATAGAGCCAGGCTCTACTCAGTGGCATCTTATGATAAGACAAGGGGCAATGGGTGTAAGCTGGAAAAAGGAGGTTCGACATCAATGAGAAGGAATTTCTTCCCAGTGAAGGTAACAGAGCACTGGAAGGGACTGTCCAGGGGGGTTGTGGAGTCTCCTTCTTTGGAGACATTTAAGACCCTCCTGGTTATGTTCCTGTGCGACTTGGTCAAGGTGGCCCTGCTGTGTCAGGGTGATTGGACTAGATGATCTTTTGAGGTCCCTTCTAATCCCTAATGTTCTGTGATTCCGTGACAGGTCACAATCAAGCTTAGTGCTCCAGTGTGTAAACAGATGGTAACAGGTAAGTAACCGTCTGGAGCAGGGGTTGTCAAAGTTAAACACAGCAGTGTATGTGTCTATCTTGCAAATGTTCAAGGTTATCATGCAAGTGAAGCAGGAATTTAAACCAGTTCCCAAATTTCTGACTACAAAGCAAGCTCTTTAAGAATTTCAAGTTTAAGCCTTCCTATGCCTGCGCAGACATATGAGCAGATCATTAGAAGAAGGAAGAACAGAACATAACAGTCTTCTCATATTTTTGAAGTTCACCATCTTTATGATAGAAAATTCAGAAAAATTGTAACTCTATGCCTAATTGGCAGGTTGTGCCATTCATATCACATCTATATTGTGTACAGGAAGTAGGATTTTATGGGCTTGTTTTCTTGTTCTGAACAAATAAGAAAAAAAAGCCTAAAATATGTTGAGCCCTGCTTCTGATATATTCAACGACAAGGCACAGTCCATACTGACAAGATGTACTCAGATTTGCATATAGATGTTTCAAGTCCCTTTCCTCCTGGCACAACACGCTGTGCATACACAATATTCAAATTTAACAGTAATATGCCAGGGCATTACATTCCCTGGTAATTCCTTTGCAACAGTGATATATGTCTACTTACTTCTCTGGCATAGATCTCAGGCATTAGCTTTTGCTCTAACAAAAGAAGCAACAAGAAAAGACCTAGATTGAGCCTGTAAATATCATGCATTTCCAATACAGCATGAATTTATTTCTAACTCATTAGAAGCGACATGGTGTATGGGAGCTGAAGGATGTGTTTTCAAATGACATTCTCTGAAAGCTGAATTTGTAATAAAAGTTATTTATGCCGTTGCTGCAGCACAACAGCTCTTGTAGTAACATGAACTGTATTCTCCATCAAAAGCATTCACAGAATCACAGAACATTAGGGATTGGAAGGAACCTCAAAAGATCATCTAGTCCAATCCTTCACTGACGTAGTTCACTACAAGAAGTCTGTCTAATGTAAATGCATTTGTCAGTATGGGGGGGCAGGAAAGAACATGACAAACTGTTGTTTTCACATACCATGGTCCTCAAGAAAAATATGGAAGGCAGAAGGGTTTTTACACACAGTGAACAAGAAGAAAATAAGACTCAAGCATGCAAATTCCATGAAGACTTCTAATGACCACTCTCTCCAGGAAGAATTTCTTCCTGAAACCCACAATCCCTGGCATCAGATCTTTTGTTACCACAGTCAAACTGTTGTGGTGCATACTTTTCATTAGGAATTGATCTATGAAATAAAAGGTCATGAAAAATCATCTTGTTATAAGATACAGTCTGTTGAATTCAAAGTCAGCTGTGGCTTCTGCAGTAGCTAAGAGATAAACATCTGACAAGACATATCATAGAATCACAGAATCATTTATGTTGGAAAAGACTTTTAAGATCATCAAGTCCAACCATATGCCCTACTCTACTCTGTCTGCTGTTAGACCCACCAGTAAACCGTGTTCCCTAACACCACATCTATGTAGCTTTTGAACTCATCCAGGGATAGTGACTCAACCACCAACCTGGCCAGCCAGTTGCAATGCCTGACAAAATTTTCATTGAAAAATTTTTTCCTAATATCCAATCTAAACATCACCTGTTGCAGCTTGAGGCCATTCCCTCTTGTTCTGTCACCAGACACGTGAGAAAAGTTCAGCACACTTCTCTGTACAGTATCCTTATGAAGTAGTTGTAGGGAGTGATTTCATCTGGAAAAGAGGAGGCTCTCCTAAACAGACCCAGCTTCATCAGCTGATCCTCACAGGACCCATGCTTCAGACTCTTTACCAGTCTGGTTGCCCTTCTCTAAAGCCATGCCAGCATGTGAATGTCCATCTTGTGCTGAGGTGCCCAAAACTGGACCGAGTACTTCAGGTGGGGCCTCATCAACACTGAGTACAGACAAACAAGCACCTCTCTACTCCTGCTGGCCACGTTATTTCTACTACAGGCCAGGATGTCGTTGATCTTCTTGGCCATCTGGGCACACAGTGGGTTCATGTTCAGCCTCACATCAATCAACACCACCAGGTCATTCATTGTACAGCTCTATGACACAAAATTAAAATTCACAGGAAAGGCGCGTTATGCCACACACATGTTCAGAATGAGATGAACACACGCTGGATATCAAGCTATGCGAGAACACGTTCGAGTACAAGAGACGTACAGCAGATCTAAGTAACTTGCACCTGCCGTAAGAAGAGCTTCATTATCTGATTTAAATTCTATGCAAATACATTCATACTCAGCTTAATATCATCATGAACAGAATATACATTAAGGTAATGGTAAAAATAATTTTACACAATAGAATAATTACAGCTATTAATTCCTCATTAATTTTTTCCTAATCGTGAAACATTTTCTACTACCTGTAACAGAAGAATGAAATGTATGTACCTCTAAAACGATTGATCCATTTACATAAGCAAGTCTGATGATGACAAAAACTGAGAAGAGTGGCCAACACCCCAGCAGAGAGTGCTGCCATTCAGCAGGACCTGGAAAGCCTGGAGAGCTGAGCAGAATGAAATTTAATAAACTGTTATAAAAGCAAATGTGGAGTCTGGCATCTGGGCAAGAACAACTCCAGGTACCAGTATATGTTGGGGACTGACCTGTTAGAGAACAGTATAGGAGAAAGGGACCTGGGGGTCCTGGTGGACAGCAGAATGACCATGAGCAAGCAATGTGCCCTTGTGGCCAAGGACAATGGCATCCTGGGGGGATCAAAAAGAGGTGGTTAGCAGATGAAGAGAGGTACTCCTTCCCCTTTACTCTGCCCTGGAGAGAACACATCTGGAGTACTGTGTCCAGTTCTTTGCCCCTCGGTTCAAGAAGGACAATGAACTTCTGGAGAGAGTTCAGCACAGAGCAGAGAAGATGATGAAGAGAGTAGAACACCTTCCTGATGAGGAAGGGCTGGGGACCTAGGTCTGTTTAGCTTGGAGAAACGGAGACTGAGGGGTGGCCTTGTTAATGTTTATAGATATGTGAAGGGTGGGTGTTAGGAGGATGAAGCCGGGCTCTGCTCAGTGTTATCTAATGATAGGACAAGGAAGAATGGCTGTAAGTTGGAATATAGGAAGTTCCCATCAATCCGAGAAGGAACTTCTTCCAAGTGAGGGTGACAGAGCACTGGAATGGGCTGCTGAGGAAGGTTGTGGAGTCTCCTTCTCTGGAGACATTTAAAACCTGCCTGGTGACTGTGTGACTTGGTCTAGGTGGTCGTTCTGTGGCAAGGGGACTGGACTACATGATCTTAAGAAGAATACAGGGCTGCTGTAGGGAGTCCAGAAGAGAGCAAAAAGGATGATGAAGTGAAACACCTCCCCTGTGAGGAAAGGCTGAGCGAGCTGGGTTCCTTGAGCTTGGAGAAAAGGAAGCTGAGGGGGGACCTCATTAATGTTTATAAATATATGAAGGGTGAGTGTCAGGAGGATGGGGCAAGGCTCTTCTTAATGTCATCTAGTGATAGGACAGTGCATTGGGTGTAAGCCGGAACATAGGAGGTTCCATATAAATATTAAAAGGAACTTCTTCCAAGTGAGGGTGACAGAGCATTGGAATGGGCTGCCCAGGGGGGTTCTTGAGTCTTCTTCTCTGGAGATGTTTAAAACCCACCTGGATATGTTCCTGTGCATCTTGGTCTAGGTGGTCCTACTGTGGCAAAGTGATTGCATTGGATGATCTTTCGAGGTCTCTTCCAATCCCTAATGTTCTGTGATTCTGTGATATTACTCCTGAGAAGTGTCTGTGTTTGAGCTTTGGTCCAAAACAGAAATACTTTCAATCAGTACTTGTGCTGATGTAGACCACAGAAAACAACATTCAATTTTATCCCATTGTGATTCTCCTAGAAGAAAGTGAACCCTGATTAAAATACAACTGCCTGCTGCCTGACAGAGAATGTTACCTGATCAGAGAGATTTCTGTGCAGAAAGGCAGTGTGAATCCTTTCTCAGGAAGCATTATCCCTTTCATTTTGAAAGCTGTCATGTGCGTTTACAAACAGCAACTGAATGTTTCACACAATTTTTTGACCTCATATTTCTTTGTGTCTTCAGCCCTTAGTCTATGGTTTGCTTCATGTCATAGAATCATTGAATCATTAGGGATTGGAAGGGAACTCAAAAGATCATCTGATACAAACCCTAGGCCCCTCAATTCAGGAAGGACATAGAACTGCTGGAGAGAGTGCAGCACAGTGTCACAAAGATGTTGAAGGGACTAGAACACTTCTCTCATGAGGAAAGGCTGAGGGAGCCTGGTCTCTTGAGCTTGGAAAAAAAGACACTAAGAGTTGACCTCATTAACATTTATAGATATGGGAAGGGTGGGTGTCAGGAGGATGAGCCGGACTCTGCTCAGTGTCAGCTAATGACAGGACAAGGGGCAAGTGGTGTAAGCTGAAACACAGGAGGTTCCACATCAATATGAGAAGGAACTTCATCCCAGTGAGAGTGACAGAGCACTGGAAGGGGCTGCCCAGGAAGGTTGTGGAGTCTCTTTCTCTGGAGGCATTTAAAACCTGCCTGGATATGCTATTGTGTGACTTGGTCTTCGTGGTCCTGCTCTGTCAGTGGGATTGGACTAGATGATCTTTCACGGTCCCTTCCAATCCCTAATGATCTGTAATTCTGTGATTTTGTAATCAGAAACCTGTCGAGTATGTCAAGTGGCTAACCTGTTGGTGGATTTCTCTCATAATTTCCATTCCTACTATTCTCAATCATTACAGAGCATTCCTCCCCCACAGCGAGTTGCTCCTCATGTTGCTCGCCCACAAGCAACAAGCACACATATAAACAATGTTTCCCACTGAGCAAAATTGACCCAATTAATTTTGTAAGACTGAAACTAATGTTTTGCCTTGCTCTGAGAAAACCCTCACCACACCACAGATAAGCAGTCTTGTCCCCTTCAAGGCCTCTTAACACACCCTCCTGAGGCTGCTCTGCCTTGCACAAAAATGCAACAGGAACACGTTCGTTTAGTCACAAGAAGCAGTTCCTTATGGTTAGTAATTGGTATAAAACAGTTGTGTCGGTTAAAACATATGGAGCAATCGCACATGAAGCACTGCTCGAGTCTGCACCAGAAGGCCAGCTGTGCAGCTGTTAGATACAGGGCAGGGGAAGAAGTATCAGCTGCCCACTACCCAATTCCTCCTCCACCATCAACACCTGCCCACAGTGTGGTTCAAGCTACAAGCAATTCCCCACTGTCCCCAGCCACCAGCTTCACACCTGCCAGCCCACTTCTTGGTGCCCTAGTTTGCCTGCTCTTGCAGGTCTGGTGTCCACATAGATCTGCCATGGCTGTGTTGGGCTGAGCTTTGGCCTCACCATCAGCAGTTGATCCTTCAGGTGAGCAAGGTGCACACAAGGTGACATGAAAAAAACCATATCACATCAAAAAAGTATGTTTCTAAACAAATGGGAAATCAAATTGCACATCAATGACTTGTTAACTTAAGCTTCCAGCAAACAGCTTATTGCAGAATTCTGTCATCAGCTAAGAGAATTTGGATGTTGCTTGCTCTATTCTTTGTTCTTGATGTCCTTTAAACTGACAAAAAGCTCTTTCTTGTCAATCACCAATAAAATCAGAACACTGATCACACAACTGAATAAACTGTGGATTTGAAACAATCTTTTTTATCTTTCTAAATATTATCCTTTCAAAAGGATAAACAGAAACATGAATTTCTGAAATTCTCATTGTATGAAGAGATAAATGTTAACACTGGCTGTAAAATGTTGGAAAATACTTCAGAGATTCAGTCCCTCTCTTTCCCATCACCAGCTTTGTAGTTTTACTGTATTTTTCATTTGCAGTAGAATAAGAAAAAAAAATACCCCTATATCTAATGTCAGACTGATCCAGAAGATAAAGAATGCAACAGAAAAGCAGTACTAGTGGGACTCTGGAGAAGGTGAAACCAAGATAATAATTAGGGAAGCTTGGGACCTTTCTTCCTGTATCTATGAAACACAAAAATCTGTACAGATCTAATCATTTCAGTAAACATAATTAATTACACCACACTCCAGACACAGGTTCAGTAGAGAGACCTCTGGGGGGGTTCACTGATAGCAGCTGAATGTGAGTCAGCAGTGTGCCTATGTTATCAAGAAGACCAATGGCATCCTGGCCTGCATCAGAAATAGTGTGGTCAGTAGGGCCAAGGAGGTAATCCTGCCCCTATTATTTGGCCCTGGTGAGGCTGTACCTTTAGTACCTCATGCAGCTGTGGACACTGCAGTATAGAAAGGACATTGAGGTGCTAGAGAGTGTGCGGAGAAGGGCAAATGGGCTGGTTAGGGGTCTGGAGAACAGGTCTGATGAAAAGAGGATGAGGCAGCTAGGGCTGTTCAGTGTGGAGAAGAGGAGGGTGAGAGATCACATCATTGCTCTCTACAACTACCTGAAGTGAAGTTGTAGTAAGGCGGGAGTTGGCCTATTCTCCCTAAAGAACAAGAGGAAATGGGGCCAGGTTGTTCCAGCAGCGGTTCGTGTTGGGTTTTAGGAAAAACTTCTTCCCAGAAAGAGTGGGGAAGCCTTGGAAAAGACTGCCCAGGGAAAGGGTGGAGGCATGGTCTCTGAAGGATTCAAAAAAATGAGTAGACACAGTGTTTCAGGAGATGGTTTAGTGGTTCGGGGTTGTGGGGTGGGTAGTTTGACTTGATAATCTTGAAGGCCTTCTCCAATCATAGAATCATTAGGGATTGGAAAGGACCTCAAAAGACCGTCTAGTCCAATCCCCCTGCAACAGCAAGATCACCTAGACCAAGTTGCACAGGAACACATCCAGGCAGGCTTTAAACATCTCCAGTGAAGGTGACTCCACAAAACCCCTGGGCAGCCTGTTCCAGTGCTCTGTCACCCTCACTGTGAAGAATTATTCTATGATTCTACCTTAGCACAAAGCACTTCCAAGTTTTCCGACTATTCTGACTCTTAGACACCACTTTCCTGCTTTTCATAAGTTTTCGACTTCTTTATTTAAGCAAATCAAATTGCCTTATACATCTACTGCAATATCTTTTGCATGACATATTATCTCCACTGGTAATACAGCATTTAGAGCCCCACTTCACTTTAAAACTTCACTGATAAACCAGTCAACCAACCAAATAAACACCCTACCCAACCCCTACCCAACCCAAAATCTAGCTAATTATTGTAGGAAAAAATGAGCCAAGAACTGGTCAATTCTTGACTCTCCTCTAGCAAGTAGCAAGTCACATAGTGTAGTAATAGACTGCAATGGCTAAATTTTCAAAAATTGGCTTTCTCCCCTCTTTAAGGGGCTGATGATGCACAGCTCAGACAATATGTGATGTATTATCACCTTCAGCCACTGTAAATCTGAAGGTGTCTGTACGTAATATTTATCTTTTGCTGTGGAGAAGCCCTGGGGAGTTTTCAATAACTCCTTCACCTCGTTGTGTTCACTTTTTTCACCTAGGAGCAGTTTAGAAATGCAGCACAGTTATGTTTAACAGGTAAGTACCATCCAGCAGGAAGTACATCTATTGATTACCCAACACATCCCAATTAATCATCCCTATGTAAAAACATTCTGTAATATCAAATTACTCCTACAAAGAAAACCACATCCTATTACAAATACTACTTAAAATTGGCTTATAGCATAATTGTACTTAGTCCTCTTTTTGCTGAGGAGCTCACTGGGCTCACAGTTCACAGCTAACACATAAAACACACTTTCCTAGTACATTACAAAGGGAGAAAAGCTCTTAAAGAAAATTATAGGGATAACAAGTTTTTTACATTTCCAGGTAATCTGCTAACACCTTTCTAAATTTTTTTTCTTGAAAACTACAAAGACTCTGGCTCCAATGAGCCTTAGCATAGAATCACAGAATCTCTGGTTGGAAAAGACCCCTGGGATCATTGGTACAACCACCTACCCTACCTTACAAGTTCACCCCTAAAACACATCCCTCAACACCTCATCCAAACCATCCAAACCAAAACACAGCCAGGGATGGCAACTCAACCACCTCCCTGGGAAGCCCAGTCCAGTGCCTGACCACCCTTTCTGGGAAAGCATTCTTCCTAAGATCAAGTCTACACCTACCCTCTTGTAAATTGAACCCATTCCATCTTGTTCTATCAGTAATTACTTGTGAGAAGAGACCAGCACCAACGTCTCCACAATGTCCTTTCAGGTAGCTGCAGAGAGTGATGAGGTCTCCTCTCAGCTTCCTCTACCTCAAACTAAAGAGCCCCAGCTCTTTCGGTCTTTCCTCATCAGATTTATTCTCCAAGCCATTCACCAGCCTAGTTGCTGCTCTCTGCACCTCCTTCAGCACCTCCACATCTCTCTTGGAAGTTAGTAAAGTTAATTCTGAAGTAACTTCTTCCAGTATTTACCACTTCACTGTTAAGTTTAAACGTAAAATGTTCTTGTTCCATCGTATTCATACAGATTTACATAGGTTTTAGTTCAAGCATGTCGACCAATTATGTACTAGAGTGCACTTTGTGCACAACATAATAAACATGTCATACCTAGAGAGGGGCAGCCATTCTATACCCAGAGAGCTGTAGCAACCATGGAGTTTCCTACAAAACAAGTGAAAACAAAAACTACAGACCAACAAATATACCTGCTATTATCAAATGACAGTTAGATGGATATTTTTGAAGGGGACACAACCACTTTTATATTTCAGTGTTTTTTATTGATTTATATATATATATATGTATTTGAGGGATAAAGCTGGGTGAAGAACAGGAAAGGCTGAATTGATTGGCCTACTGAAAACCCTGCCTTCATTTATATGGTTTCTCATGAAGTTAAATCTTGAGGGATCTCCTAATTCTTACTTGAAAAGCTCTTAACCGCTCATCTGAATGAAAACTAAAACCTTCCTTTTTCCTTTACTTTGTTTCAACAGAAGATAACACTGGGATATTAAGCAAGAATAGAATCACTTCAAGACCTTACAATTATATCCTAAAGATTTGACCTGTGTAAAGGAAAGTAGACACTATTAAAGTTCTTTGAAAAGGCTTTAATCTCACTTATAATTATTTCAGATATTTCTGTGGTTTGTTTTGTAATTTAAAGACAACGGCACTTTAAAAATAGTAAATATATTCATGACCAGAGAGAGATCAGAAGCGAGGTGGTTAGCAGATCGAGAGAGGTTCTCCTCCCCCTCTACTCTACACTGATGAGACCGCTTATGGAATATTGTGTCCAGTCCTGGGCCCTTCGTTCAAGAAGGACACAGAACTGCTGGAGAGAGTCCAGTGCAGAGCCACAAAGATGATGAAGGGAGCAAACATCTCCCTGAGTGACAAAAGGCTGAGGGAGCTGAGTCTCTTGAGCTTGGAGAAACTGAGAATGAGGGGTGACCTCATTAATATTTATAAATATGTGAAGGGGGGGGTGTCAGGAGGATGGAGCCAGGCTCTGCTCATTGGCATCTAATGATAGGACAAGGGACAATGGGTGTGAGCTGGAACATAGCAGGTTCCACATCAATGAGAAGGAAATTCTTCACATCAAGGGTGACAGAGCAATGGAAAGAGCTGCTCAGGGGGATGGTGGTGTCTCCTTCTCTGGAGACATTTAAAACCTGTCTGGATATGTTCCTGCGCGACTTGGTCTAGGTGATCCTGTTGTGGCGAGGGGATTGGGACTAGATGATCTTTCGAGGTTCCTTTCAATACCTAATGTACTGTCACACTGTGATAACGTGAGTGTGGTGGAAAGTTCAGGTGGCAGATCTCACAGTCAATAAAGAGTTATAGAATCTCTAACTCTAATGGAGATTACATGAGTGAGTTGTGAGTAATATAATGCCTGAATCAATATTCTGTGTAAAAATCACTAGAATTACATTATTGATTTGACTAAATTTATGGCTAATCTGATGATTTTATTTCATTGCTTTTAAAAACAATTTTAAATTACTAGAAAAATATATATTCTAGATATTCTTCTCAGCTGGTTAAATCCACTCAGCCTTCAGTGTGGAGCTGCAAACACTTCTAAATTTTGTAGTCATTGTCCACAGAAATCATCAAAAGTCATGTCTTATTGCTTTCATAAAATGTAGTTTACACCTCCCTGAGTAATTGAATTTTGCCAGGTTTATAGGCAGACTGTGTATTCGTGTACACCAAAACACTCTGCAGCCCCTGAGAAAAAGCAGCTCTTTCTATTGTATGAAGTCTAATCAGAGATTATGAAATATATGCTGGACCTTTTCCCCTCTAAATTGTTAATTAACAAGGAGATGAGCTTGTCTTGGAGAAAGAAAAGTTCCATAGAGTTACAACTGCTCTTACAAAAGTTTGAAATTAATTCTTGCATATTACATAAATATTAAGTCTCTAACACTTTCCATTACTCGTAGAAGTATAAAATAAACCTTCCTGCTACAAACCAAAAATAAGATACTTTCTACAGTTAGGCCAGTCTGACAGCTCATGAGGATGATAAAGAAAGAATAAGTCATCGTAAATTAATTAATGGATCTTTCCCTAGTATGGATTAATGCTAAAAATTAAAGGAATTATTCAATTATTCACTGCTATGCATAAACATATTTGGAAACAGAGTAGATACAGAACTGGTGGAGAGAGGCCAGTGCAGAGCCACAAAGATGATGAAGGGAGTAGAACACCTCCCTTACAAGGAAGACTGAGGGAGCTGGGTCTCTTTAGCTTGGAGAAACAGAGACTTGAGTGAGGACCTCATTAATGTTGACAAATATGTGAAGGGTAGGTGCCAGGAGGATGGAGCCAGGCTCTGCTCAGTGTCGTCTAATGATAGGACTGGACACAATATTCCAGATGCATCTCACCAAGGCACAGTAGAGGGGGACAAATCCTCGAAAGTAGCCTCCAGCAATGATAAAAGCTTATCCATCACAATGACCTGATCAGTGACACATACTTAAGGAAAAAGAGCAAACTAATTCCTACAGAATCCCCTTTTCTAGTTATTTTAGACCATGTTATCTATCCAGCAGGACTAGTTAAAATCCGGGTTTATTTTGCAGCCTGCATAGCCTTTAATCCAGCTGTATATTTCCTGTCTAATTGTATTTCAGCTTCTAGAAGCACTGATTAATTCCCTGGATCCTCCTCTGAAGTCTGTACTTGTAATTCAACATTAAAGTGCGATCACATTTATTAATTCTATTGCTGAGTCTTACTAATTCTTTGGCAATGTGGTTGGCTACAATTTGAGGGTCATATTCTGCTTGTATTTTTACTGGGGTACATATGGAAGACTTTGGAGCAGCAGAATAAACATGATGTAGCTTTGTATTAGAATTGCTTTAAAAATTAATCTGTAGTGAAAATAAAGACAAAAGCTGAGGCTAACTCGGAGATCAACTTCACTGCTTTCAGCTGAAACAGTCAAGCTTAACCAAACACAGAGTGCACTAAGTGTTACTCGAGTAGAGTTCCAGAGCCACATTATGATGTCTACTCCAGCTAGTGATAATTCTGCCTCTGAGAGATACACGTTACCAGGATTTGGGCCAGGGAGGGTGAGAAGGTGGCCACCTCCCCCACCTAGCACCATTCTATGCAATACCATGTGAAAGAGTTCCAGCTTAAAATTACTCAGCATCACCAGAAAACTACATAGATTAACCCATCTCCTCATCAGCTGTGCTACCTTACCAAAGCTATTTGTGTCCCTATTTAATGGTTGCTTCAGCACCATCTTGTGCATCTGGCAGTTCCAGTTCCTCATTTTTCCCTTAAAACCATGGTGCATATTTCTGTTTTCACAGAATTCAGTTGTGGATCATTTTAGCACCCAAGGACGCAGTCTCTGTAGAAGATAAAGCATTCAGCCAGCAAAACCCATGTTTCCAGCAGAAGACTATGTTACTATTAACATCTCCTCTCCCATGTGCTTGCCAGAGCCCTGTCTCGACTGGTACTTGCACGACTTATCTCTAGGTGCACCAGGGACACTGCTGCTTCAGGATGCTCACTGCATACAAGCACACTGCACAAATCTGTGCTCTAAGAGCCTTAGGATATAACCGGCTTATGGTCTGCCCTTTGGACAGTGCAGAGGTGACAAGTGTGGTCCTTGCAGATGTTTTCCTTTATCCCTCTTCTTTCCCTCTTCTTAATTGCTGTTGGGCCCTTGGAAAGTAGATATCTCACACGTTTGTGCTTAAGACATAATATAGTTTGATTGCAAAAAAAAAAAGCGTTCTTGTTATCTAATAATAGGACAAGGGGCAATGAGTATGAGATAGAACAGAGGAGGTTCTGCATCAGTATAAGAAGGAACTTCTTCACAGTGAGGGTAACAGAGCACTGGAAGGGACAGCCCAGGGGTGTTGTGAAGTCTCCTTCTCTGAAGATGTTTAAAACCTGCCTAGCCATGTTCCTGTGCAACTTGGTCTAGGTGGTCCTGCTGTGGCAGGGGGATAGGACTGGATGATCTCTCAAGGTCCCTTCCAATCCATAATTTTCTGTGATTCTATTGACACACCAGCATTTAGGACAAAGATGATTGCCTTTAAATATTGGAACAGATACTTTATTGAGAAAGAAGGTAACTGAACAGAAAGGCCACAGAGTGAGAAATCTTCGACCAGCCTGAGACTTCAAAGTGAAAATTATTTGAAACAGGCAGAAAAAACTATAAGATACTCAGGTTTCAAATCTAACACCTGCATGACTTCATCCACACAGACAGAGCAGAGCTAGTGCAGATAAGCATCTCCAGTAGGACAGCAATTTCAAAAGCTTTCTGCACCCAGTGATGCTGGATTTCTCCACTTGCTCCATGTGATTAGCCAAAAAAAGCTGTCATGCTGAACTCACAGCAAAGTTAGGGGTCCTCATTAAGAACCACTTACCATGGGATTTATTAATATTTATGACAATTCACAGCCACCAGTTAGCCAGGGTCCTCTTTGAAACAAGGAAAGAGAAAACAAATATTTAGTTCTGTCTGAGGAGACAAAGACTATAAAATCCCTGTCGTGTTCCGTATGAGTTCTCCATCAGAGTGGCAAGAGAACGAGTTACAATTCTCCATCTGGGGGATAACTTTCATTTGCTAGAGAAAAAAGAAAGCTTTGAAAAGCTGTGGATTTCTCTGTTAAAAGCTTCTGGTTCACAAGAAGAGAGAAATGGCTTCTGAAGTGAAAAAGGCATAAACCACTTATTTGTTTTGTTAAAAAATAATCAGATTAGCAAAAGAGTTGTTCAAAGCATGTTAGAAGGCCTTTAAGTACATCATTGCTCGCTACTTATTACATACTTCCCCTGCAAAAAGTAGGCCTGCAGTTGAACTTCCTTAGTGCTATCAAGCTTGTTGTGTTTGACATTAATCAGCTAAGGAATAGGTTTCCTTTATCCTAGGTTGGCAGGAGTTTAAATGAGATCACTCTTCTCAAATAAAAGTGTAAGTGGGGAATGGAACAGTAGCCTATCAAAAAAAAAAAAACAAAATCAAACAAACCCCAAACAAAAACACCCAATTCCAAATAGCTATTAATACCCCTTTACTAACATCTGCCTATCATAAAAATCCCCAAAGTTTAGTGTTTAGTTAAAAGACCTTCCATCCAGGGTACCTACATCTCAGCAACCTAAAGCAAACATTTTTCTTCGGTAACAAAGGTTCTGTATTACAGAATCACAGAATTACTAAGGCTGGAAAAAAACATCTGAAATCAACAAGTCCAGTCTATACTCTTCAGATCATCCCAAAAGTCCTTTCCAGTTCCAGCTGAGCAACACATGATAAACACTAACACAAAATTCATCAGTTTCCTTACTAGAGCCTACTACAGCAACTACACTTAGAATCATCATTTCATTGATTAGGTTGGAAAAGACCCTTAAGGCCATCAAGACTCATTAAGTTGAACCATTAACATAATTCTTACATTTTCTTAACCATATAATTTTGGTTACTCATGCATTCTGTCATTTGTCTCATATTAATACCTGCCTTGATATGTTCCTGTGTGATTTGGTCTAGGTGGTCCTGCTCTGGCACGAGGACTGGACCAGATGATCTTTCGAGGTCCCTTCCAGTCCCTAATGTACGGTGATACTAAAGTCTTTCTTCTCCTGCAGTTATCTCTGTCCTTAAAGACTCCTAACAAGAGCAACACAACCTTGAGACTTTGCCCTACTGAATATCATTATATTTCTATTACTGTCTCCTCTAGGTGACCCTATTCTGCTAGATGATATTCTGATCCTCCTCTCCATTGAGAAGCACTCAGAGCTTTGTGTTATAAATAATGCTCTCTTACTTTGTGCTCCAAGGTCCTTAACAAAATTAAATATTAAATTATAACTCTCTTCAGATTCATCTCTTTTCAAATAATTACCAAGACGCTGCTGAAGATTTCATCCAGTGATGTAAACAAGTATTGCTTTGTCACACATTAACTTTAAGAACTATGAGAGATTGTAGCATTTTAGAGTAGTACCAAAAATGCTGCAGAAAGAAACCACATTACTGGAAAGACACTAATAAAAGATGTAATTTAACACTTCATCCAGACTAGCACTATCAGATTCAATTTAAATGCAGGAGTTAAGGGTTAGGGGTAGGTGTATGTCAAAAACCCCTGAAATTTGATGACCAAACCTTCACATACACAAAAGGATGGAGCAATGTTGAGGTGTCATTCATATATTTGAGAATCACAGAACACAGGGGATTGGAAGGGACCTCAAAAGATCATCCAGTCCAATCCCCCTGCCACAGCAGGATCACCTAGACCAAGTCACACAGGAACATAACATATCCAGGGGGGTTTTAAACAATCCTCCTTGGCAGCCCCTTCCAATGCTCTGTCACCCTCACTGGGAAGAAGTTCCTTCTCATATTGATGTGGAATCTCCTCTGTTCCAGCTTACACCCATTGCCCCTTGTCCTATCATTAGATGCCACTGAGCAGAGCCTGGCTCCATCCTCCTGACACCCATCCTTCACATATTTATCAAGATTAATGAGGTCACCCCTCATTCTCAGTTTCTCCAACTCAAGAGACCCAGCTCCCTCAGCCTTTCCTCATTAGGGATGTGTTCCACTCTATTCATCATCTTTCTGGCTCTGCACTGGACTCTGCAGCACTTCCATGTCCTTCTTGAATTGAAGGACCCAGGACTGGACACAATACTCCAGATGCGGTTTCACCAGGGCAGAGTAGAGGGGGTGGAATCACAGAATATTAGTGATGGGAAGGGACATTGAAAGATCATCCAATCCAATTCCAGAGAGCCTCTTACTGCAAGGAGGTTGGACTAGATGACCTTTGGAGATCCCTTCCAACTCAGGCAATTGTACGATTCTATGTCTTCCTAAAGCAAAAGGAAAACAATCATCAACTTTGTAGTACTCGAAAGAACCATCAGGCTTTTTTTTTTTCCTTACAGGTCTCAAATTCATTAGACAGAAACTAACTAAAACCCCAAATATTTCTTTTTGTGTGAGCACTAGCTTGAAGCAAGTTTGTTTATGACATCAAATTGACATCATACATTCACAGAACCACACATCCAAGTGACATCTAATAGAGTCACTCATAGTGACTAATAGTCACTCATGGAGATGCTGATATCACTTCCCATCACTTTGCTGCCACAAGATACTGATCTGAGCTCAAGGATTTCTAGCCTCTCCGATTATCACACATAGAGCATCACTCCCCTTCCACAGTCAGCACTGTGCCTTCACATAATTTCACTTCTAACAGCCACATAAATATTTACCAGTCACCTACTTGTGTGTGAGGACTGCTCGCAGGCCCTGAATAAACCACTTCCCCATGCCATACAACAGGAAATTTGATCAACTGAAATCAGAAAGAAGTAAAACAACTTGAAAGAAGGCTGCATTAGTTTTACAAACAAAGATAGAAATTTATCGAGTGATAGGACAAGGGGCAATGGGTGTAAGCTGGAACAGATGAGGTTCCACATCAGTATGAGAAGGAACTTCTTCACGATGAGGGTGACAGAGCACTGGAAGGGGTTGCCCAGAGGGGTTGTGGAGTTTTCTTCTCTGGAGACATTTAAAACCCTCCTGGTCATGTTCCTATGTGACTTGATCTTGGTGGTCCTGCAGTGGCAGGGGGATTGGAGTGGATGATATTTCGAGGTCCCATCCAGTTCCCAATGAACTGTGATTCTATGATCTCATATTAATATTAGTAAGACAACAAGCCATCCACTTGACACAGTCTTTAGTGCTGTGAGAGTTCCCTCTAGCAAGGCAGGACACATGCACTTAACTAGGAGNCTGCTGAATGAGGCGAGTGCCCTGGAGACAAAGGATGCGGAGAAGACAGAGATACTCAACAACCTTCTTTGCCTCTGTCTACACTTCTGGGGGCTGTGTAGCCCCCAGACTGCTGAGACTGCTGGTAAGGCAAGGAGCACCATGGGAGCCACCCTGGATTTCTACCATCCCACCTTTGAGGTTGGCATGTTTCAGATATTATATTTTTGTCAAATTCTGTTCTTCACTTGCAGAGGATGACTTGCCTCCAGTTACACATTAAATGAACAATAAACTCTGGTCACACTCTTAATTTTCAATAAAGGGACAAGGCAAAGAGATGTTCACTTGGACACATTAATTAAGGGATGAATTCCGGGTTTAATCTCATGACAGAAAACAAATCTAAGTCATTCTCCACAGAGAGATCTCAATACTTCTGACCAACTATAATCTTTAGTCATTATTTCATTCTGTGTGCTCTGCAGAATGGTTTGTTAAAAAAGTTAAAAATAACAACTCTGCAGTCTGTCCTTATCATCTATTAATACCAACTCTCTCATGAAAACTTCTCTTCCCATTGCAATCAGACTAAGAGAGAGATTGACGTGTCTTGCATTCCATTTCGTGTGCATAATCAGTGTAATATTAAATGGGTGAAGGACTCTAATAGGTGCAGAATAATTCTACTGCACACTTTTGGAATATAAATACCTAGCCCAAGGAAGAATCGTATTTGAGGCGTTTCAAGCCATGTGAGTACTGTTTACATGTCTACAAAATTGAATTTAAAATCATGTTTGCAGCTGAAAAGAACTGATGGATCACAAGAGACTGAAAAACGGATACATGATTCAGGAACAGCTTTTTCCTTTCTCCCACTTATTTCCTGGTCTTGAAACAAGCATATGAAGGGACTATAAACTAATGACCATAGAAAGCCACAGTTATTTTGGGTTCCTCAGTTCAACAGGGACACATAGCTGCTGGACAGAGTGCAGCACAGAGCCACAAAGATGACGAAGGGTGTAGAACACCTCCCTTATGAGGAAATGTTGAAGAAGCTGGGTCTCTTTACCTTGGAGAAACAAAGACTGAGGGATGTTTATAATGATTAATGTTTATAAATATGTGAAGGGTGGGTGTCAGGAGGATGGAGCCAGGCTCTGCTCAGTGTCATCTAATGACTGGACAAAGGGCAGTGGGTGTGAGCTGGAACAGAGAAGATTCCACATCAATCTGAGAAGAAACTTCTTCCCAGTGAGGGTGACAGAGCACTGGGAGGGGCTGCTGAGGTGAGTTGTTGTGGAGTCTCCGTCTCTGGAGATATTTAAAACCTGCCTGGACATGTTCCTGTGTGACTTGGTCTAGGTGCTGTGGCAAGGGGATTGGACTGGATGAACTTTCGAGGTACTTTCCAGTCCCTAATGTTCTGTGATTCTGTGATTATTTGCAAGAATCAGAGACCAAGTATATACCCAGTTGTTTAAGCAGAAATAAATGCAAGTACAAAACTCATAGCAAACCCAAGTGGAATTGAGGGAGCTGGTAAGAGGTTGGCAACACTGAAGACAACTATACCTGAAAATCGGTGGCTGCCAATCACCATAAGAAAACCAGAAGGTAAAACAGGAATGAGGCAAACAGGAGATGGAAAAATTCACAGCAAGCTGCAAGGATTTAATCAGATTAATCAGTTTTAGAAGAAAAACACATACATAAAACATAGTGAAATTAACAAGTCTTTTTAAATGTGCAGTAAATTGAAAGACTTCCCACCTGGTTATGTTCCTGTGTGGCTTGGTCTAGGTGATCCTGCTCTGGCAGGGGGATTGGACTGGATGATCTTTTGAGGTCCCTTCCAATCCCTCATGTTCTGTGGTTCTGTGAAAAGGAAGAATTCACCTATAGATATTGAATAGCAATACTTTGAAAACATTTTTCTTTTTACTATCATTTCAGAAATTTCCATTATCTATGTTATTTAGGCCATAAGACAAGACACAAATTACAGAGCAAGTCAGCAGGCAGGAATGAAAGCAATGGATATTGCCCTGCCCTACAAGATAAAAGTAATTCTGACAGAAATCAGTATTTCAATACATTATCTCTCTTAGTGCAGGATTTAGAAATCTACCAGGAAGACATTTTTCCCTGCTCTTGTCAATGAAATGTCCGAAATAAATAAACCAGAAAGAAATACCACCCACTTCCACAAAAACATATATCAACTCAGTAAATTAAACTATATTACAAGTGATGTGAGAGGGTCCCCCAGCCTCCATCCTGAGTTTGCATTGCAAGATATAAATTCCAGGGCTGCACTGTCATTAACTTGAGGCAAAATCAGGCATAGCAGCAGATCAGACAGCTAAATTATAGTCACATAAGGCAGTGTAATTCTGCAACATTAAGAGTGCATATAAGATGTATTCCTGTTCAAGAAATCACAGGACAATTTTTTACCTGCAACTCACTGCTCTTTTACAATATTTTTTTTCCTTTTTTTTAATTTTGTGTGTGTGCCTATTGAAATTTACGGTATTCAAATTACATAAATCACAAAGGAAAGTCTTTCTGAATTATATGTCTGGAAATGATGGCTTTTACAGATGTCAGTCTGATCTCCAAACACTTTCAGGTTTCAAAAGTCTACATGCAGATTCAGCTTCTACAAGGACTGAATCAAAGGATCTCTTCAGAAGCGCCTCCGATTCTGTTTTATGAACAAATGTAGAAAATAAGATAGCTTTGATTATGTGCAAGGGGAAGGGATTTGTACAAAATCAGATGGAACTAGCCACATAGAAATGGTCTGGCATAACTAGCCATAAATACAGCTAGCATTAATAAAAGTGAAAATAATCAAAACATCCACACACATTTTTCATATTTATTAAAATCCCCTACCAACACATTAACTCCCTTCTATAATTTTAGTAATAGCCTATCTTGACTGAAAGATGAAAGCAGTTGTCTAATAGACTAAAAGGTTTCCCAGTCCTGTCCTAATTGAAAGAGCATCTGTCTAACATCTGCTGAATTCCCAAGTCTCTGCCTCACTGACTGGAGATCAAGAGCGAAGCCTTGGTGCTCTGCTCTAAACCTTCAAGTTCAAAGGGTTTCTGTTCTTTGCTATTGTTTCAATAAAAACAAGAGAGGTTGATGTTTTCTCTCTTGGCGTCTACTCTGATACGTGTAGTCTCACAGTGAAGATCAGCAAGTATGTTTGGGCCTCAGTTCGCATGATGTTTAATTTTTTCTTTCAACTTTTTTTGTCATCTTCTCTGAACTGACAAATACTAAAATATTTTCTTAGGCTGTGATGTCAGTTTTTCCCCAAAGCTAGACACTGGCCGAGCAAAAATACATTCACCCTTTTAGCAGTGTCTCCCATGAAAAGCCAGTTGTCACATTCCCTGGCACTAGCGATATAAGCTCTTTTTCAATACAAAAGGCAAAACAGAGAGAAATGCTTTTCCGGCTAAATCTGAACCAGCTTACATAAAAGTTGGCTGATGGTAACTCATGGGTAGTGAGAACAGTCTTACATTTGCCCATACTGGGAGTCAGTCTCCAGAGTCCCCCGGTATTTGGTACTGGTAAGGCCATCTGGAGTCCTGTGTCCAGTTTTGGGCACCTCAGTACAAGAGAGATGTGGAGGTGCTAAAGCAGATGCAGAGGAGGGCAACTAAGTTGGTGAAGGGCCTGGAGAATAAATCTGATGAGGAAAGACTGAAAGAGCTGGGGCTGTTTAGACTGAAGATGAAGAGGCTGAGAGGAGACCTCATCACTCTCTACAACTACCTGAAAGGACCTCGTAAAGAGGCTGGTGCTGGGTCAATTCTCAAAAGCAATTAGTGATAGAATGAGAGGGAGTGGGTTCAAGTTACAACAAGGTAGGTTTGGACTTAATCTTAGGAAGGATTTTTTTCCCAGAAAGGGTGGTCAGGCACTGGAATGGGCTTGCCAGGGAGGTGGTTGAGTCGCCATCCCTGGATGCATTTAAAGATGGTTTGGATGAGATGTTGAGGGATGTTGTTTAGGGATGAACTTGTAAGGTAGAGTAGATGGTTGGGCTTGATGATCTCAGAGGTCTTTTCCAACCAGAGTGATTCTCTGATTTTGTCACTTGTCCCTTTTGTGAAGAAACAGGAATATGATGCATTTCTGAGCATCACTGAACCAAGACTTTGATCCTTTTATTTTTGTCATCACATGTCCTCACTGGGAAACTGAGATTTAAACCCACATCAGTATCATCACCCACATTTGTCACAGCTACGCAGCTTCTCCAAGTATCCCATATCTTGCATCTTTCAAGTTCCCTTCCAAAACCTAATGTTCTGTGATTCTGTGAAGCCATTTCCCAAATCACTACAGACATAGAATAGAATAGAATCCCTCTATTAATTACAGAACTAATCATCAAATATCTTGAACCCTGAGGATTGTACAGATGTCCCAGTTTGCTGTTTTCTAAAAATAATCATTCACACAGTGACTCCTGTATAACTGAGTTTAGATTAATATTATTATGGTTTTAATTAACATAACAGGTTAGGAAAACTAATTAACTCATCAAATTTCAGGTATAGTCTACAGCAAATTTGTGGTGTCTCTTCAAATTACAAGCAACTGAGGATTGATGCAATAACTGTGAGACTTACTTTCTTTGAGGCCTGAAATCAATTGTGCTAAAACTTAGCAAAGATTACAAAAAGCAGGTCTCTAACACCATAAGACTACTGCTACTATAGATCTTCCACCAAGATATAAATCTGTGACATTTAAAATAGAAATTAGATTCAAGCAAATTAATACTAAATACAATGTGACAAATCAATTCTGAGGTCACCATGGCAACTTTCAGTACATTAAGTGTGAATTATGTGACAAAAGAATTAAATATTATTTTCACTGTTGTCATTCTGTTCACTTTGTGCTGAATTGTAACCACACTCCTTTCCCAGAAAGTCTCAATGAAAATTACTTCTGGAATATGATTTGAATATCTCTAAATTCTGAAAGACAAATGGAATAAATAGTCAGAAAGGGAAAAGAAAGAATCAGGATAAAAATATTACAGAGCACATACTAGCAGATAATTAATATTTAAAACAACATCCCAGGAGGAATGTAAAAAAAAATGGTGAGATGGGAAATAAATATGACTACATGAAAAGGGGATCAAGAACGTTAGTAGCTCGTGCAGCAATATTGGAAGTTTCCATTATCAATTGGAGAAATTGTAATTTTCTGTTTGCAATAAAAAAACTGGACCTTGCTGTTATCACAGTCTGGTTGTGTGAGCATTGCCGTGTGTTTTAGCAAGGACGTATTTTCTTCCAAACCAAAAAAGGCATTGCCGTGTTCAAGGAACTGACAAGTCAGAAGCATAAACAACCTTTAATTGCTCGTGGGAAAATGCCATAACAGCTAATATGCAAGATTGATTATAATTTAGGAGTTGCTTCCAGCCTCTAGTCTTCCTTATAATCACAGGTTAGAGTTGGGTGAGAGGAAAAAAAGCTATCTAACTACAGGGCTTCTCCTCAGATGATAATGTAAGAAACTTCACAACGCTAATCCCAAAACATGTTTGACATTTTTAGGGGCTTTAAAGCATTTTTCTATTTCCATTTTGCATAGAGTGTAACATAAATCTACAGACACCTGGCCTTACTAGAAAAGGAGAAATTGGTTTTCAAACTAGAGAATCACAGACAAGTAAGTAGCAATCAAAACTTCACCTCATATGGCTTTAGTAAACAGAATTAAATCTAAACAAATGCATGTGTTTGGGGTTTTAAAGAGCTGCTCATATAAAGCTCAGGCAATAGAGGCAAATCCCTCTGGACAGACGAATGAGGGGAAAAGTGTGAATAATGCTTCAAAAATGTCAAAGATTTAAGAACAGAATCATAGAATCATACAGGTTGGAAAAGACCCTTGGGATCATCAAGTCCAACCATCAACCCTACTTTACAAGCTCACCCCGAAACTAGATCCCTCAACACCACATCTAAGTGTCTTTTAAACTCATCCAGGGATGGGGACCCAATCACCACCCTGAGCAGCCCATTCCAGAGCCTGACCACTCTCTCCAGGAAGAATTTTTTCCTGATGTCCAATCTAAACCTCCCCTGTTGGAGCTTGAAACCTTTCCCTCTGGTTCAGTCACTAACTACCTGTGAGCAGAGAACAGCACCAACATGTCTCCAGTGTCCTTTCACATAGTTGTAGAGAGTGATGAGGTCCTTCCTCAGCCTCTTTTTACAGATCTGAAAACTCCTGTCTTATAACTGTAAAAAAGGGCAAAGTAGTTGTTGAATTTGTAATTATATTGAATTATAAACTGTTCATTATCTAGGAAGAGTACAGCCTTGTTAGAAGACAAGTGAAGCCAGATGCATATGAGAATTCTATATTAAGAGAAATAAAGGTGGTGCTTATGCTAAGTGCTATAAATCAGGAGCTAAGAGCTGTAGAAAAAAAATGAAGCAAACACAAGTAAGTTGCACTTGCTTTAATCAGTAAACCTTGTTTTGATTGTATTGCAAATGTTGTAGAAGGCTTGAAAAACACAGAGCTCTGAGTCATTGATAGTGATTTTAATCTGTGTGTGAAATTCAAAGCAAGTATTAGCTTATTGAATGTAAATGGTTAAAACCAAGATGACAGGGATAAAGGATTCTGGATTAAGCTTTTAAGATATTAACACAGCCATATAAAAGAGCTACAAATTCTCAGTGTTCCCAGGGTTTCCTCCTATTCCTAAATTCACCTATATTTAAATAATCCACAAAGGCAAAAATATTTCCTCTTTTCACAGCCTGACTGAAAATTCTTTTGCTCAAACTCACCAATTCTTTACAATGTGTCACTACGAAGAGATACCTGTGTCCAGTGCTGGACCATTCAGTTCAAGAAGGACACAGAAATGCTGGAGGGAGTCCAGTGCAGAGATGCGAAGATGATGAACGAAGTGGAACACCTCTCTGATGAGAAAAGACTGAGGGAACTGAGTCTCTTTAGCTTGGAGAAAAGAAGACTAAGGGGTGACCTCATTAATGTTGATAAATATGTGATGGGTGGGTGTCAGGAGGATGGAGCCAGGCTCTGCTCAGTGTCATCTAATAATAGAACAAGGGGCAAGGGGTGTGAGCTGGAACACAGGAGGTTCTGAATCAATATGAAAAGAACCTCTTCCCCATGAGGGTGACAGAGCACTGGAACAGGCTGCTCAGTGGGGGGGTTGTTGAGTCTGCTTCTCTGGAGATGTTTAAAACCCACCTAGATATGTTCCTGTGCAGCTTTGTGTAGGTGGTCCTGCTGTGGCACAGGAATTGGACTTGACCAATTCCTGTGATCTTTGATAATACCTTGGAATCCCTAATGTTCTGTGATTTCATAGAATCACAGAATCGTTAGGGATTGGAAGGGACCTCAAAAGATCATCTAGTACAATCCCCCTTACACAGCAGGATCACCTAGACCACGGGAACACTCCTTCAGCGGCTGCTTCCCTTCTACCCTGAGCTTTCCTGTTCAGGGAACCCCCAGATCACCCAGAAACCTCAATCAAATAGAGTTTGGGGACCGGCGCTCTTGCTGCTGCGTGTGGATTTCTTCACTTCCTTTTATTTCTGACATATTGACAACAAACCCAGTGTTCATTTCAGCCACTGTATTCACTGTTGTCCCTCACCTTTTTATTAAGACTGAAGTCCTACCTTCCAGCTGATTTATACTTCCACTCTTCATGCTTAATGATTCAGAAAATAGCCTATTTGGGAGAAAAAACACAAACCCAAAATTCCATGTAGTTTTTAGCTAAGGTACAACTGTTGCAGCCTTTTAAATGGGTCTCTGACAGAGTCCAGCAAGTACGCTTTTAAAAGCGTCACTCACAATTCATACAGTTACTGTGCAAGGAATAAAAACAAGTACTGAAATTTGATGACAGAATTGCAGATGGACCAATATATGATGTAGATTCATTGGACGGTGCTGCCACCTGCCTCCCTATCTGCACCAAGTTCTATTCAGTTGGTGTTGATGAATTTTAAGAGTTGGGTTTAAAAACTGAATGCTTTTCTGAGAAGATATACACTGGACAGCTGTATTAAATGTTTTCTTTTGCTACTGGATTACTTACAGTACATTGAGTCTTAATGCATCATCGGCTGTTACCTCTGGTTTGATAGTATCTTGGCCTGTTGCAATCCACTGTTATGACATGATTTACCGACAGCTGAAAGTAAGCTCTGGAGTCTGCCATATATGTTATCAGAAATTCAATGTTGTGGCATATCACAGAGGAACAGAAACATTCCATATAACACACAGTTTTATCATACAGCTCTACTATCAGTAGGAATTACCATCTAAACATAACAAACCTGATACATGCTGAAGTACAGATGAAATAAAAACCATTCTGGCTGTAAAAGTCCTTATTTCTACACAGACTATTCCATCACAGAGGACCAAGACAAGTTTTATTGGATTAATCCTTCTCATTCTAAGACTATTACGAACATTCAACATATTCACTGAAGCATGAGGATACTCTGGCATCACAGAATCATAGAATTGTTCAGGTTGGAAAAGACTGTAACACTATCAAGCAATCATTAACCTAACTGTGCCAAGCCCATCCCTAACCCATGCCCCTAAGCTCCATCCAGAGGGGTTAATTCAGCTACACCCCTGCACATCCTGTTCCAATGCCTTGTCACAGAATCCTTAAGGTTGGAAGAGACCTCCACTATCATCAAATCCAACAGACAACCCCACTCTGCCCATTGAAACCTGCTTTCAAGCACCTCCAGGGACAGTAATTCCACCACTTCCCTGGAAATCCTGTTCCATTATGTGACCAGTCTGTCAGTCAAGCTTCCTTGGCCAACTGGGCACACTGAGTGTTCTGTGATTGTGTGATTTAATTAGATATTGGGCTGACGACATCTGAAAGACGGACACGATTTTCACATATTCATGTAAAACTACTTTAATTGGGAGAAATAACAGCCACAGAGTCACAGAATAACCCTGGTTGGAAAGGACCTCCTAGATCACTGAGTCAAATTATACCCACAACAACAACAAGCCTAAATACCTGATTGATCAACAAACACAGAATAACTCCCTATATGTCTGCCACTATAGCAGGGTGTGAATAACCATGTTTTCCATTTTCTTAATTACCTCCAGGGATGGTGACTCAACCCCCTTCCCAGGAAGGCCGTTCCAGTGCCCAGTCATGCTTTATGTAAAGAATTTCTTCCTAGTATCCAATTTAAACTTCCCCTGCCTCAACTTCAGACCATTTGCCCTGGTTTTGTCACTAGTTACTCAGGAGAAGAAGCCAACACCCACCGCTCTACAACCTCCTTTCAGGTATCTGTAGAAGGAAACATCTATTTCTTTGGGAAAATAAAAGTTATCCAACCATATTGTGGGATTTAAATTACACTGACATGACCTCGTAATGTCCAAGAGCATGATCTCTCTTCTGAAGCAGGAAGAGTTCCGGCAGCTCCATTGTAGCACAGCACTAAACCAGCACATTCTCCAAATGAACACAATCTGATGTTATTTATATTATGCTATTTTCAGTAAGCATTGATTAAAAACACTTAATTGGCTTAACTATGATGAGCAAAAGTGTAATAAGAAACTATTTCAGGCAAAAAAATCAGTAAGAAATACAAGCAATGGAAGAGAATACAGATATTTAAGTCCATTTCCACGACAGGACTTTTCCCTCCCATATAACAGTAAATGATATTATCTAGTAGCCTTTGATTTACTTTCATTTCCATATGCTTTTTAGATCTTTAAATCTGAGAACACTGAAGTCTCCTCCTCTGAAGATGTTGAAAACCCTCCTGGATATGTGCCTGTGTGATTTAGTCTAGGTGATCCTGCTCTGGTAGGGGGATTGGACTACATGATCTTTTGAGGTCCCTTCTGATCCCTAAAGTTCTGTGATATCTTCTGCCTCATAAATTGGAAAATCTGTGCTCCAAGAGGCACAAAAAGTCATTTCCTGGAGTGATAATTTTTGGCCCAAGCCCTGAGCCATTAAGCTATTGCTCACAAAAATGGGATATTGATTTCCTCCAGTTGCATTTTTGAAGAGCTGAATGAACCCTAATTATTTGTCTTAAATAAAAATCCCTGTCCTTTGAGATGCTGAAGGTGCAGTTTTTGAACTGGCAAGGGAGCACCACGAAACTCTGTTTGGATTTTTTAAAATGTGTTTCCAGACCTCGATTAAAACACAGAAATACAGAACAATTACAACCCACTACACATTTTGCCTTTCCCAAGGGTCTGTTTACAGCCAGTTCCAAAACCACTCTTGCGTGTTTTGCTTGCTTACAAAGAACAAATACATAAATAAATAAAAGGGAATGATAAAGAGAGAGTAAAAACAAAAGGAAAAAGTAAAACACTTGACAGAGGAAATTCAAAAATGAAAACTTTACAGCCTACTACGAAGTCTGGGTGTCCCCAGTCACAATGCAGTGACGGCCCCACTACCTGACCTCAATACTCCCCAACAGAAAGCTTAAAAATTGTTCATAGTGGCAGCCTCAGCCCCTCGCAGTCCCGAGTATGGGGCATGTTAGAAAAGGAGGTTCACCATGTTCGCAAGCCCAGGGACATAGCTCACAGAATCACAGAATATTAGGGATTGGAAGGGACCTCGGAAGATCATCCAGTCCAATCCTCCTGCCACAGCAAGATCACCTAGATCAAGTCACATAAGAACATATCCAGGTGCATTTTAAACATCTCCACAGAAGGAGACTCCACAATTCCCTAGACAGCACCCTCCAGTTCTCTGTCACCCTCACTGGGAAGAAGTTCCTCCTCATATTGATGTTGAACCTCCTATGTTGCTGCTTATACCCATTGCCCCTTGTCCAATCATTACATAACACTGAGCAGAGCCTGGCTCCATCCTCCTGACACCCACCCTTCACATACTTATAAACATTAATGAGGTCACCCCTCAGTTTTCTTTTCTCCAAGCTAAAGAGATCCAGGTCCCTCAGCCTTTCCTCATAAACTCATATGGATTTTCAGGGAGGTACTCATCTGCCTAATCTGGTGCTTGACCATGAGGTTCTGTTGAGTCAGGGATCCCGTAAGAGAGCCCTGAAGTGACACCTTATGTCCTATCTGGGCTTGCATCTCCCCGAACACAGGCTTATTCCTCTGCTTGGCCTGAAATTCTGCTGGGCCATCATGCTCTGCTGCTGGGACATCATGCCCTGGTGCATGGTTGCCCAGTATGGACTCCAGGCTGAGGCCTGCAGAACTAAGGCAGCTCTTTCAGGGATTACAAGGTTCTTATCTCTCATCATTTTCCTTTTTGTCTATTTCTGCACGACAGCATACCAAAGCAGGTAAGTGGAACACATCTCAGTATTCAGCAATCTAACACCTCAGACCCTACTCTCCTACGTAAGGAGTATAAGAGCTTTAAATAAACATTCCATCCTTCTATACTCCTATGCCTAGGTCCTTCAAATTTGGTTTTCCACTCCACTGCAGATAAAGTATGGAATTGCTGCCTGTCTGCTCAGACTTTGCATTTCTATAGCGGCATCACTCACCAGGCATGCAGTCACTTACAAAATAAAATGGTATGCTCAGTGACACACAACAAAAAGCTCAAGCTCTCTGGGAAGCAAACCAAAAACATGTCCATTACTGAAATGATTACACTTCACTCAGAAATATGAAGTAGACTATTTTACATGTTCTTTGTTTTACTTCGCCATCCATGCCTATCCTGAATAACCAAGGTGGTCATGGGTCCTGCTATGGGAAAGTCCTGGGGTTGACATTAAAAAAAAAAACCAAACCAAACAAGCCAGGAATGGGCTCAAAATTATCCCAGCAGGAATCAGCAAAGTCATAAAGTCACTGCCAAGCAACAAGACTACTGTTTGTACAGCCTTCTTAATCTAGATGCACTCTGAAAGCATTTCAAGGACTTTTTGTGAACTATCAAACATAAGACACAAGCCGTAAAGAAAAAAGCTAGTCGTTCTTCACACTCTGGGAGATTTACCCCCTGTGCAGCTTTAGCAAGCCCCATCCACACTGAATCAACAGAACATTTATAGAAGGTAGCTACACGGGAAAGAAAAAGTTATTCTCATAAGTTTAGGATTTTTTAATGCAAAATTATTTTGCAGCACGACAAGCAGTAAGTGTGTCCATGCTGAAATGCAACATAACCAACTATCCATTTCACAGAATCACAGAATGTTAGGGACTGGAAGGGAAAGGTCATCCAGTCCAATCCTCCTGCCACAGCAGGATCATCTAGACCAACTCTCACAGGAACATACCAGGAGGGTTTTAAAATATCTCCAGAGAAGCAGACTCCACAATCCCCCTGCGCAGCCCATTTCAGTGCTCTGTCACCCTCACCATGAAGAATTTCCTTCTCAGATTGATGTGGAACCTCCTCTGTTCCAGCTCACACCCATTGCCCCTTGTCCTATCACTGGATGACACTGAGCAAAGCCTGGCTTCATCCTCCTGACACCCACCCTAAACATATTTATAAACATTAATTAGGTCACCCCTCAGTCTCCATTTCTCCAAGCTCAAGAGATCCAGCTCCCTCAGCTCTTCCTCATAATCCCTACATAATCTTTGTGGCTCCATGCTGGACTCTCTCCAGCAGTACTTTGTCCATCTTGAACTGAGAGGCCCAGAACTGGACACAATATTCTAGATGCAGTCTCACCAGGGCAGAACAGAAGGGGAGGAGAACCTCTCTCTATTTGCTAACCACCCATCTTCTGATTCACCCCAGGATGCCATTGGCCTTCTCTCGGCCACAAGGGCACATTGCTGGCTCATGGTCATCCTGCTGTCCGCCTAGACTCCCAGGTCCCTGTCTCCTACACTGCTCTCCAGCAGGTCAGTCCCCAGTCTGTACTGGTATAATTTCAAATGTTTATTTCAGAGGCAAGTGCAGCAAAGAAGGGAGCATGTTTATACAAAGAGTAAAAACAAACAGCAGCAACATGGTAAGAACAAACATCACACATATTCTGTTAGAAAAGAATTTCATCAGACAAAATCTCCAAATTATTATTTCCATAGACAATTTCTCTTAAGTGCGTGCCAACAGTTGATTTTGTTTTCCCTAAACAAAATTGGCACTTATAGGAATAATAGTTTTGACTCAACAACCGTTTTTCTTGTTCTTCAGAAGGAAGATACTTCTAGGGAGTCAGACCATCCAAGACTTAGGGATTGTCACAATTAAGCTGTCCCCTCCTTTGTGAACCTTCTATTAGTATTAATGGGATTTAGAGGGAGTTATAATAAGATTTCTTCTAGCCAAAAGGGCACTTCAAACTGCTTTATTGCTCTTGAAGGAGAACCAAGACATATTTCATCCATTCTTCAAAAAATATGCACATGAGTTTCCTATGTATCAGAAGTACTGGCTATACTTTATGACTAGGGTCATATAGTAACATCCTGCAGCTCTAAATAATGAGTGCAAGAGGAAGGAGATCTGGGTGTAAACAATCTACTTTCGTATTTACCAATTAAATATAGAATGCATTGGGCTGGAAGGGACCTCCAAAGGTCATGTAGCCCAGCTCCCTGCAGTGAGCAGAGACATCTCCAACTAGATCAGGTTGCTCAGATCCTCATCTCGCCTGATCTTGAATGCCCCTCTGGGCAACATGTTCCAGTGTTTCGTCACCCTCATCGTAAGAATCTTCTTCCATATATCTAACCATAATCTCCTCTCTTTTAATTTAAACCATCATCCTTTGTTCTATCACAACAGACTTTCCTAAAAGCTCCCTCCCCATGCTTCTTGTAGACTCACTTTAAGTACAGAACAGTTGAAGTAAGGTCACCTCAGAGACACCTTTTCTCTGGGCTGAACAACCATGATTTTTGCAGCCTGTCCTCATAGCAGAAGTGTTCTAGTCCTCTGATCACTTTTGTGACCCTCCTCTGGAGCAGCTATAAAACATCAGTATCTTCTCACGTGGAGAACCACAGAACTGGACACAGTAGTTTAGGTGAGGTCACACTAGAGCAGAGTGCAGGGGGTGAATCAGCTCCGTTAACCTGTTTGACACACACTTCTTTTGATGCAGGCTTTCTCCCCTTCTTAGGGAGTCCTTCTCTGGACCTGTCCTTAACATATGTTGACATAAACATGGGCAGGAAGGCAAGAGCCATCTTAGATGACAATAAAGTTTCTAGACTGTAGGCTCCACACTGATCTACAGCAAAGTAACCAGACTGAGAACCTGAATGGCTACAAAATGTGGCCAAAACAAATACTTCCTGCTGAACAGTTTCCCTTTAGCTACTTGTCAGATCTCAAATCTGCTGACATTATTAAAAAAATAGCTGCCTATTCAATTTAAAACAGGCAGCTTCTCAGTTATCCTGTTATCACCAGAAGCCATGACATAAGGTAAGACTTCAATCTTCACCTTTCACATCTCTTTCAGTGGATTTCTTAGCGAAGGAGGGCCATTGCCTTTTCCTTACAGTACTGGCATAGAAGCTTTTTGAAGTAGTATTTAATTTTGAAACCAGCCCTGCTTTGAACAAGCAGTTTGTACCAAACTGTCTCCACAGTTACCTTCCAGCCCACATGATTCTGTGTTTTGTATTAGATTTAGTGGTAGTAGCCACATGAAAAATACTGTAATTTTTTCATTTATATTCTTCCTAAAGTCTGCTATCACCTATATAACCTTACAGATACTTACCTTACACAGCCTATAGCACTCTTACAGTGTATGTACTATACCACCTCATAGAGCAATCACAGATTCTCAACACCTCATCCAAACCATCTTTAAACATAGCCAGGGATGGCAACTCAACCACCTCCCTGGGAAGCCCATTCCAGTGCCTGACTGGAACATTTCTGGGAAAAAAAATCTTCCTAAGATCAAGTCTACACTTACCCTGTTGCAACTTGAACCCAGTCCCTCTTGTTGTATCACTAACTGCTTGTGAGAAGAGACCAGAACCAACCTCTGCACAACATCCCTTCAGGTAGCTGTAAATATTGATGAGATCTCCTCTCAGCCTCCTCTTTATTTCAAGATTTCAAGTACTTTCAATGTAATTTTCGAGTCTACGAATCATAGAATCAAAGAACATTAGGGATTGGAAGGGACCTTGAAAGACCAGCTAGTCCAATCTCCCTTGCTAGAGCGAATCACAGAACATTAGGGATTGGAAGGGACCTTGAAAGACCAGCTAGTCCAATCTCCCTTGCTAGAGCAGGATTATCTAGACCAGGTCGCACAGGAACATATCCTGGTGGGTTTTAAACATGTCCACAGAAGAAGACTCCACAATGCCCCTCGGCAGCCCCTTCCACTGCTTTGTCACCCTCACTGTGAAGAAAATCCTTCTCATATTGGTATGGAACCTCCTATGTTCCAGCTTACACCATTGTTCCTTGTCATATCATTAGATGACACCAAGCAGAGCCTGGCTCCATCCTTCTGACACCCACTGTGCTCTCCACCAGGACCGTGAGGTCCCTTTATCCTACACTGCTCTCCAACTTGTCAGTCCCCAGTCTATACTGGTACCTAGGGTTGTTCTTACCCAGATGCAGGATTCTACACAGGGCTGAACAGAGATTATAAAATCAGCATAGCGAAGCTGGAGATTTCAGATTACTCTGAAGACAGCAGTTTGCTCTCATCTCTTCTGCTCAGAGTTAAACAGAAAGTAAAACTGTAGCTTTGTAGTGTATTAGGTAAAAGACTATGAAGGGGGAGGTAAACAGGTAGGTAATCATGACTGAAGAGCAGTCAGAGCCATTCAATAGCATGCCTCTGCATCACTGTGAAAGGAACAAGTAGTATATGGTCAGGATGTTCACCTCCCAGGGCTGCCTCTATAAGGGCACACTGCCCTTCCCACAGTTATTGGGATCCCACAGATCTACTTTAGGTAACAGAAGTTGGGGCTGTTTAGCTTGAGGAAGAGGAGGTTGAGAGGAGACCTCATCACTCTCTACAACTACCTGAAGGGACATTGGAGAGATGTTGGTGCTTATCTCTTCTCACAGGTAGTTAGTGACTGAACCAGAGGGAAAGGTTTCAAGCTCCAACAGGGGAGGTTTAGATTGGATATCAGGAAAAACTCCTTCACAGCAAGACTGGTCAGGCACTGGAATGGGCTGCCCAGGCAGGTGGTTGAGTCCCATCCTTGGATGAGTTTAAAAGACACTTAGATGTAGTGTTGGGGTATCTGGTTTAAGGGTGAACCTGTAGAGTAGGGTTGATGGTTGGACTGAATGATCCCAAGGGTCTTTTCCAGCCTGAATGATTCTATGATTTCAAGCACAGATAAAAGGTATCTTAAATAACTTCTGTCAAAACCTTTGTTCCTAGTGAATTAATGTCTTTTGAAGTCCTATTTCCTGAGCACCATATCTATGATAATGCCATATGACAAGGATCACTTTAAAGGAATAATATCTCAGCATCCTCGCAATTACACCAAGGAAGGAAAGGCAATTGAACAAATAAACAAGCACCTTCAAATTATTAAGCAATTAAAGCAGCAGGGACATGCTCAGCTGTACAGAAACAAGTACTCTAAATACAGATGGCTTTACAAATGCAAAGTTCAAATCACAATTCTTAGGTGGAATGTAACTGTAGATACATTACCGCATTTAATTTGTTAAATTGCTCCTCCTTTCTGCAGAAAATATCAGCAGGATTAGTCGTTCTTGCACTGAGCTGCTTGTAATCATGATGGCAGATGCAAACACCTAGACAATTAGCCTTGTATAAATCCTCTAAAGTAGCTACTACCGCTATCTCTTCATTCCAGGACACATGGCTCAACCAACAAGTGAGCTTCACAGTCATTTTGGAGCTATTTCACAGAATCAAAGAACATTAGGGATTTAAAGGGACCTCGAAAGGTCTTCTAGTCTAATCCCCCTGCCAGAGCAGGAACACCTACACCAAGTCACACTTCACAGAGAAGAATTAAGTATACAACTTAGAGCTCCATATCCTGTGCCTCAGCTGTTACCTGTCTGCCACTTTCTCCTGTGAATATTTGTGTCCCCACTATTCATCAGGATAACAACCTGGAGAAGTGATCCATCCAAATGACACTGTATTTCTGAAACACTCCTTTGGTCAAACAACTCTGACCTTCAGGCAACTTCTCCAAACACCAGCAAGACACCCTCACTTTAATCCTCCATTCCTGGTCAAAACAATGCTGTTCAAAAAAAGAATTGATCATGAAAAGACAGTTGGTCATTTAAAAGCATCAGATTTGTTTGTTCCTGAAGACTCAGGCAAGGTCTCCTGTGCTGCCACTCTCAATCCATAAGGTTAGGTGTACACTTCACTGCGACATTGGTGTGTCTTTGCAGCCACTCCATTTGAATCGTTGACTTTGCTTTAAACTCATTTGACTTTTAGTCTCCCTATCACCAGTATAAACAGACATAGAAAAAAAAAAATTGATGGGCTAATATAACTGACTGGAACAAACAATAGCCCTGGGCACTTCTACCATAGAAAGAGATCCAAATCCAAATATTTCTAAGCCAGGATAAGTCAATGTTAATGTTTGTTGCATACCTCTGTAAAAGGACAGTTTACAGAAAAGATCTGAATACTAAAAAAGTTCCTGCCAAATGTGTTTAGACCAGACTGTGCATAGGAAGAGCAAAAATCCTGGAAAACCAGAAAGGTACTTCACAAAACATAGCTGAATTCACAAATATGCACAGCTATTAAAGTCACATTGGTATTTGTGAGGGGAAGAGAGATTTAATTGTGTCCAGTTTTGAGCACCTCAATACAAGAGAGGCGTGGAAGTGCTGGAGCAGGTGCAGAGGAGGGTAACTAGGCTGAGGAAGGGCCTGGAGCATAAATCTTATGAGGAAAGACTGAAAGAGCTGTAGTTCTTTACTTTGAGGAAGAGGGTGCCTCATCACTCTCTATGACTACCTGAAAGGACATTGTGGAGAGATTGCTGCCGGTCTCTTCTCACAAGAAATTAGTGATAGAACAAGGGGGATTGGGTTCAAGTTACAACAGGAAAGGTTTAGACTTGATCTGAGGAAGAATTTTTTGACAGAAAGGGAGGTCAGGCACTGGAATCTGCTTCCCAAGGAGATGGTTGAGTTGCCATCCCTGGATGAGTTTAAGGATTCTTTGGATGAGGTGTTGAGGAATCTGGTTTAGGGGTGAGTTTGTAAGGTAGGGTAGATGGTTGGACTCTGTGATCCCAGGGGTCTTTTCCAACCAGAGTGATTCTGTGATTTTGTGATGAGACACCTGGAAATGCACTTAACATACTGAAATTCCAGTGAGGAGGATTTTTCTTTTTACTGTCTACCTGAAACAGGGAACATTCCCTCTTTCCTAGAGTTTCATAAAAACTGGAACCATTTCAAACTGAGCTTTACATAAAAGTTTTCTGAAATGACTCTGGCTGCAATGAATATTCTCACACACATACATCCTCCAGAGCAGTCAGGATTGCTTGTTATAAAACATACCAACAGCAGGTCATCATCTCTGCTGGCATATGGAAAAGTCTCCTTCTCTTCACTGGCAAAGGACAAAGCCACAGCAGTTGTCATACGAAGAAAGGAAAACAAACAAAGGGTAAGAGGACTGAAAAAGGTTTGAAAAGTATCTTGTGGCACAACAGCAACTTGTGAAAGGAGGAAGAGAACTTGCTAATCAAAGCCCATTCACAACACCATTTCACAAAGAATTGGTTTTTGCCTGATGAAAAACAAAATGCAGTGCGAGTGGCTGAAGTGTTAGGGTGTCATTGGGGCCTGCTACTTGTTCTAAAGCAGCAAAATCACTTACGGAATAGACCAACGAGAAATTAATTTCATCACGTACATATGACAGATAATGAGATGGCACAAGGTGAGACTATGAGGCAATTGTAGAGTGCAGACTACCCACATGGCTCCATGTTACTCAAGAAGTAAGGCACAAGTACAAAAAACACCTCTTGCCTTCTCACATGTGGTCATGTTTTGGCTTAAATTGTGACAGAAGTGCATAGACAGGAAGAGAAAAACCATAAGAGCTCATAAAGCTCAGAAAGCCCAGCCTTCAAGGTTAAATTATTTATTTCCTCTTCTGGTCAAAACAGACAAACATTTCCAACACAGAACTCAAAACTCATGCACCTATGCTGCCCATGCAAACATTAAAATGCTGATGCATTACTCCCCAGGCAACACATGTTTCGATCAAAAATATTTGTTTGCTTGTTTCAATAACCTGTAATATAATTCTGTATTATTTAAGATAGAGCCTATGAATCAAGTCATGCTGTTGTTTCATTCATGCTTTTATAACATGAAAACAGAGGTCAGCTTAAGACATAAGCTATTCAGTTTTCTGACAGGTGCAGATCTGGCACTGCGAGGCATGGTTCAGTGGGCATGGAGGCATTCTACTGATGGTTGGTCTTGATGATCTTGGAGATCTCCTCCAACCTTAATGATTATATGATTCTATGATCCTGTGTCTAATGGGAATAAATTCTACAGAGAAAGGCAAACTATCAAGGTTAACAGACTGAAATATGGGATATACTAAGCTAGTTTATCAAAAACGACAAGTTAGAGGACAGTTTAGTATCTTTCACTCCTCATGTTCAAGGACAAGTAACACAAGGACAAATGTAACAACAGATCTAGTAAACATCAAAATCTTACATTACTGAGCAGTGTTGAGAATCGGAATTTGTTCTTAAGCTGCATGTAAAAAGATGGAAAAACAAATCAAAGTGCATGTTTTGAGCACAACTTGAAGTTAATTCAAATTTATTTACAGAAAGTTAGATAAGTTAAAATGCATACGTGGGATAGAAAACACTATCCATTAACTGAGAACTTCCTTATTCTGCATCCTCAGCCCAGCAAAATCTATGGATGATTAACATCAAATATTCTCTTCAAGCACACTGCAGTATCATACAGAATATTCTGACTGTAACTCCAGCTCCACAATGGTAGCTGGACTTAAATGTCTGTAAGTTGAGGAGTGACCTGTTGGAAATCAGTGTAGGAGAAAGGGACCTGTGGAGCAAGGTGGACACCAGGATGACCATGAGCCAGCAGTATGCTCTTGTGTACAAGAGAGCCAAGGGGGTGGTCAACAGATCCAGAGAGGTTGTCCTCCCCCTCTACTCTGCCCTACTGAGACCACATAAGGAATATTGTGCCCAGTTCTGAGATGTGTCCTCAGTTCCAGAAGAAACTGAGCTGTTGGAGAGACTCAAGGGCAAAGCCACAGATTATGAAGGCAGTAGAACACCTTGCTAATGAGGAAAGGTTGAGGGAGCTGGGCCTCTTTAGCTTGGAGAAAAGGAGACTGAGGGGTGACCTCATTAATGTTGATAAATATGTTTAGGGTGGGTGTCAGGAGGATGTAGCCAGGCTCTTCGCAGTGTCATCTAATGATAGGACAAGGGGCAATGGGTGTAAGCTGGAACTGCTTCCCAGTGAGGGTGACAGAGCACTGGAATAGGCTGCCCAGGGGGTTGTGGAGTCTCCTTCTCTGGAGACATTTAAAACTCACCTGAACATGTTCCTGTGTGACTTGGTCTAGCTGATTCTGCTCTGGCGGGGGCATTGGACTTTTTTGAAGTCTCTTCGAGGCCCTAATGTTCTGTGTTTCTCTGAGAAATATTATGTAAATAAACATAAAATAACATCTTACTATCTTGACTTCTGCTTTTCAGCAACTTTTTCTTGAATTCTTTTTCTTATTCATTTGAAAGTTATAAGCCAAGTACATGCTACATGCAAATTACTACAAGTTTAATCCATCTACCCTACAAAGGATTCCAGCCTGCAAAGATAATGCTCATTAAATTAAGCATTTATTTCTAATCATGCTGGATTCTTACTGCCCATTTTATTTCACAAGAGACAGGGCCTTAGCACCAGAAGTAGTAATTTCCAGGCTTTTCAGGAATAGCTCTGAGATAAGTTGTTTGTTACCAGTATCACCAAGAAGAAACTTTTCAGAGTCCAAAACTTTTAATTTCTGTCAGCTTCCCTGAAATTCTTCCTTTAAGCAGGCACACTAAGATCATTCAGAGATGCATTTATCACGCCTAATGATCCTCTTCCTGGCATTCAAATTTTCTTTCAACTTCAATTGGTTTTCTTTGAGGAATACAGATGTGCCCTAAAAACAATATATCTGTTCCCCACAAGAGATAAATTCACATGAAATCAAACACTGCTGTTGTTTAAGCTGTCACAGTTACTACTATTCTCATTTCATACCTTCAGGACCTGGCCTGTATAAAAATGCAAACATAATCTAGTCTATCCCATCCTGTTGTTGCTGAATACTAACACAAGACACTCAACAGGGCAGCAAAGGGTATATCACACAGGAGGATTGGACTAGATGGTCTTTCAAGGTCCTTTCCAATCCCTAACTTACTGTGATACGTAGGCGCTTGGGTGTGGGTTCCCCACAGGCCATTGCTGAAAAGCGATACTCTACTGGGAAATGTCTTTGTGAGACCAACACCCCATAGATTTCTGCAGAAGCAGACAGAGTGCAACCCTTTAAAAGCAATAAAAGGGTTTTGCTGCCTCTGGCTAGAAGTCTCCAAGTGAAGGGATAGAAACAGAGATTAGTTGCTTCATCATCCACTAATAGAGTAATTCCCTTTTGACTAGTATCATAAAAATTTTAAGTTTTACTGATGGGGTCTGTGCTTTTCCACAGAAACACTGCTAGTGTCTTTGCAATGGACTTGACCAACTGAATGGGATAATTTCAGACTAGTATTGTACTAGTTGCAGGAGATACAGGCTGAATCTTTCTATCACAAGAATGAAATTTCCATATAAATCTACAACAACTGTGTCAGTGTCATCAGAGAGGTACCTGGGAAGATGTTTCAGGGCTTGAATCTCCTTCTCTGGAGACATTTAAAAGCCCCCTGGATATGTTCCTGTGTGACGTGGTCTAGGTAATCCTGCTGTGGCAGGAGGATTGCACTAGATGATCTTTCAAGGTCCCTTCCAATCCCTAATGCACTGTGATTCTGTGATTTACTGAAAGGGTGGTTTTCCTTTCACTCCAGAGAGGGTTTGGGATTTTGAGTTTATTATTGTTTAGTTGGGTGATTTGATTTGGGGTTTTTTGGGGTGTGTGGGGGGGTGAAGAGTGAGGTGTTTTGGAGAAGACAAAAGCCTTATATATGTCCATTGCTGTAACTGTTAACTTTGACAAAAAAACAGAGGATGGTATACAGGATCTGTACCACAGTTAAACCATATAATGTAAACCCTTTTTTCCTCAAGAAGAGTATTGAAAGACTTGAAAACCAATGCAAACTTCTCCAGCATCCTCACCAAAACACCACACCTCTCTCCAACCAGCTAGCAGAGCTCAGCATCTTGCACTAATCAACATAATGAAATTAGAACCAGAAATCATTGTACCAAATCCTTTCTCTTTAGCAAGTACCTTTTCACAGAATCACGGAATCACAGAACATTAGGGACTGCAAGAGACCTCGAAAGATCATCTAGTCCAATCCCCCTGCCACAGTAGGATCACCTAGATCAAGTCACACAGGAACATATCAAGGCAGCTTTTAAATGTCTCTGGAGAAGGAGACTCCACAACGTGTCCTGGTCAGCCCATTCCAGTGCTCTGTCAATTTTAAGGGTGTTAACTGATTTGATTGTGTAATGTAACAAATAACTGCAAGCTCACATTACAGAAACAAGAGTTAAACACAACTCCAAATAACTGGGAAATTCAATCAACCAGTTCAAGAGAGGATAAAACACTTCCTTTTTGTAAAACATCAACAAATCATCTTAATTTATGGTACTACCAGTCTGCTGGCCAGTGACTCCTGGGTAGATTTTTCTGATTATCTGTACTACAAATCCTGGTTCCTGAAGAGATCACTACCTGCAGGCATGAAGCTAAATATATTCATGACTAAGGCTGCTTCTTTAGCCTAAGAGCAGTGTCACAGTCTAATAACCTCCACTTAAATTGCTTCAAAATGTCCTAGCTGGGCAAAACCAGACTCATAGCAAATATTCTGAATTGGGTAAAAGAAAAGGCTGACAATATCAACGTTTTACAGAAACCAAGCAAGACACATCCCTTTTTAAGCACCAGGAGACACCTTAAGATCCGATGTACAAATCTGTAATACAAAATTATTTTTGAAACTCTGCATCAAACAATCACAGAACATTAGGGACTGGAAGGGACTTTGAAAGACCATCTACTCCAATCCCCTTGCCACAGCAGGATCGCCTAGACCAAGTCACACAGGAACATATCCAGGTGGGTTTTAAATGTCTCCAGAAAAGGGAACTCCACAACAGCCCTGGGCAGCCTGTTCCAGTGCTCTGTCACTCTCACTGGGAAGATGTTACTTCTCGTGTTGGTGTGGAACACCCATTGCCCCTTGTCCTATCATTAAACGACATGGAACAGAGCCTGGTTCCATCCTTCTGACACCCACCCTTCACACATTTATCAAAATTAATGAGGTCACCTCTCAGTCTCCATTTCTCCAAGTTAAAGAGACCCAGCTCCCTCAGCCTTTCCTCATCAGGGAGGTGTTCTACTACCTTCATCATCTTCGTGACAGAGCACAATGGTTCTTCTAGCCTGACTCTAGACATCTACATTAATTTTTGTAATGGACTGCAGGTATTCAGGCTTCATAATCAGGGGAAAGATTGACTTCTGCTTTGTAACTGGCTGCTGCTCAACTGATGAAACATATCAACAGAATCAGCATACATCACGAGGTCTTATGCTCCAACTAAGTTCCACTTGCAAGTCTGTCCTTCATTCACCATTGAACATGTTACAATGACAGACCAATGAATAGTAAATAGAGTTATATAAAGGACAATGGCAAGGGAAATCCTTGGACTTTCATCCTTTTGTGAACTCATTACAACTCTCTGAAGTGGATTAAAATACCAGAGAAAACCCCTTTGATCCTCTTTCAGTCACTGAAATGACCTTTAATTTTTCTTGTGCTTACAACAATATTATATGCAGATAGGTGTGAACTTCAGCTACATTAGTTTGACTCACTGCAAATAACGAAAAATTATTTGCATTTAATGTTTCTTCCCAGAAATTAAGGGCAACACTGAAACTGTAGAGCAGCATACCTAGAAAAATCTTAATCACTTTTACTTGTTTAGGAACAGGAAAAATTCACCAGAGAGGAAAAATGTGGGAGTTCAAATGCTTTTGTCAATTTATTCATCCACCATAGAACATTAGAGATTGGAAGGGACCTTGAAAGATCATCTAGTCCAATCCCCCTGCCATAGCAGGACCAAGTCACACAGGAACATATCTAGGCAGATTTTAAACATCTTCAGAGCAGGAGATTCCACAAACACCCTGGGCAGCCCCTTCCAGGGCTCTGTCACCCTCATTGGGAAGAAGTTTCTTCTCATAGAGTCCTATGTTCCAGCTTGCAAAGAGGTTGTTCTATTCTTACACAGAGTGTTACAGGTTGGAAGAGACCTTGAAAGATCATCCAAGTCCAACCCCCTGCTGAATCAGGGTAAACCTACAGCACCTGGTGTACCTAGGCCATTTCAAGTTATGCTGTACTACTTGGGGCTCAAACCCACAACCCTGGGACTCAGAGTCATTCTCTACCAGCTGAGCCAGCTAGGTGGTCTACACCCATTGCCTTTTGTCCTATTGTTACAAGACACTGAGAAGAGCCTGGCTCCATCCTCCATCCATCCTATCTATCAGAAATGGGATATAAATTACAACTTTACAGCTAGATTTCTCCTCAAGTTTCCAAGACCCAGAAAGAGAAGAAACATATCGTTGCCTGAACTCCACTGTCTAAGTAGGCAAGCTGAAGAAAATAAGAATGAAGAAAATGAGACTGAGAATTACAGAATCGCAGAACATTGGGGACTGGAAGGACCTCGAACGATCATCCAGTCCAATCGTCCTGCCACAGCAGGGCCACCTAGACCAAATTGCACAGGAACATATCCAGGCAGGTTTTAAATGTCTCCAGAGATCAGACTCCACAACCCCTGAGCAGCCCCTTCCTGCGCTCTGTCACCCTCACTGGGAAGAAGTTGTGTTTTGTATTGATGTGTAACCTCGTACATTCCAGCTTACACCGATTGCGCCTTGTCTTGTTATTATATGACACTGAGCAGAGCCTGGCTCCTTCCTCCTGACACCCATCCATAAAATTATTTGTTGTTAAAATTAGAGCTGCTTCTTGAGCCTAGTTCTCTCTTTTTGCCTGGTACCCTAAATACTGAGTTAATGCTTCCTGCTGTTTTTAGATAACTAGCACTTCAGTGATTAGGGAGAGCCTCCGTTTCTCCAATCTAAAGAGACCCAGTCAGCTCCCTCAGCCTTTCCTCATCAGGGAGGTGTTCTACTCCCTTCATCATCTTTGTGGCTCTGTGCTGGACTCCCTCCAGCAGTTCTGTGTCTTTCTTGAACTGAGGGCCCCAGAACTGGAAACAAAGGAATTGAAGTGATGTGCTTGAAACGCAGTACTTACCCTTTAAATTCTTCTTTGCCAATGGAAAACAGGCCTCACAGAGGGACTTAGCTACCAGCAACTCATTCCAACCTTTGTATTTCTTTAATTTGTGAAGAAGTAGTGTTCCTAATCCATGGATATTGGGCCACTGAGAACGGGGCTGTTATCCACTGGGTCAAGGATTTAACCTTTTTCCTTCAATATCATTATTTCAAATAATTCTTCATAGTTGAAACTCTGTAACAAATGAGCACATTCCTTGCCTTTTTTTGCAAAAGTAGACTTCTAATTCCTTAAACAGGCTCTTAAAAATTACTTGATTCTTACTAAGCCTTTAAACTCAAGTGCTCATCAGGAAAGCATTCTTTTGTTTACTCTTTGAAAAGTTCATCCTTATTCTCCTGAATTAGGTGAGACCTGCTTAATCATTACTAAGTAATTAATATTCCAGTTAGTTTCAGTCTTTAATTTCAAACATCTCTGTTCTAAAGACAGAAGAGCAACTCATTAAAATGGCATCAAGCATTCAGTATATGGCAAATAGTATGCTTATGATCCCATGCCTATGCCATTTGAACTCGGAACAAAATATTTCATCACAGTTTAATCAAAATACAGCTTCCTCAGAAAATCTGAAATTAAAAACCCACATTTAAAAAAGACAAATTAACCCACAAATAAAAAAACAACAGTAACACATACACATCCCCAGAAAAGCCCCAAAATGCAGGAGCACAATCTTGCATATTTTTCCATTTCAATAGCAGTGGATGAAACAGATTGTTTTCATTTATGTCTCGGACAACGATCACAGCCCATCAGATCACTCCTTCTTGCAAACTACCTTCCAGTAACATCACTTCACTTCCTACAGATTATTTCACACAACACCTAAAGGTCTTTCCTATCTGAAAATAAACATTACAAATCATAAAATCATGGAACAATTTGGGTTGGAAAAGACCCTTGGCATCACTGAGTATAACCACCAACCCTATTCTACAAGTTCACCCTTAAACCAGATTCCTCAACACTACATCAAAGCATCTTTTAAACTCATCCAGGGTTGGGACTCAACCACCAACCTGGGCAGCCCATTCCAGTGCCTGACCACTCTCTCCAGGAAGAATTTCTCTCTGATGTCCAATCTAAACCTACTCTGTTGGAGCTTGAAACCCTTCCCTCTGGGTCTGTCATTAACTGCCTGTGAGAAGAGACCAACACTAACATCTCTACAATGTCCTTTCAGATAGTTGTAGAGAGCAAGGAGGTTTCCCCTTAGCCTCCTCTTCCTCAAACTAAACAGCCCCAACTCTCTCAATCTCTCCTCATCAGATTTATTCTCCAGGCTCCTCACCAGCTTCGTTGCCTTCTACTGCTCTCGCTCCAACACCTCAATGTCTCCTTTGTACTGAGTTGCCCAAAACTGGACCCAGTACTCAAGGTGCAGCCTCATCAGTGCTGAGCAGAGGGGAACAATCACAAAACAAAAGGAACTAGAGTTAAAATTTAACTTGGAGTTACCTGAAAACACAGATGCCGTCCCTGGATCAGAAGGAACCTGAACCACAGTAGACTGAAATGTTAGAACAGGATAACCTTTCTCCACTGTCATCTGTCAGCATTTTATTGAATCCAAATACACTTTACGCCATGATACTTAAGAACACGTGAAGATACTGATTGGAGTCTTGGTCTCCAAATTAACCACAGTGAATAACTATCAAATAAGAAACACTGGAATACAAGAGTGTATCCTCAGTAAATTCACAGATCACATCAAGTTGGGTGGGTGCACTAATCTGCTTGAGGATAGAGAACCTATACAGAGAGGTCATGATAGACTGGATCAATGATTCAAGGCCAATTGCATGAGCTCCAACAAAGGCAAGACCCAGGTCCTACAATCTGTGTTACAATCCACAGTAACGTTATAGACTTGGTGGAGGGTGGCTGAAAACCTGCTCAGCAGAAGGAGACCTGAAGGTATTGAGTGATTATCGGCTAAATATGAGCCAACAGTGAGCCCAAGTGGCCAAGAAGGCCAATGGCATCCTGGATTATTTCTAAAATACTGTGGCCAGCAGCAGTAGAGAAATGGTTGTCCCTTTATACTCAGCCCTGTTGAGGCCACACCTTGAACACTGATCAGTTTAGGGCAACTCTACACAAGACAGACATTGAGGTACTGGAGCAGGTTCAAAGAAGGACAACCAGGTTGGTGAAGAGTCTAGGGAACAAACCTTGTGAGGAGTGGCTGAGGAAGCTGGGACTAGTTAGTCTGGAGAAAAGGAGGCTGAAGAGAGATATTATTTCTCTTTACAACTACCTGAAAGGAGGCTGTAGAGCGGTGGGAATTGGTCTCATCTCACAAGTAATGAGGAGGAAACACCCTCAGGTTGCACCTGGGGAAGTTTAGATACGATGTCAGGAAGAACTTCACTGAATGAGTCATCAGGCCTTGGAACAGACTGCCCAGGGAGGGGAATAAATCACCATCCTTGGATGTATTTACAAGTTATGAAGATCTGGAGTTTAGGGACATGGCTTGGCATTGAGCTTGGGACACTTAACAGCTAGATTTGATGATCTTAAAGGTCTCTTCCAGCCTAAATGATTCTGATTGTACAACCTATATGTGGTCTAAGTGGTATCAACACAGATCAGAGCAGGTCAGTCTGAAAACTACAGAAAAGAATCTGCTCCTTCACACTGTAATGGCCAAAATGCAGAAACAGCTAGAAATGGACTAGTTTGGTAGGTGCTTGTCAAAGTATCTGACAGGACAAAGGGTTGATTGCACAAGGTAACTAGGAAACTACAAAAACTAGTTATGCCCAAAGAAAACCGAACAAAGATGGTCTGAACAACGTTTAGAAATACCACAAAGACGTGAAGAAGTACCAAAGAATCAGCTTCCCAGGGTTATGACCTAATTGCTTTCGTCAGACTTTGCTTATTTTTACCAAATACCAAGACTGGAAGCACATCCTGCTGGCTTTGACTAGTGAGATCTGGAGACTGGTGAAGCCATAGGCAGCTACTCAATGGTTTATATTTTTGCAGCAATGCAGACAGGTTTGCACACTTGCTGTAGGGATTGGTTTGCTGGCTTCCTTCAGGCAACAGATGGTGAGCAGCACCAGAGTGATTCCATAGGGGCTGCAAGGACCCAGGCCTGGGAGCACTCCTGCAAACCCAATTAAAGGTGCTCACTCTGTTCACACCCTGGTAACTTGTGTGGTGATCTTGTGGCTTTGTTTAACAGAGAAGGAAAGAAAGGTTTCCCTGGTGTCCTCTACAGAAATAAGCTGGAAGAAGGTGTTTTCTCTAAAACCAGTCCCTCATGTCGTCTATAGAAATAAGCTGGAAGCAGGCATTTTCTCCAAGCATGGGTGTAAGAAAACCCATCTCCCCTTTCAGCAGTAGCCTGAGCAAATCTGCAGTTATTGATTATTTAAAAACTAACATTTTCAATGTATGATAAGTATGTTAGCATTTCCTTTAGTTAGAGATAATCATAAATATACCCAGGTGTGTTTGTGAACAAGTATACATAAGAGATAATTTAGCCTGAAATACAATTCAACATTATTACAGCAAGTCTTTGCCAGAAGAAAGATTGCTCTGGATTTTATAAACATGAAACTTTAAACAAAGCATTTTCCATGAAAATACTATAGTCATAATAACAAATATAGATTTTATTGTACAAAATGTACTGCACTCTCTCTCTTGGGGTCTTTTTTTGAGCAGCAGGAAGACTAGTCTACAAGACACGGAGAAGGGTTTTTAGGGGCTTGGTTTGCATTCACAGAATCACTCTGGTTGGAAAAGACCTCTGGGATCATCGAGTCCAAGCAGTTACCCTACCTTGTAAGTTCACCCCAAAAACACATCCCTCAATACCTCATCCAAACCACCTTGAGTCACCACCCCTGGATGTGTTTAAACCACCTCCCTGGGAAGCCCATTCCAGGGCCTGACCAACCTTTCTGCAAAAAAATTCTTCCTAAGATCAAGCCTAAATCCACCTTGTCATAACTTGAACCCATTCTGTCTTATTCTGTCACTAATTGCTTGTGAGAAGAGATCAGCACCAACCTCTCCACAACATCCTTTCAGGTAGTTGTAGAGAGCAATAAGGTCTCCTCTCAGCCTCCTCTTCTTCAAATTAAAGAGCCCCAGCTCTTTCAGTCTTTCCTCATACAATTTATTGTCCAGGCCCCCATTGTGGATTTCTGGTTTAGAGATGTTTATTTTCACAGAAAAATCCAGCTTTCTACATCTAGTGGTGCAGAACTTTAGAGTCAGAACAACTGTGGTCTGCCTCATCCAAGACTGCTCCTGACTAGACTGTACAGACATTTGAACTTTGCGTTCACCCAGGAGCCAGCATACAAACACTTTTCAGTTTTTACTAAGACAAGGATGTACAAGACTTCATGGCAAATATAAACAGTTACTCTGTCACATTTGTACCTTTGATTTTCATAGTAGGGTTAAGGGCTGAAAGCTAAGTTGTTTAAATGCTACACTATTGAACATCTACAGAAAAATCAGAGCATTAGACAGAGGTTTTTCTGAAAACCATGGTTCTGTTAGCAAGCAAAGTCACAAAACTCACAGTTAGATTTCAAACTTTACTACTTTCTGGGGTCAGTAAGGCTCAGGAGTGCCTGCCACCTCATCACAAGTAGACACTAGAGGAATGCAGCAAGTCTTATCTTCTGTTTTATATTTAATTGTAGTGAAGCCAATTACACAGGAATTTGCTACAGAAACCCACGCCACTTCTACAGAAAAAAATAGAGAAGTGCATCAAAACATGTGCAGGGAAGTAAAATCCAGCAGCCGATCAGACTATGAAACTGGTATTTACTCTGACTGCAGGTGGCTGGAAATTATGGGTTTTAAAGCTATCATTTGGAAAGAAAGCAAAGACTGCTGGTGTTGTTTTGCATTGAAGAGTTTTATAGGACCGATGTGTCAATCAGCAAGTGAAGAATGTTTGCTTTAAAGCATATCAAATATAAAATGCAAAGCAGTCTACAGATTGTGGAGGGAGGCAGGCTGAACTGACAAAAACCGTGTTAGACATGAAGCCAGATCAGGCGCCTTATTGTTTTACATTTTAAATACATGTGCAGGTGTCAAGAACTGCATTTCTTTTTGGAAGCTAAAATTTCACTGCAGAACCACAGAAGTACAGTCTCCTCTAGGAACCCAACCAAAAATTCAAATATTTATTCCTTGAGGTAAAAAAACAGACTCCAGACAACAAGTGATGTCTCATTGGACAGTCCAGACCGAGATATTCAGACATGTGACTGAAATGAGCTAGATTTCTAGCATCACAATTTACACATAGATTAACAGTTAACCCATTCTCCTTGAAGCATGCTGAGTACTTTCTACCAGGAAACAAAGGGTCCAAAGAGAAAAGCAATTCTTAATGCCAAATTCATAACTACCAGTAAGACCTGTGATTCTGTGTTCACAGTACCACAGTGCATTAGGGATTAGAAGGGACCTCTAAACATGAACCAATCCCCCTGACACAGCAGGATCACCTAGACCAAGTCACACAGGAACATACCCAGGGGGGTTTTAAACGTCTCCAGAGAAGGAGACTGCACAACCCTCCTGGGTAGACCCTTCCAGTGTTCTGTCATCCACACTGAGAAGAGGTTCCTTCTCATATTTATATGGAACCTCCTATGTTCCGGCTCACACTCAACTGCCCCTTGTCCTATCATTGGATGACACCGAGAAGAGCCTGGCTCCATCCTCCTGACACTCACCCTTCACATATTTATAAACATTAATGAGGTCACCCCTCAGTCTCCTCACTTCCAAACACAAGAGCTGGGTTTATTAGGTTCTGGAGGTAAAAGACTAACTCTCCAGATGTTGTTTGGTAGGTCTTCAGAAAACACCTCCCAAAAATATCTTTGAATAAGGCTGCATGATTCTTTATGAATATACATTGCTCTGTTCATGTCCAGATTGCCATGAAAGTGGAATGCATACCTAAGCTATGCCTGTAGTAAGGAATTTTTGCTTTAATTGTATTCATATTTCTTTATTAAGTCATTTGGAAGTTTTCCCATGCTACTTTCATCCCAGTTTAAAAGGTTAGACCTGTGAAAATTGAGAAAAATTAAGAGACAGTTTGAACCAAAGAACACAATTAGTGACAGAAACATGGAACTAATTCAGGTTTTGTCTCTGCTGAGGTCTAAATTTTCTCAGGTGACATTCTGCTTTCCTCAACAGCAAGCACAAAAAAGATAACAAGAATGAAGGTGCTCTATTAAGATGACTTTCTGTGAAAAGGATCAGGGTGACAGGCAGATTCCTGTTTTATATTTAATTGTAGTGAAGCCTGTTGGCAATCTGTGTTTGTACTTAGATGAACAAGTTAATGATTTCAAATCCATAATCTGTGATTCCCATCTCAAACCACATAATTTCCAAGTAGCACCATCAAGATTATTTAAGGTACTACATTATACATTTCTTCGACTATCAAAATTACCTCAAAAATACATTAAGGAAGGAGAGAATCAGAATTCACAGATTCACAGAGTCACTGTGGTTGGAAAAGAACTCTGGGATTATTGAGTTCAACCAGTTACCCTACCTTACAAGTTCACCCCTAAAACACATCCCTCAACACCTCATCCAAACCATCTTGAAACACAGCCAGGGCTCAACCACCTTTGAGCTTTGCTGCTCTCAGTTGTATTATTTCTGTTCAACTTTAGGTTTAATACTCCTAGTTTCAGGAACTCTGTTCCAGCAACTCTAGCAATATCTTTAAACCAGAGAGTTATCTCTATCACTGCACAAGAAAGGGGAAATACATGGCTAACTGAAGAATAGTGTTATCCGATGCACATTTTAGCCTTCGTCTACCAAGTGACTTAAATACCTCAGAAAGCCAAGCTTGAAGCTGAGATTCAGCATAAAATATTGATGCTTCATTCATAACAGGCAGAATCTTACAGGAACAAGAATATCTACCAGCAAATCACTCATCATGTCCCATGCTACTAGAACACTAACTAATGAAGCAGGGAAATTTCAATTAAAAGTTTTGGGAATGAGATATAGTACTAAAGATTTAAATTCCCAATCATTATGTTTTCTTTCTAACAAACAAGTAAGCAACAAGCACAGGAATTCATAAGAAAACAAAATACAAAAACAGAAGCAAGTGATATGAACTATATACTTTGGATTTCAGATTGCATCCGGTCTTAGTCTTTGCAGCAACCTGAGTAACTGCACAACATTTTTGTGTGTATCAGTGTAATACTGAGAACCATAACATCAAACAGATTTACACGAGTTTATGTGAAGACACAGTTTCAAAGCACAGAATCACAAAACATTAGGGATTGGAAGAGACATCAAAAGATCATCTAGTCCAATCCCTCTGCCACAGCTGGACTGCCTAGACCAACTCACACAGGAACATATCCAGACGGGTTTTAAACGTTTCCAAAGAAGGAGACTCCACAACCCCCCTGGGCAGCCTGTTCCAGGGCTCTGTCACCCTCACTGGGAAGAAGTTCCTTCTCACATTAATGTGGAACCTCCTCTGTTACAGCTGACACCTACTGCCCCTTATCCTATCATTAGATGACACTGAGCAGAGCCTGACTGCATCCTCCTGACACTCACCCTTCGCATATTTATCAACATTAATGAGGTCTACAAGTGGGTTCCCCTCACCAGAAATTGGGAGTCAATGCATAGAACAAATAACTAAATCCTTTGTCATATTATAATCTCAATATAGAGTTTAGTGTGCTCATTCACATGTCACAGCTGTAGCAACCTTCCTCCTAGCACCAGCCAAGAAATGTCATTTGTCATCCCGAGTGACAAACCCTTCTTTAAACATTTATTAATAACAAGTGACATGGTACAAATCTTTCAAAGCATGGTCACTCGATATATCTTACTCAGTTGAGTTCACACTTCTTTATCAATTACCCTAGTACTAGACATTGCATGACAAGCAGAAGATGGATAGTAGCAGTAAAGCCAGTGCCCTGCTGAATACATAGAGAAAGATAGCTCATTATTTACTGTGGAAGTTAAGCACAGCATTAGAGTGACACTGCAGAATACCCATTTGCCCCAAACACACCTTAAACACAAGCCAGCCATAGCTTCCTTCTGGAGAGCAGAGGATTGCTTTCAGGAATAATCGATAGTCATTGCAAGTTCTGACATTCCTTACAGGGCACTACTGCTATAGGATATACTTGAAGTGAAGCCTTTATAAACTGATTTTTTTTTAAAGCACTATTTTGTCATAAAAAGCCCAATATGAATTGAAAGTTTATTTCTAGAAGGTGAACAGTTTCTCTAAGATGTTAGGAAGACATTAAATGACACTTCAGGAACAAGCTTCAGGTCTGTTACAAAAACACTATTTCCTTATTTGTGTATTTTCTTAATTGTGTTAAAAACTTATGCATTGTAAGTTTAAAAACAGGAGTTGGGCTGGGCACTGGGTTGTTTGGGGTTTACTTCTAAGTCTTGTATAATGTGGGCTATCTAAGCTTTTGAGATGACAGTTTTTCTATTTACTCCTTTAGATACAGATAAGGATGTGCCCTTATCAGGGATCACCAGAGAATCTCGAGAGAGGCTTTTGTCCCTAGAAGAAATTATTTCTTTAGCCTCTTAACCAAAGTTAGTGCCTTAAACCTTGAGCGTGAACACAACACAGGAAAACCTGACACTTGCTGCTTTTGCTGAGCTCAAGCTTTATATTAATTTACAATGTGATTTATCATGTCAGAATCAAAGCCAGGCTTGGTAAGGCTTTGCAAATCTCATGTACCGCATCCAGCTTTGGAGCCCTTAACACAGGAAGGACATGGACCTGATGGAATGGTTCCAGACGAGGCTACAAAAATGATCAAAGGGCTGGAACACTTCTCCTACAAGGATAGGCTGAGAGAGCTGAAGCTGTTCAACCTGGAAAAGAGAAGGCTCCAGGGGAACCCAATAGTAACTTTCCAGTACCTGAGGGAGGCGAACAAGGAGGACGCAGGACTGTTTGAGGACTGTTTACAAGGGCCTGTAGTGGTAGGATGAATGGCAATGGCTTCAAATTAGAGAAAGGTAGATTTAAACTGGATGTTAGGAGGAAGTTCTTTAGCAGGAGGGGGGTTGAATACTGAAACAGGTTGCCCAGAGAGGTAGTTGAGGCCCCATGCTGGAGATATTCAAGGGGAGGCTTGACAAGGCTCTGGGCAACCTGATGTAGTTGAAGATGTCCCTGGTCAGTGCAGGGGGGTTGGACTAGATTAATTTGGAGGTCTCTTGCAGTGTGGATGATTCTATGATTGTGTGAGTCACACTGGGATCCTAAATTCAATGTTTTGCTCTGCTATTACACAGTACTCACATAAACCCACCTACAGGTGGCTGTCAAATGCCTTACTCAGGTCAGGATAGATGACATCCACGGCTCTGCCATCATCCATCCAGCTGGNAGATGACATCCACTGCTCTGCCATCATCCATCCAGCTGGTTATGCCCTCATCAAAGGCTATCAGGTTGGTCAAGCATGACTTTCCCTTTGTAAAGCCATGCTGACTGTCCCCAGTGACCCTCCTGTCCTTGATGTGCCTGGAGACAGCCTCTAGAACAAATTGTTCCATCACCTTTCCTGGGATGGAGATGAAGCTGACCGGTCTACAGTTACCTGGGTCTTCCTTCTTTCAGTTTTTAAAAATTGGGGTAACAACATTAGGGATTAAAAGGGACATCAAAAGAGCTAGTCTAATCTCCATGCCACAGCAGGACCAGTTAGACCCAAGTCACACAGGAACATATCCAGGCCAGTTTTAAACATCTCCAGAGAAGGAGACTCCAGAAACCTCCTGGGCAGCCCATTCCAGTTCTCTGTCACCCTCACCAGGAAGAAGTTCCTTCTCAGATTAATGTGGAACCTCCTTGTTAAAGCTTACACCCATTGCCCCTTGTCCTATCATTAGATTACACTGAGAAGAGCCTGGTTCCATCCTCCTGACACCCACCCTTCACATGTTTATCAGCATGAATGATGGGGTCCCCCCCCCCCCCATCTCCTTTTCTCCAAGCTCAAGAGACTCAGCAACTCTGTGCTGACCTATAAGCTATGAAGCTTGTGTTCCAGAAAGTAAAACTACTTTGAAATAAAGTCTCTGGCTTAACTGTCTCTTGTTTCCATACTTTTCCATAGTTTCTGTTCATCTTCACTTCAAGTTCCATGGTATGAAAAACCACATAAATCATCTCTCTGCACAAATGCTAGCAATGCCTTAATGAAGAAGGCCTAGGCTGCCTGTCACTAAGATGTGATCAGGTCCATCTCAGCATTTGCAGCCTTGTCTTCTAGCTGTGTCACTTTTAGAAGCTTAACAGCACTAACACCTTTCAGCTACCATGTGAAAGACAATAATATAATGATTGATTAGCATTTCTATTAACCTGGGAAGCTATTTTAGGATGCTCTCCCAAACAAGAACTTTGTCATTCGTCTGAAAGTCAAGAGCAAACGTAATGTTATCAGCAGTTCAGCAGTCTTCAGAGCACTATTTCCTTGGTGTTACAAGCTCTTCAAAACCTGTACCAGTATTCAGTTATGACTTTGAGGAAGTTCAACACAAAAGCGACTATTAAAGCACTATTTGTTACTCCCAACTGTAGAGTAACAACTCAATACTGTAAACCCAATACGGTGATACAATCTCTCTTGAAATATCTAACCACTGCATCTAATTATTCATCTATAATAGTTGTTGAAGCTCAATCCAACAAGAGACAGAAAATAGAGTAACCCTGTTCTGAGTTGTTTTAAAAACATTTTTTATTGTGCTTCCATCTTTTCATGGCATTAAGACATGGCACAGCAGAGATGAAAGCATCTGGAGTCCTGGACTGTATTAGAAACTGTGTGTCCAGCAGGAGTAGGGAGGTGATTGTCCCCCTGTACTTAGCACTGGCGAGGCTGCACCTTGAGTACTGGGTCCAGGTTTGAGCACCTCAGTACAAGGGAGACATTGAGGTGCTGGAGAGAGTGCAGAGGAAGTCAGTGAAGCTGAGGAAGGTCCTGGAGAATAAATCTGATGAGCAGAGATTCAGAGAGTTGGGGCTGTCTAGTTTGAGGAAGAGGGAAGAACCCATCGCTCTCTACAACTACCTGAAAGGGCACTGGAGAGATGTTAGTGTTGGTCTCTTGTCACAGGAAGGTAGTGATAGAAGCACAGGGAATGTTTTCAAGCTCCAACAGGGTAGGTTTAGATTGGACATGAAGAAAAAATTCTTCCTGGAGAGAGTGGTCAAGCACTGGAATGGGCTGCCCAGGGTGGTGGTTGAGTCCCCATCCCTGGATGAGTTTAAAAAACACTTAAATGAGGTGTTGGGGGAGCTGGTTTCTGAGTGAACTTGTAGAGTGGGGTTAATGGTTGGACTCAATGATACCAAGGGTCTTTTCCAACCTGAAAGATTCTATGATTCCATGAAAATGTCTTGTGTGATAAGCAAATCTCCATGGTGACAGGAAAAACCCCCCTTTGAAATTCATTCAATTTAGGACTTAGAATTTGACAGCCATTTAATCATCAATAAAATATACAAATATTGTGTACCTGGTACATAGGAGGGTGCAAGCAAAGACACACAAAGCTACACTTACACTCTACTAATCTTATTTTGCTAGATGCTCAGTTATTTTTATTTTACATTTGGTTCCATGGCACACCTGAAAAGCACAAAGTTCAGAAGTACTGCCGCGCTCTGTTCAATTTTGAACAAAATAAAGCCAGCCTGTTATGTCACTGGTGTTTGCTCAAAACTCTCAGTTCTCACAGCCAGAACTTCTGAAGGACAATGCCTGATTATTTCTGCTCAGCTTCACATTTCAGAAGAATTTTGTTTTATAGTCCCAATTTAAACATTATTATAACTTGGTGTTTGGCTGGATGTACCTCACTGAAAACTGAGTTTAGGTTTAGCAGAATCATTTTAACTAAGCATAACACTACACACAACCTATGGTTGAGGCACAGATGGGGTAAGCAGTACCACGTCAGCAAGAAATGGGATTTTTAGCTTAGATTTACCTTTCTGTGTTGTTACTTTAAACACATTCACTTCCCCGTGTACATGAAAGTGTATGTACAGATACTTTTAACTTTTTCTAGCCATCACAATCAATCATGGACTTCACTAGAAAAGCAAGCAGCTTGTTCAGGAAAGATTAACATTTGTAAGCAGTATCACATTATCATGTTGGTTGTAAAAGACCCCTGGGATCATCGAGTCCAACCACCTACCCTACCTTACAAGTTCACCCCCAAACCAGATCCCTCAACACCTCATCCAAACAATCTTTAAACACACCCAGGGTGGCAACACAATCACTTAGATGTAGCATTTTGGGATCTGGTTCAGGAATGAACTTGCAGAGTAGGACTGATGGTTGGACTGGATGATGCCAAGAGCCTTTTCCAACTTGTAAGACAGTACAATTCTAAAAATACAGTATGGAATCTTGAATCCTCAAATGCATTCATACATGTTCAATCCTCAGCACACCCATAGCTGTAATTAATCTTTCTATATTCATAATTCATTCTCTATGTTCTGTGAGTCTATTAAAGCCTGTCTTTATATCACAGTTGCCTCGCTCACAAAGTGCGAATTATTAAGCTCACTTGTTGAAAGACTTCCATTGTTTAAGCTATTAGTTTGATTAATCCTCAAATTTGTAAAGGTCATCCACAAAACCACAAACACCTTGACAAACAACTCTCGTAGATGGATACCAAATTTACGTGACATTCTATCATTCTCATACTCTTGTAATTTGCAGCAATCTAGTTCAGAGCATGTCATTTAAAGATAAGCAAGTCCTGAATTATTCATGGCTTCAAAACAGCAATAAATTGTTCATAACTATCCTTCTTCCTTAAATAGCTGCTCTCATTTAAATAATTCCAATTTCAAATAATCTGTTCAGAATTTAAACTGAAAACCAAGATCACATCTGGATTTCAGTGTTTGTTTGTCAGTAACTAAATCCAGTAATGCAGTTCAGCAAAAGGTACTCAGCCTAAGTTATCTGTATCCTTATAGGGGATATAATTGTCTTTAACATGTGTCTGAACAGACATTCTAAAGGCTGAGATGCTATTTTCTAGACAATATCAAGTTAACACAACTCTTGCTCTCTCAGGAAGAAGTTCTTTCTGATATTTATATGGAACCTCCTCTGTTCCAGCTCACACCCATTGCCCCTTGTCCTGCCATTAGATGACACTGAGCAGAGCCTGGCTCCAATCTCCTTACACCCATCCTAACACATGCTACACATTCCCTCTGGAACTCCAGCTTGAGAAGAAATCAGCATCGCATAAGAGATGTGGCATAGCCAAAGGGGCCAAAAGAGGAGCAGCACCTTCAAGGCAACACTTAACATTTTCAGAAACTAAAAGGTGATGCTTGTGATATTACATGTTTTAGCTATTTCCAGTGAGGAGTCAAAAACAGAGAAAACTGGATCAAAACGTAATTTTTTCTAATAACTTTTTCAGGCAGGTCAGCTGGCTATGGTTACTTGTTTTTCTTTTATTTGCAAAGAACCACCTTGAGTTAGCCTTCCGTATCCAGCAAATGTTGGCAGAACAACCTTGGCTAAGTACTAAGGTTATTAATGATAAAAGTGTATCCTGAGGCTCAGGCAAGTATGTGCATACATTTCAAGATTACTGCTGCTACAGAAATTGGCAGCCCTCAGATCCAGCTGAACGAAGACTATCACTCTGCTCCAGCAGTTTCATCACTAACTTTTCAGTTCTATCCTTTCAAGACTTTTAATTCACCTGTACCCTCCATATCACAGAATCACTCCACCTACCCTACCTTACAAGTTCACCCCTAAACAACACCCCTCAACACCTCATCCAAACCATCTTTAAACACAGCCATGGATGGCAACTCAGCCACCTCCCTGGGAAGCCCATCCCAGGGCCTGACCACCCTTTCCATGAAAAAATTCTTCCTAAGATCAAGTCTACACCTACCCTGTAGTAACTTGAAACCATTCCCTCTGGTTCTATTACTAATTGCTTGTGAGAAGAGACCAGAACCAACCTCCCAACAACATTTCAGGTAGTTGTTGAGAGCGATGAGGTCTCCTCTCAGCCTCCTCTTCCTCAAACTAAAGAGCCCCAACACTTTCAGAATTTTTTCAGTCTTTTCTCATAAGATTATTACTCTAGGCCTTCACCTGCTCAGTTGCCCTCCTCTGCACCTGCTCCAGCACCTCCACATCTCTCTAGTATTGAGGTGCCCAAAGCTGGACACAGTACTCAAGATGTGACCNGAAAAGCAAGCAGCTTGTTCAGGAAAGATTAACATTTGTAAGCAGTATCACAGCATCATGTTGGTTGTAAAAGACCCCTGGGATCATCGAGTCCAACCACCTACCCTACCTTACAAGTTCACCCCCAAACCAGATCCCTCAACACCTCATCCAAACAATCTTTAAACACACCCAGGGTGGCAACACAATCACTTAGATGTAGCATTTTGGGATCTGGTTCAGGAATGAACTTGCAGAGTAGGACTGATGGTTGGACTGGATGATGCCAAGAGCCTTTTCCAACTTGTAAGACAGTACAATTCTAAAAATACAGTATGGAATCTTGAATCCTCAAATGCATTCATACATGTTCAATCCTCAGCACACCCATAGCTGTAATTAATCTTTCTATATTCATAATTCATTCTCTATGTTCTGTGAGTCTATTAAAGCCTGTCTTTATATCACAGTTGCCTCGCTCACAAAGTGCGAATTATTAAGCTCACTTGTTGAAAGACTTCCATTGTTTAAGCTATTAGTTTGATTAATCCTCAAATTTGTAAAGGTCATCCACAAAACCACAAACACCTTGACAAACAACTCTCGTAGATGGATACCAAATTTACGTGACATTCTATCATTCTCATACTCTTGTAATTTGCAGCAATCTAGTTCAGAGCATGTCATTTAAAGATAAGCAAGTCCTGAATTATTCATGGCTTCAAAACAGCAATAAATTGTTCATAACTATCCTTCTTCCTTAAATAGCTGCTCTCATTTAAATAATTCCAATTTCAAATAATCTGTTCAGAATTTAAACTGAAAACCAAGATCACATCTGGATTTCAGTGTTTGTTTGTCAGTAACTAAATCCAGTAATGCAGTTCAGCAAAAGGTACTCAGCCTAAGTTATCTGTATCCTTATAGGGGATATAATTGTCTTTAACATGTGTCTGAACAGACATTCTAAAGGCTGAGATGCTATTTTCTAGACAATATCAAGTTAACACAACTCTTGCTCTCTCAGGAAGAAGTTCTTTCTGATATTTATATGGAACCTCCTCTGTTCCAGCTCACACCCATTGCCCCTTGTCCTGCCATTAGATGACACTGAGCAGAGCCTGGCTCCAATCTCCTTACACCCATCCTAACACATGCTACACATTCCCTCTGGAACTCCAGCTTGAGAAGAAATCAGCATCGCATAAGAGATGTGGCATAGCCAAAGGGGCCAAAAGAGGAGCAGCACCTTCAAGGCAACACTTAACATTTTCAGAAACTAAAAGGTGATGCTTGTGATATTACATGTTTTAGCTATTTCCAGTGAGGAGTCAAAAACAGAGAAAACTGGATCAAAACGTAATTTTTTCTAATAACTTTTTCAGGCAGGTCAGCTGGCTATGGTTACTTGTTTTTCTTTTATTTGCAAAGAACCACCTTGAGTTAGCCTTCCGTGTCCAGCAAATGTTGGCAGAACAACCTTGGCTAAGTACTAAGGTTATTAATGATAAAAGTGTATCCTGAGGCTCAGGCAAGTATGTGCATACATTTCAAGATTACTGCTGCTACAGAAATTGGCAGCCCTCAGATCCAGCTGAACGAAGACTATCACTCTGCTCCAGCAGTTTCATCACTAACTTTTAAGTTCTATCCTTTCAAGACTTTTAATTCACCTGTACCCTCCATATCACAGAATCACTCCACCTACCCTACCTTACAAGTTCACCCCTAAACAACACCCCTCAACACCTCATCCAAACCATCTTTAAACACAGCCATGGATGGCAACTCAGCCACCTCCCTGGGAAGCCCATCCCAGGGCCTGACCACCCTTTCCATGAAAAAATTCTTCCTAAGATCAAGTCTACACCTACCCTGTAGTAACTTGAAACCATTCCCTCTGGTTCTATTACTAATTGCTTGTGAGAAGAGACCAGAACCAACCTCCCAACAACATTTCAGGTAGTTGTTGAGAGCGATGAGGTCTCCTCTCAGCCTCCTCTTCCTCAAACTAAAGAGCCCCAACACTTTCAGAATTTTTTCAGTCTTTTCTCATAAGATTATTACTCTAGGCCTTCACCTGCTCAGTTGCCCTCCTCTGCACCTGCTCCAGCACCTCCACATCTCTCTAGTATTGAGGTGCCCAAAGCTGGACACAGTACTCAAGATGTGACCTCACCAGTGCCTAATACAGGGGCATGTATATACATATAATATAAATAGATATTTTGATGTGCTTCTTTGAGATGGTAGTCGTTAAAGGCAGCATTATTACTGTAACTGCCCCACACAGATCTCCCTTCTCCCTTAAAAATACCTAAAAGTAAAAATTATAATTCAAAAAGAAAATATCCAAAGCACAAATAAAAGAACTTTAAGGAAAGAGGTTGCTTGTAGCTCTGTACAGAGAAACAAGCCACTGTCCTACATGCTGTTCCAATTCCTCATCTCACTCCTTTCTATTTGGGTTTGGGTTTTTTTTGCAACAGCAGTAGGACTAATAAAGAGCACAGCCCTGGCTCACACACGAGCAAGTTATCATGATCTTAATGGCTCATGCAGCCAAGCTGAAGTAGCCATCTGCCTGCATGCTTTTAGCCCATTTCAATATAGCTTCATCTTCAATGTAAGAGCTCAATGTGGAATAGCATGACTTAGCTTAAAACTGAAACTCAGCTGCATTATTTCTGAATCTGACAGCAAAGCATGCACCTAAATAACGGATGGCAAAGGTTAGCTGAAGGGAGGAAATTTGTTAAGCCATTACAGCTTAATCATGCTAATGAAAGATTTAATCTAATGTGCTTTACAGCATATCTGCTGGCGTAAGTGTAGTGAAGGATGCATTCAGGAGCAGCTACTCTGGCTCAGATGAACACAGTAATTCACCAAGCCGAGTGGATCATTTATGATACACGACAGATGTGTGACTTTCATAGCTGTATAAACAAGTCATGTTATGTTCTAGAATAAGTCAAGCAAACCTAAACAAACATGTACAATGTTCAACCACTGACAACCATCCCTTCTGAAAAAGCTACTAATCTGTAGTAGTCACATTAAGGATTGGAAGGAACCTCAAAAGATCATCTAGTTCAATCCCCCTGCCAGAGAAGGACCACCTAGACCAAGTCACACAGGAACATATTCAGGCAGGATTTAAACATCTCCAGAGAAGGAGAATCCACAACCCCCCTTGGCAGCCCCTTCCAGTGCTCTGTCACCCTCACCAGGAAGAAGTGTCTCCTTGTATTTATGTGGAACCTCCTATGTTTCAGCTCACACCCATTGCCCCTTGTCCCATCATTAGATAACAACAAGAAGAGCCTGGCTCCACTCCATCCTTCTCACACCCACCCTTGCCATATTTATCAACATGAAAGAGGTCACCCCTCAGTCTTCACGTCTCCAAGCTAAAGAGACCCAGCTCCCTCAGTCTTTCCTCATCAGGAAGGTGTTCTACTCCCTTCGTCTTTATGGCTCTGTGCTGGACTCTCTCCAGAAGCTCTGTGTCCATGAACTGAGGGGCCTGCAACTGGACACAATATTCCAGGTGCAGTCTCACCAGGGCAGAGTTGAGGCAGAGGGGAACTTCTCTCTATCTGCTAACCACCCCCATAATGAACCATCCTAGGATGCCATTGTCCTTCTTGGCCACAGGGGCACATTGCTGACTCAGGGTCATCCTGCAGACTACCAGACACAACTACGTGGCAGAAAATTTAGTCTTCAAATTGTGTGATCCTCTTAAAAAGCAAATAATAACAGAAAGTGCATCCAATTTTACTGTACTTCGTACACAGCTCCAAAGGCATACCCATATTCAGACATGTTTGACAATTCTAGTGAAAGCCTTAAAAAAAATTCCTTTTTTTATTTTACATGTAAACTCCTGACACAGCCTACAACAATGTTCACCATGCCTTGTTCCTTGCAACATTTTCCTTCAGGAATCTTTCATCTGAGTTTTAAAATATGACAGAAAAGGCAGCTCTTCTAGCATTAGGCTGCTGTACCTGGGAAAAAGTTTTGTTACTCTCAACAGGTTCATGCTTAAACATCTGAAACATTCAAGCAACACTGTACTTATCTTATTGTAATGAAAAACAACTAGATCTAGTCTTTTTTTTTGACTGCTCAATAAATAGTATTTTTAAATAAATGGTAGCTTTTTTGACCAAGCTTACTCTGCTAACTTCAGTGGAGCTACAATAACTCTGGTAAATTATGCCAGAATGATTCAGAGCCAAATTATGATGCATTAACAGGCAATAGGAGGTAAAGAAGAGCCAAGGCTCCTGTTCAGAAAGAATGCTAACGAGGCTAGAATTCAGAAAGAAAAATCACAGTACATTAGGACCTCAAAAGTTCATCTAGTCCTGCCAAGGTAAGACCACCTAGACCAAGTTGCACAGGAACATATTCAGACAGGTTTAAAATGTCTCCAGAGAAGGAGACTCCACAACCCACTTGGGCAGCCCAATCTAGCGCTCTGTCACCCTCATCACCATGAAGAAGTGACTCACACAAAACTCCACTGACTGAGAGTCCAGAGAAATACATAAAATCATGACATTATGTACCAACAGAACGTGTAGTACCACTACCACCTGTAGTAGTGTCAGCTTCCATTTCCCCACAATTTGATTTAATTAAATAAAACAAACAATAGAAAAACACTTAAAAAAAATAAACCAGTGCAAAAACAAAACCCCAGCCTCCAAACTCACAAACCACAGAATCACAGAACACTAGGAACTGGAAGGGACCTCGAAAGATCATGTAGTCAAATCCCGTGCCAGAGCTGGATCACCTAGACCAAGTCGCACAGGAACATGTGCAAGGGGTTTTTAAGCGTCTCCACGGAAGGAGACTCCACATGCATATCAATAACTAAGAATATTATCTCTTTCACCACAAGGTGTTTGCTTTAATCAATTTAGATAGACAAGTAAAGACATACGCAACTCTGCCAAGCCTGTGATGTCGTTTATTTTACCACCCTGACTTTTTGACCAATGCACATCCCCTAAGTATTAAACATTCATATTCCCCAAATGTTTTCTCTGCACAGGGTACCTCAGTACAATATACTTAGTCATTCTGCTTCTTCTGCCACGTAAAATAACCCTCTAACTTTATTCCATTATTTTCTCTTTCAGTTTTTAATTGCAACTTCAATGGTTAATGCAAATCTCCCAGGAAGAAAAGCAGTGCTTTCAGGTTTTTTTTGTGTTTTCTTTATGAATAAAACTTGAAATTCTGGAGTCAGCTCACTGAGCACTTCTAACAATTAAAGAATGACAAATGAAAGCTGTGCAAAGAAAGATGCCTTTATACAGCAACTAATCAGGACTAGTAGTGCATTTGAAATTATAACCAGGCTTTGGCGTTACTCTTTCCTCACAGAAACACAGAACATTAGGGATTGGAAAGGACCTCGAAAGATCAGCTAGTCCAATCCCCCTGCCACAGCAGGATCACTTAGACCAAGTCACACAGAAAAACATCTAAGTGGGTTTTAAACATCTCCAGACAAGGAGACTCCACAGCTCCCCATGGCAGCCCCTTCCACTGCTCTGTCACCCTCAGTGTGAAGAAGTTCCTTCTCTTATTGCATGTGGAACCTCCTATGTTCCACCTCATACCCATTGCCCCTTGTCCTGTGATTAGATGACGCTAAGAAGTGTCTGGCTCTATTACACAATACAGCAGCAAACCTGCATGCAGTATTGTTCCCTCTTATAAAATTTCAAGTAATGGCCTATTTCTCATATTAATTAACCAGTTAGGAGACCACAGGCTGGCTCAGTATTACCTGATCTACAGTGAAGAGTAGAGCATTTCATACAGAGTTCAGCACTGGAAACGCCATTTGAGTAACTGCATGGCAGAGGTAACTGGTTCACTTTTGCAAAGAAAGTAGTCCACAAGTAAAAGGCAGAAGCACATCACACAATTTCAGGATCTTTATCACATAACACAGACACATCAAAGGATAATTGGAATGGGCTGCCCAGGGGGCTGTGCAGTGTCCTTCTCTGGAGACATTTAAAACCCACCTGGACATGTTCCCGTGCAACTTGGTCTAGGTGATCCTGCTCTAGCAGGGCAATTGGACTGGATGATCTTTCAAGGTCCCTTCCAAACTCTAATGTTATGTGGTTGTGTGATAACTTTTTCTCCCCAGTGGGTATGAAAACACTATGCCCAACGTTAACTGTAGACCTTTATAAGTCTGACAGTGTGTAGCACTTCCAGACTTTCCAGTCAATTGATCAAAACTCTACCAGTTTTATAGGCAAATAATTTCTCTTTGCCTAATAATACAAAACATTTTAAATCGTAGTACTCTTCCCAAAGCTAAAAGTAATGAGCAGTATGAATTATAGGCCAGCAAGGACCATCAGCTTTCAAAAGGACCCAGATATGTTAGTTTAATGAGCATCTCCGGTAAACACAAGTGATTTTCTTCTTAAGATAAAGTCATCAGAAATTATATATCTAGCATTTGCTAGATATACAGCTCACTAAAAAAGTTGCTTTCCTGCCAGACATCCTCAATGAATTCAAGGAAGGTGAACAACAGTTTTCAAAGATAGCTGTCACAAGTTAAATGTATTTACATAATTTAAACTTTAGCATACAAAAATGTTGCCAAATTAGGTTCTGTCTTGTCAAAAATTATGTTTGTTTACAAAAACATTCCTGACCTTCATTAAGTAGAGTAACTGCATTTTCTATTAAAAGCTCCAGAAGGAAAGGATGTCCAACTGCTAGCTTGGGATTCAGTAAAGGCATTAAAACAGACCACACCTTACTAACTTATAAACATCAAACAACCATCTCCAAACCCAGATCTTTGTAATGCAGTGGGGTTTTTTTCATCTTACATGCTCCATAAGTGTGCTACAATTTGCCATTAAATTTGCCTCTTCTGTTGTTTCTACACACAGCANGTAGGTGATCCTGCTGTTGCAGGCGGATTGGACTAGATGATCTTTCGAGGTCCCTTCCAATCCATAATGATTCTATGATTCTATGAAAAGATCATGTAGTCCAATTTCCCTGACACAAGTCATACAGAAAATATCCAGGCAGGTTTTAAACATCTCTGGAGAAGGAAACTCCACAAGCCCCCTGGAGAGCACCTTCCAGTGCTCTGTAACCCTCACTGAGAAGTAGTTCCTTTTCATTTTCATGTGTTCCAGCTCACACCCATTGCCCCTTGTCCTATCATTAGATGACACTGAACAGAGCCTGGCTCCGTTCTCCTGACACACACCCTTCACATATTTATAAACTTTAATGAGGTCACTCCTCCAGAAGTCAGAACTCGGGACAAATCTACTACACTGCTGTGTCACAATCATTGTCACCCCTGAAATGTTTCTCTATTACTCCTCAATATGTTCCACTCCCTTTTAAATGAGGAAGGTTTCTACTAAAGACACGTTTCTTAAACGGTTAATGCATCTACTGGTTTTCAGGCATAAGACTCACAATATTACTCCTTCAGAATGCCTTTTCAATTAAATTCCTCGCACCAAATAAGTAAATTAGTACGACACTTCCACAAGATAGTCAATGACATACTTAAAGACGGCTCTCGAAATTGATTTCACTTGAAAACAGTTGTCACATTTCATATTTTTTGTCTACAGATGATTTCCACATCAGGTAACCTCAGCTTTCACATGTAATTATATCTTCCTTACTCTAATAATAATAAGGTAACAAACTCAAGATTAATCTAAAAGATAACTTCTAATGGATTTAAAAGGTAAAGACATGTAGCACTGAAGGCCTTGAGTGAATAATACAGCAGCTTACTTCTTTAAGTTGTACTTGTTTTTTAAACAAGACACCAGTTTTTCACAGAATCACACAACATTAGGGATTGGAAGGGACCTCGAAAGATCATCTAGTCCAATCCTCCGGCCACAGCAGGACCACCTAGACCAAGTCACACAGGAACATATCCAGGCAGGTTTTAAATGTCTCCAGAGAAAGAGACTCCACAACCTCCTGGGCCGCCCCTTCCAGTTATCTGTCACCCTCACTGTGACCAAGTTCCTTCTCATATTGATGTGGAAGATTTACAATGGAAGAGATTTGTAGACAGTCAAAAAAAAAAAAACAAAACAACCATTTTTCCCTGAAATAAACTAATGAATCAAAGTTTCAGTTTTGTATATTCTATGGGGTAGCCTACAAGACAAGTTTAATTTGATGTGTATTAGTCATCCTTTTAGCCAGGACTAAAAGGACTAGGACTGTTTCCAAAAGCACAGTATAGCCTGGATTTAAAGGAAGATATTATCTCAGTCAAACCAAAACTGACCTGAAAGTTTATCATAGACTACAATAACCTTTATCCGATGCTTTGAAAACATTACGCAAATTTTGTGCATTCTATGTATCCAGATTTTCAGTAGCTCTTCTGTAGCAGGATGCTAAGATAAAAGGGCTTTTGAACCAGATTTGCTTAGACTTTTTTCCCCCCAAGTTAGGTTCCTGAAAACACTCAAAAGGCTTTAAAACAAAAAGAAATTTTAGAGCCAAGTCTCACTGGATTGAGGTAGTGTGGTGGGTTCAAGACCACAATTACAGATGAAGGAAAAGAAAACAAAGCAGTGAGGTCTTGATGAGATCTCTGATAAAATTTGTCAGACAATGGATAGTTTAGGGAAAATGGAAAAAAGTTTATTAACTCTATAACTGTATACAGAAAAGAAGAAAAGGTTAAGCAAGTTAGTGCACACAAACTAGAAACTGTGTCACAAATGCTGTCACACATTCTGAGAAAAATACAATGGAAGGTCACTATTATATTGGTCCTTGGGTCTTTTTTCACATCACAGTTCTGGGGTAAAAGAACATATCAGTCAAGTAGAGATGAGTACCACCACCTTCTCTATTATTCATGCATCACCCCTGTCTGAGGTACAGCAGCACAAGGCTGTTTGCAGACACGCTCCAGGAAGCAGGGTGGGGGTTAGCAGGGGGCAGCAGCCCCGTCCTGGCTGAAAGTCCTCAGCAAAAAGAGGTAGGGCTCACGGTAACCACCCCTTTTATGTCCTTACCTAGCAACACCCCTTAGGGCAGGTCTTGGGACAGTGTCGCCTCCCCCAGGTCAGGTCACTGAGGGGAGTCCTCCCAAAGCAACATAAGTTTTGTTTTTGTTCATGAAAGCACAGATCGGTACATCTGGTAATTTTCAAACTGCAACAGGTGGAATATTGTGCTTCACTAACAAAAACAACAAAGCAACTAACACAGACAGAAAGAGTAGCTGTCTCAGTTTGTCATTCCCCTCTTAGTCCTTGATGTCCCAAATCTTGAAGCCTCTGTCCCATTCACATAATCACAGAACATTACAGATTGGAAAGGACCTCGAAAGATCATCTAGTCAATCCCTCTGCCACAGCAGGATCCCCACACAGGAACATGGCCAGGCAGGTGTTACACGTCTCCAGACAAGGAGATTCCGTAACCCACCCTGGGCAGCGTGTTCCAGGGCTCTGTCACCCTCACTGGGAAGAAGTTCTTTCTCGTATTGATTTGGAACCTCCTATGCTCCAGCATACACACATTGCCCCTCATCCTATCACTAAAAGACATTGAGAAGAGCCTGGTTCAATACTCCTGACATCTACCCATCCTACCAGTATGCAATGAGCTTTTCCCCAATACAACTAATTTCTGCTTGCCCAAAGAAATCATCTGTCCCAGTTACTCTAAAGTTACCCATTCCTGCTAAAGACATACACAGTGACTTACACAAAGCTCCCTTGGAACACAGCCTTCACTGGAAACTGCTGCAGGGTGAGATTCAGGACTTCATCTACACGATTAACATTTTAAATATGCAAACCTGTGTCCTTCACTGCCACAGGTGTTTCCTGTAAAACCAGACTAAACTACCTAGAGACATAGGTAATTGCTCAGTTGTCATGGGAACAAGTCCTCCTCAGAACCACCAGTCAAGCTCAATACTTCTATTAATTTCAACAAGACTTACTTTCCTTTGTTTACGCAATGTAATTAAATCTTTTCCTTAAGAAATATGAGGCCTGACTGCAGGTACTGAGATGTGGACATTTTGACCAGGTATGTTAATTAAAATGTCTTAAAAAAAATAGGTTAGTTTTACAGTATCAAGGCAGGCTCTTCATAATGTCATCTAATGGTAGGACAAGGGGCAATGGGTGTCATCTGGAACATAGGAGGTTCCACATCAATATGAGAGGGAACTTCTTCACAGTGAGGGTGACATTGAAATGGGCTGTCCAGGGCAGTTGTGGAGTCTCCTTCTCTGGAGATGTTTAAAACTCGCCTGGATATGTTGCTGTGTGACTTGGTCTAGGTGATCCTGTTCCAGCAGGGTGACTGGACTAGATGATATCTTGATGTCTCTTTCAGTCTTTAATGTACTGCATCCAGTTCTGGAGCCCTTATTACAAGAAGGATGTGGACATGCTGGAGCGAGTGCAGAAGAGGGTCACGAGGATGATCAGAGGGCTGAAACACCTCTCCTGTGAGGCCAGACTGAGACAGTTGGGGCTGTTCAGTCTGGAGAAGAGGAGGCTCTGAGGTGACCTTATCGTGGCCTTCCAGTATCTGAAGGGGGCCTACAGGAAAGCCGAGGAGGGACGTTTTAGGATGTCAGGTAGTGACAGGACTAGGGGGAATGGAGCAAAGCTGGAGATGGGTAGATTTAGTGTGGATGTGAGGAGGAAGTTCCTCACCATGAGAGTGGTGAGAGGCTGGAATGGGTTGCCCAGGGAGGTGGTTGAGGCCCCGTCCTTGGAGGTGTTTAAGGTAGGTCTGGATGAGGCTCTGGCCAGCCTGATCTAGGGTGGGGTGTCCTTGCCCATGGTGGGGAGGTTGGAGCTGGATGATCCTGTGTTCCCTTCTAACCCTGACTGACTGTATGACTTGGTCTGTGTGATCCTGCTGTGGCAGAGGGATTGGACTAGATGATCTTTCAAGGTCCCTTCCAATCCCTAATGTTGTGTGATTCTGTTATGTACTGTGATTCTGTGACTTATGTGGGTTTTGTACCCATTCAGAACACCCAGACTACAGGTAGCTATGTTCAGCCTGAAGCAGCTCTGCTCTGCCTCTTTCCTTACTACATTGTCTCACAGTTCAGTAAATAAATATATAAACCAGAGACAATACTATTAATTTATGTAGATGCACAAGTATAAGGGCACTTATATTGCCTTGATGGGAGCTGAAATGGGCTCTCAGTCTCATGGACGGAATAAGGGTCCCATGTGAAACTTCTCAGGGATATTAATGTCCATTAATTGGTATTCAAGGCATTGATCTTCAGCTGTGTATCTATCAATCCAATAGAGTTTTTTCACCAGAGAGGTTTTATAAAGCATATTTTGGGGTTTTATTTCACAAAATTATATTCTTTAATTAATCATTTTCTACATTTTTTCAAGGGAGAAAGGTTTTGCTACTAGAACAACTGTACCTGAGCATATTGAGTCTTTATCTTCCCCAAAAATGGCAGGAACTCCACCACTTTACAGAAAAAGCTGGTAACTAACATAGAAATTAAATTCACCATAGCAGCTATAATGTAATGACAAGGTGTAATAAATGTAATAAGCTACATAAAGCAGCTCTTGCCATTAGGATAGTTTTCCATCATTTTAATTGCATTTTTTCATTTATTCCAGGTTGCCAGTGTATCCACCTTTTTCTCAAGCAAGCTGCTTGAAGAGATGGCTCACAGATAAGGCTAGACTGTTCACCTGCTGGATGGATCAGCTGTTTTCACAGAATCACTCTGGCTGGAAAGGACCCCTGGGATCATCAAGTAGTAGGTAGTTGAAACCGAGTGGTATTTGGTTTACAGTGTAGCTAACAGATGAGAGAAAGGTTATTCTATCCTGGACATGCTGTCACAGCAGATGTACATCGTAGCTACGTGTATTTTCAAAGAAAGAAAAGAACAACCATGGCATGAGATGAACTTGTAATCAAGTAAAAACTTGTCAAAGTGTAGCCTCTATGTATATCACACTAAAATGACTCCCCAGTCCAAGAGGGAAAGACCTCTATTTGAGGGAGTCTAACAAAGGACTATGAGGATGATTAAGGGACTGAAACACCTGCCTTACTAGGAAAGGCTAAGGGAACTGGGGCCTTTTAGTCTGGAGAGGAGAAGATGGAGAGGGGACCTAGTCAATTTATATAAATGCATGAGGGTTGGGTATCAAGATGGCAGAGACAACCTATTTTCACTTGTGCTCTGGGACAGGACAAGGGCCAGTGGATTCAAGCTCGAGTGTTGGATGTTTGACCTCAACATGCAGAGAAATTTCTTTATTTTTAAGAGAGACAGAGCACTGGAACATTGTGCCCAAACAGGCTGTGAAGTTTCCTTCTCTAGAGACTTTCCAGACATGTTTGAATTCATTTCTGAGTGACTTGTCCCAGTTTTGGTCCTGCTCTGGCATGTAGGTTGGACTCAATGATCTTTGGAGGTTCCTTCCAGCCCCTGACATTCCATGATTCTGTGTGATCCTGTGATAAGGGTGAACTAGTCCTGCATAGCCTACATCTTCACTGATGTCATCTGCCTTTGAATGCAGTGGATACACACCCCTACAAGGAAATGGCAAGACAGAAATACTGTATGCATTGCATTACAGTGCAATCCAGCCTACCACAGCCACACATCAACATAGTCCATCCACATTAATACAAAACTTTTCCCCTCCAAGTGTTGGATGTTTTCTGCAACATCAAAACACCAATATTTCCCACGAGTCCAGTAAACTAGGTAGTCTCATGAAAACAGTCAGTATCTAGCTCTGCTAATGAGACTGCTATCCCTCACAAACCTAACCTCTTTTCAGTCTTTCCATGCAGTTTTAAAACTTAGGAGAATGATAATCATTTATCATTCCAAAGGTTTTTATTGTGTCAGAGACAGACCAGGTTCATAAAGATGTTGTATCAGAATAGAACAGAATCAAAATATATTAGGGATTGGAAAGGACCTTGAAACATGATCCAGTCCAATCCCCCTGCCACAGCTGGATCACATAGGTCAAGCTGCACAGGAACATATCGAGTTTTAAACATCTCCAGACAAGGAGACTCCACAATCCCCCTGGGCAGCAGCTTCCAGTGTTCTGGCACCTTCACTGTGAAGAAGTTCCTTCTCAGATTGATGTGGAGCCTCCTCTGTTCCAGGTGACACCCATTGCCCCTTGTCCTATAATTAGATGACGCTGAGTAGAGCCTGGCTGCACCTTCCTGACACCCATCCTTCCCATATTTATGAACATTAATGAGGTCACCCCTCAGTCTCCTCTTCTCCAAGCTAGAGAGACTCAGCTCCCTCAGCCTTTCTCCCTTTCAAAACAGCAGAACCTATTTTAGCATTATTATTATAATCTGCCTTTTCTCTACTTAGAAATATGTCATCTCTCTTGTTTCACTGACAATGAAAACTAACAAAAACTAACTTCATGTTATAAAAGTATCAACCTGTGAGCCTAAAGAGTTGTGTTTTCTTCTCAAGACTTTATATGACCTTCCCTGCAACTAGAGCAAGTCATATCAAATAACTTGTTTGTTTGTTTGTTTGTTGTCTTGATTTATCCTTCTGGAAGTTCCTCTGAGACTAGACTTTCCATGTACCTACCGACATCTCAAGGAGGCTTCACCAACTTGGGTCACTTGGGTCTTTCATGTTAGATTCTCTGTATTAAATAATTAATGTGAAATACTATTTTTTGTGCTGCATTAATACACATGGGTGAAGTGTTAACTTCTCTCTCTCTAAAAGTATACCTCTCTGCCCAGAAAGCTCATACAGCAGATCATCCCAAAAACTACACTAAGGCACAAAAAAATAACAAAGTGATTTCTGACAGCCAGCATGGCCTCACTAAGGGCAGATCACAGAAACACAGACCATTTGGGATTGGAAGGGATATCAAAAGATCATACACTCCAGTTCCAGTGCCAGAGCAGGACCACTTAGACCAAGTCGCACAGGAACATATCCAGGTGGGTTTTAAACATCTCCAGAGAAGGAGACTTCACAACCCCCTTGGGCAACCCCTTCCAGTTCTCTGTCACCTTCACTGGGAAGAAGTTCCTTTTCAGATTGGAGTGGAACCTCCTTATCCACACTCAGAGAGCTGTGATCAATACTCAATGTCCAGGTAGAGATTGCTTATGAGTGGAGTTGCTCAGGAGTCTGTTCTGAGTCCTGTGTTGTTCAACATCTTTGTCAGCACCATGGACACTTGAGTGCCCCTTCAGCAAATCTGATGACAACACCAAGCTGTGAGGGATGGTCAACAAGCTGGAGGGAAGAGAGGCCATCCTGAGGGACTTGGACAGGCTTGAGAACTGGGCCCAACAAGTCCAGGTGCAAGGTCCTACACCTGGAAGTGTTCAAGGCCAACTTGGACAGGGTCTGGGAAACCTGTCTAGAGAGGGGTGTCCTTGTCCATGGCAGAGAGGCTGGAACTAGATGATCTCTGAGGTCTTTTCCAACCTAACCCATTTTATGGCTCTATTAATCAGGACTTTCACCGACAAAAAAGTACTCACCGTGGAGGAAAGATACTCCAACTGAAAGAGTTAATGTTGCTGCCTTAAATAAAAGATCCATGTATCACAACATCACAAAACATTAGGGATTGGAAGGCACCTCAAAAGACCATCTAATCCAATCCCCCTGCCACAGCAGGAGCAATTAGAACAAGTCACACAGGAACATATCCAGGCAGGTTCCAAACATCTCCAGAGAAGGAGATTCCACAACCCCCCTGAGCAGCCCCTTCCAGTGCTCTGTCACCCTCATTGGGAAGAAGTTCCTTCTGATATTTACATGGAACCACCTATGTTCCAACTTACACCCATTGTCCTTGTCCTATCTTCCTCCTGTCTTTGAGGGCATAAATAAATACTACGCAGGAAAGACACAATGGGAGTTTATTTATTCTGGCACAGGAAAAGAAATCTAACTTGATTTTTTTTTCTCACAGTGCAGTGGAAAGAATTAGTTTCCTAAAAAAAAAAAGAGGTAAAAACATAGTCATTTCTGTTTAAGTTGTTTACTACTGTACACATTTTCATCTTGGTTATGGAATTGTTCTTGTTCTCTGAAACAGCAACAACTTTAATTTATCCTTTACTCAGCCCTCAGACTACATTTTTCAAAGAAATTCTCAACTCATCTCCATTAAATGAAAACTACCTGGCTCTTTTTTCCTTCCTCAATTATTTGTCTTACTCAGGCTGAATATACTTTCAGGAATCTCTTGAGACAGTAGTGGTGGGAGAAGAAACAGGCAGAAAAATAAGAAATGAGGTAGAAATCTTGCTGAATTAACTGTCCACAGAAAAGCTCTACATACAGCTATATGATGATCAATGCTCGGAAGGGACCACTACTACTGGTACATAACACAATCAAGCAGTAAAATTTAAAAATGCACTCACCAACACAGCACTGAATTTTGTGTAATCAGGTACAATTCAAGGAGCTGAAACAGTTGCCTAAGGGACACACCAGGAGTTTCTGTACCACTGTTTGCAGGATTCATTCCACTATATATGGAAGACTTGGTTCAGAAATAGACTCAGAATCTTGTTTAATTCTTAGGCACAAAATCACAGAATCATAGAAAATTAGGGATTGGAAGGGGCCTCAGAAGATCACCTACTCCAATCCCCCCACCAAAGCAGGACCACCTAGACCAGGTAACGCAGGAACATGTCCAGGTGGGTTTTAAACATCTCCAGAGGAAGAGTCTCCACAAGCTACCTAAGCAGCCCCTTCCAGTGCTCTGTCACCCTTATTGTGAAGAAGTTCCTAAGGAAACCCATATGCTATGTTTAATTAATGGGTTCAAGAACACTGAATCCAGACGAATAAGATAAAAAACAATATTGAAAGCAAGCTGTAAGTACCACTGTGTTCAGATAATTAAGCTATAGTAAAAAGCTGAAAATTTTGTGTGTTTTCTAAACAAAAAGCAGAAGCTGAAAGCTGTTTGCAGTCAACAGTTCAAGCATCAAAAAGGAGTGACAACTTAAAATAGCATCACTGCCTTCACCTATGCAATTTTAGTGGCTCAAGGTTTAAAAAGAATGAGTTTCTTCCAGACAAAAATGGCATTCAGCTGACATCTCACGTACCTGGAGTACTGCGTCCAGTTCTGGAGCCCTTATTACAAGAAGGATGTGGACATGCTGGAGAGAGTGCAGAGGAGGGCCATGAGGATGATCAGAGGGCTGAAGCACCTCTCCTGTGAGGCCAGACTGAGACAGTTGGGGCTGTTCAGTCTGGAGAAGAGGAGGCTCTGAGGTGACCTTATCGTGGCCTTCCAGTATCTGAAGGGGGCCTACAGGAGAGCTGAGGAGGGACATTTTAGGATGTCAGGTAGTGACAGGACTAGGGGGAATGGAGCAAAGCTGGAGATGGGTAGATTTAACGTGGATGCGAAGAGGAAGTTCTTCACCATGAGAGTGGTGAGAGCCTGGAATGGGTTGCTCGGTGTTGTTGTTGCTAAACTAGCTGCTCTTAAGATGGTTGCAATGGCAGCAGGGCGTATGCAGGCCCTGCAGCTCCACATATCCAGCAGGAGCTGTTTTGCAGTCCCTTGGGTTCCACAGGTGCAGGAGGTGAAGATACAGGGGCCCTCGGATTCCAAAGGCCTGAGAGAATCGTCCTTGAATATAGGGAGAAAAGCTAAACAATGCCAAGTAAGGTGAAAAACAATGTGTTCTGTGACCCCATTGGACAGAGAGAAGAGCAGAGAGTGATAACTGTAGTGAAGAAGATTGGTGGTGTTACGATAAGGGAGACTATATTAAGTGTGTATTTCTTCTAATGAAAGCCATTTGCTGCTAACCATATTGGTGTTCGAGTGGTACACGAATGGTCCGGGTAACGCAGGGCCGAAGGAGCCGGGCGTAGAGAAACCTGAAGGCTGTCACGCCAATTCGCTGGATGCGAGCTGCAACTTAGGCTATCCGAGGCACTGCAACAGCCCGGGGAGGTGGCTGAGGCCCCGTCCTTGGAGGTGTTTAAGACCAGGCTGGATGAGGCTCTGGCCAGCCTGATCCAGGGTGGGGTATCCCTGCCCATGGCAGGGGAGTTGGAACTGGGTGATCCTGTGGTTTCTTCTAACCCAGACTGAATGTATGACTTGGTCTGGGTGATCCTGCTGTGGCAGGGGGGTTGTACTAGATGATCTTTCAAGGTCCCTTCCAATCCCTAATGTTTCCATGATTTTCTGAGGAGGTTGAGAGGAATCTTATTAATGTCTATAAATATCTGAGAGGTGATTGTCAAGAAGGAACCACTCTCCTTACAGAGGTGCCATGTGATAGAATGAGGGACAATGGCTACAAGCTGGAGCACAGAACATTTCACAGAATCATAGAATTATTAGAGATTGGAAGGAACATCAAAAGATCATCTAGTCCAATGCCCCTGACACAGCAGGACCACCTAAACTGAGTCACACAGGAACACATCCAGGCGGGTCTTAAACATCTCCAGAGAAGGAGACTCCACAACATACCTGAGAAACCTGTTCCAGTGCTCTGTCACCATCATTGGGAAGAAGTTCCTTCTCATGTTTATGTGGAACCTCCTATGTTCCAGATTACAACCATTGCACTCGTCTTATCACTAGATGACATTGAGAAGAGCCTGGCTCCATCCTCCTGACACCCACCCTTCACATATTTATAAACATTAATGAGGTCATCCCTCAGTCTCCTCTTCTCCAATTTAAAGAGACCCAGCTCCCTCAGCCTCTCCTCAAATTGGAGGTGCTCCACTTCCTTCATCATACTCGTTGCCTTACGCTGGACTTCGTCCAGCAGCTCCACATCTGTCTTGAACTGAGGGGCCCAGAATGGGACACAATTCTCCAGATGTGGTCTCCCTAGTGCAGAGTAGAGAGGGAAAGAGCCTCTCTTGATCCGATAACCACAACCCTCCTGATCCCCCACTACATCCTCCACAACATGATGAGAAATATCTTTACTGTGTACTGGAACAGACTGCCCAGAGAGGCTGTGGAGTCTCCTTCTCTACAGTCTTTCAAATCCCACCTGGACACACTCCCGTGTGGCCTGTTCTACGTGATGCTGCTTTGGCTGCTGGGTTGGACTATTTGATTACCAGAGGTCTTGTCCAACCCCTAATATTTTGTGAGTCTATGATTTGTAAAAGATAGAAACAGCAAACTGAACACTCTGAAAATATTGGTCCAAGACAGGCATTTTTGTTAACAAGTGAGCCATGAATTTCAAATCAAGGATATTTCACAACTGCAAAGATTTTTTTACAAGTCTAGGGTCATCTACGTGCTGAAGTGTGGCTCAAACAACTGCTAAAAATCAAAAGACAGGAACCTAGGAAAAGGGACATAGACAAACTGAGAGTCCTTGTATACAAGGAACTATGTAAATAAGGAACTGTGTAAAGGTTTTTACTCAGATAGCAGGAATACACACTGAGGAGACAGCTACAAAGCTTGTACAGGGCAGCCAAGAGCTGTGACAGTAATGTGGAGCAGCAAAGGTATGTCAGGTATGGGATGAAGCACAGTCAGACTGCCTGTGAGAATGGTGGCCAAGGGCTTTGCACCGCACAGCCTGCTGCTGCCAGGATCTGGCCTGGGGTGAGCAGGGTAGAAGACTTGACAGGGACCTGAAAATAAGAAACTGAGAAAAGCCTGAGGCCGCACCAGTGGGAAGCAAAGAGCAACCCCACTAATAGCCCTGCCAAGATGATGACAGTACATAGTTTTAGATTTCAGGAAAGCAATTTTAGGGATGGCAAATCATTCCATTGCTCTGTAAATTATCCTCTTGCCCTTACCCCTCAATAAATTACTTTTCATCAAATCAATCGATTCACATCTGAAAGTGGAAGAAGGGAAGCTGACTCTGAGAACTCCAGACAGCCCAGTTTAATTTCCCCAAGCTTCTGGGGAAGGCTGGGGCTGGCATGTATCAGTGATCCATAAAATTTCAATTGGGTATCGTTACTGCCAAACAAGTCCCAGATTAACTTTTTTCACTCCCAAATCCACATGGTGAAAAAGGATATCTGATTTCTTCTTTAAAACAAAAACAAGGCCCTCTCATTGAAAAACAAATATTGAGGCAACGTAGGCAGATCTTGGAGATTTTCACATTTTATAACCTTATTGTTCCTGGCCACTTAAAATATCTTCTGCTTACTCGTTCCCATGCACTTTGGGTTGAAGAGCCCATGGTGCAGTTTTGCATCCAAGCCTGACTGTGATCCAAAAATAGTGGAGATTTTTTTGTTTTCAACTAAATGTTCTTGCAGGCAGAAACTCCTGTAAGTATTTTCGGGCTAAGACCAAGGGAACCTGAACAGCCCAGTGCCATCCTCCTGACACCCACCCCTCAAATATTTGTAGACATTAATGAGGTCAAACTTTAGTCTCCTCCAAGCTAAAGAGACCCAGCTCTCTCAGCCTTTCCTCATCACGGAGTTGTTCTACTCCATCATCTTTGTGGTTCTGCGCTGGACTTTATCCAGCAGTTCTGTGTCCCTCTTGAACTGAGTGGCCCAGAACTGGACACAATATTCCAGATGTGATCTCATCAGGGCAGAGTAGAGTCAGTCAAATACATTTTTGCCATTAAAGGCCTCTGTATATTTCGTTGCAAGGCACAGCATAGGGCAATCTTGCTTAGAGGTGGATATATACGAGCTGCAGGAGAGCTGTCCTCAACTGTGATTAAAATCAGTTACTAAGAATTAATTACTCCATGTGCTTAAGACATCTGAAATAAAGGTTTCTGTGTATGCTGTCTGTTTCCCTGTGTAGTGCCTCCTCTGCCTGGTTTCTGTAATGGAAAGAAACCAGTTACATCAGCTGCCACAGAGAGCATAGATTTCTCTGAGAGGCTGTTTTGATGATATCTTCCAAGAGCCAGCCACACATCATGCAGAGGATGAAAAGACCCTTCTTACCTTCAAACCGATAAGTCTCAGATTGCATTTTTCTCATTATTGTCACGTGGGGAAAATGCAGATGTCTGACAGCAGCTGTTAATAAGTTTTACAGAATCACAGAGATTGCCCAGATGATTACTTGGTAAATAACCATGAATGTCATTAATTTTGAAATATTTAATATACTTGTATACTGGTGTATCTGGGCGTTGGATTCCTAATGATATTTTATTAATTTCAGACAACAGAGTGCACAGGTGGCCAAGAAAGCTAACAGCATCCAAGCCTGCATCAGAAATAGTGCTGCCAGCAGGACTGGAGAGGGAATCCTTCCCCTGTACTCAGTAAGAGTGAGGCCCTACCTGGAATATTGTGTTCAGTTTTGCGCACCTCAATACAAGAAGGTCATTGCAATGCTGGAGTGGCTTTGAAGAAGAGCAACAAGGCTGGAGAAGGGCCTGGAGCACTGATCTGATGAGGATTTAGCTTTATATTAAAGTAGCTGTGAGGGAGAAAATATATATTGTAAGTTGTATTTATGTTGTCTCACTTCAAAAACAATAAGCAAATAATCAATAAACATATACAGAGGTCTTACATTTTGCTTACAAACTTATGAAATTAACTCCTGCACATGTTAATTGATTCCAAGGCCCACATAGGTTTTTGCAAGGATTAGCCATGTAGATTAATAACAAGTATATCCAGAAGAGTAATAAAACTAACAAGCCAGTGGCAATAAACAGGTAATCACTAAATCACAGAATCACAGTACATTAGGGATTGGAAGAGACCTTGAAAGATCATCTAGTCCAATCCCCCTCCCACAGCAGGACCACCTAGACCAAGTCACACAGGAACATATCCAGCCAGGTTTTAAACTTCTCCAGAGAAGGAGACTCACAATCTACCCTGGGCAGCTCATTCCATCCAAAACGCATCATTTTAATTTCACACTACATGCAAAAAGAAAAATCTCTTCCACTTAGAAAGATTTGTTTGTTTGTTTGTCTTAGGGAGTGGGGTATGTAATGACACTATTTATTTGTCTCTCAGTTTTCTCCTAATATTTATAGTCCCTTGGTCTGTTTCAACAAACATGACTGAAGCCAATGCCTCAGGATTGAGAAAGAGACAACTGAGAGAAGGCAGAGAACTAAACTACTGTCCTATGGGCAGGGAAAGTCGGAAAGTTAAGAGGAATGGAAGGCCTGAGCTCTGCAATACCCTGTCTCTGTGGGCAGAAGTCAGTGCCCACCAAGACTCCACATCTCTCTTGTACTGAGGTGCCCAAAACTGGACACAAATGAGGTGTTCCTTCTCTGCAGAACTCACTATTTGACTAGTCCTCTACAGAAACAAACCAAGTGCAGCCCTCTCTCAGGCACACAAAAATATAATGAATCTTTTCCAAATTGCTGCCTTCTCTGATGAAAAGAACCACCACCTCTGAATAAAGGATAGGGATTTTCTGAAATATGTCCCTGAGGTAATAAATGCCATCCACTCTGAAAAGCAATCTTATCCCAAGATTACTAAATCTTTTTTTCATTTATCAAATATCAGAGAGATAACTATCCTTACTTGCTATTTAAATTCGTCCTCAGGAACTGAATTCTCACCTCATGAATAAAGATTGTTGCACTTATTTTCTCAAACAGTAAGCTCTGCTCTGGTTTGGAAAAAACCCACCAAGCAGCAGGGGTTTAGTGGAAAAGCCCAATCTGCAGATTAGTGGAACCACACAACTTGTGTCCATATTTTATCTTTTGCTTTGAGCAGGAAGGTTTTTCCTATCAATATTATTTACTAGCAAATTTTGAATAATGTTCAAATGATCAGGAAAAATTCAAGTAAAAATGAAACAGGCTCATTTGCAGCTCTGGTTTGCATTTGCATGTCAGAGGGGTTTCAGATGTCTTCAGCTATACATCACTTCCACATCATTCTGACAGGAGAGCACTGATGTGTTCCATTCCAAAACTCCACAAGCAAAAAAATTGAGCCAAGCTCTTCTCAGGGTCATCTAATGATAGGACAAGGGACAATGGATTTGAGCTGGAACATAGGAGGTTCCACATCAATATGAGAAGGAACTTCTTCCCAGTGAGAGGGACAGAGCCCTGGAACAGGCTGCCCAGGGGGGTTGTGGAGTCTCCTTCTCTGAAAATGTTTAAAACCCTCCTGGATGTGTTCCTGTGTGAGCTGGTCTATGTAGTCCGGCTGTGGCAGAGGAATTGGACTAGATGATCTTTTGATGTCTCTTCCAATCCCTAATGTTCTGTGTCTCTGTGCTTTGAAAGCTGTGTCATCACATAAACTCATGTAAATTTGTTTGATGGTATGGTTCTCAGTATTACACTGATATGCACAATCAGTCCTTTGAAAAAATCCATTAGTAATTGATCAAGGCATGTATGAATTGACAAAGACTTACAGCTACCTGAAAGGGAGTTGTAGGGAGACCAGTGTTTTGGCCTCTTCTCCTAAACAACTGATGACAGGACCAGAAGAAATGGCCACAAGTTGCACCACGGGAAGTTCAGGTAGGAAATTAGGTAAACATTCTTTAGTCCAAAAGCAGTTAAACATTGGAACAGGCTGCCCAGGGAGGTGGTGGAGTCAACATCCCGGGAGGTATTCACAACACGGCACTTTGGGTCATGGTCTAGGAGTGACAGAGATGTTGGATTGAAGGTTGGACTTGATGCTCTTAAAGGTCCTTTCCAACCTTAATGATTCGCTCAAAAATCCCTCTTTTTTTTATTCTCCATTTCTTTTCCTTTTTGTTTAAATCAAATCCATGTCCTAAAAGGAATACAATTACTTATCCACCACTTATTCACAGAAGCCTGTCTCAGACTTACAATTTGTAAAGTCTTAAAATACACCAAGACCATGTAGTCTCTCTCTACAGGATAAGGCCTGCCCTGAGACAGAAAAGAAAGCCTGGTCTTTCTGAAGACTTATCTACACCTCATGTGTCCCATTTGAAAGTGATGCCATCATATTTTCACTTGATTGACTGACTGCATTTTAAAAAATAAAGCAAAACAAAAAAACTCCCCAACATTCGTGCATGCCTGTGGGACGTTCCTGTAAGGATGACAACAGCCAGCCAGACTGCATTACAGAGAATGTGGAGCTATGTAACACATATGTGAAAAGGGACTCCTGGAAGGACACTTCTTCCCTCATACATGGAAAGGATAGTCTTGTTGTCATTAGGAAGAATCACAGAACATTAAGGATTGGAAGGGACTTTGAAAGATCATCTAGTCCAATCCCCCTGCCACAGCAGGATCACCTAGACCAAGTGGCACAGGAACATGTGCAGACAGGTTTTAAATGTCTCCAGAGAAGAAGACTCCACAATTCCCCTGGGCAGCCTGCTCCAATGTTGTTACCCTCACTGTGAAGAAGTTCCTTCTCATATTTATGTGGAAGCTCCTGTGTTCCAGCTGACACCCATTGCCCCTTGTCCCATCATTAGATTACACTGAGTAGAGCCTGGCTCCATCCTCCTTCATGTATTTATCAGCATTAATGAGGTCAACCGTCAGTCTCTTTTTCTCGAAGCTGAAGAGACCCAGCTCCCTCAGCCTTTTCTCATCAGAGAGATCAAGTATGTTTAAATTACAACTGGTGAAAGCCATGCCAGATATTACACTTTGCTGTTTCACTCAACTGTATTATCTAGCTCTTTGTTTACTGTTTCTCAAATTGTACCTATTTGTAGTGTGTTTTCCAACTGGTTTCTGTGATTTGATGGAAACAAACAGTAACTCCCCTTCCATAAAGAAGCCTCTCCAGCAAACTTCGCTGAAATGCACGAATTACATTGTTAAAGGAAGAAAAACATGTTGAAAAATCTGTGGAAGTATTTGTGAAATTACAAGCTCATGGCCAAAAAGCAAATCTTTTGCAGCATCTTAGCACTCTGCGGATTATTTCTCACACATTTTTTAATCTTAGGTGCTACATGAAGTGAAGATTTTATGAAGCTGGTTGTATCCATTAACACTGAAAGATATAGTTCCCTCAACTTTAGCTTGTTATTGTTATACACAGCAAGTATGAGTGTACTTTGTACTGTGGTTCCCTTCTAACTGTAGTGAAGCATAGTGAGTATTGTTGTTGTTACTAGAATATAGTTATTGTATAATTACTATTTTATTCTTTATTAAAAACTTAGGAATTAAGAGAAGCTTTCACATGCCTACAGCACTGTAAAGACTATTAGGAGCAGCAGGTTGCTCCTATCTGAAAAAGAAGGGCTAGAAAGACTAATTTTGTGTTTTTTCACATTCATTCTGATGACTTGCAATGTTGTTGTCTTTTGCTTTGTGATATTTATTGGCAGTATTTTGCGCTAATAATGCTCACAACATATTTCCATGAGGATCTTTATGGTGTCTAAATGCCTTGCCAGGTAGATTTCTGGTGTGCTTGCAGAAAGTGCCTAAAAGAATGGTGTGTCTGCTCCAAGTAATTTACTTAGCCATCATTAAGTCTTTAGGAAAATCTTGAGCAACATGTAAAGCCTGAGCCTCCCAATTATGCAAGTCACACTATGCTGCATCAGAAATGAGCAGCAGTGTTCTGCCAAAAAGACTCCCTTGGTAGCCACTTTCCCTTCAACTCGGACAATTCACTAGGGGGCAATAGGTAAAATACTAAGTTTGTGTTTTAAGCCTACAAGTGAGATGCCTTGTCTTTCTCATTTCTCAGTTTAACTCATTGTTACACCAGTTTCATGTTCTCAAAGACATCAGTTTTCTTTGTGTTAGAGATGGAGGGATAGCTCTCAGCAAAGCTTCTGTGAATTCAGATGCTGAGTATACCCAGTCCGGCATACTCAGATGCAGAAATGTGAGACCTCGCCTGCCCTAGACACCCCTAGCTATTGGAGCTCTTGGAAGCCCCTTATGTCCTTTTCTCATTGAAGCTCTTGGGACCTCCTTGTGTCCTTTTCCCTACAATTGCAGACCTGACTTGAGCATCCTCAGCAGACTTGTTCTTTGCAAGTTCTCCCTCTTACTTGAGACATGGCCATTATCAAAGTAGCATTACATCAGGCCAGAATCATTACTTATGGCTTATTAGCCTGGTTTTTGTGATGACCTAAACAATGTCAATTCCATTTTGACCTGTACACATCCACGTGTGTGCCACTGCAGACAATTTTAACTATAAGTGAGAAGAGAATTCTACTGCATAGGAACACTGGAGAAATCTATGTTCCGTGATGCCTAGTGCACCATCATAGGCATGCTGCCTGAGAAAAGTTAGCAAAAGCTTTTGCATACTGTATCAAATCCTAGCTATTAAATCTATGAATAAGCAGGTGCCCAACTTGCCAAAGGGCATCTTGAGCTCAAGTCCAGAAAATGAAGCATATAATTGAATCACTACTGACCAGCTGTCACAACAGCCCACATTTCCCTTAAATGCTAATGAAAGGGAGCAAATGATAAGTCCTGATTCAAACTTCTATTCTGATGACATCCCCTGGCTGTGCTCTAGTCTGAGCCAAGCAGAACTGAAGAAAAATTATCCTTTTCATTAAGTTTTCAGAAAACTTATTAGCAGCACTTATATGACACAGGAGCTGACTGAAAATTCAGAGATGAGGCAAATATGCTGGTGGAGAAAACAGTGGCGTGTGCAAAACAGCAGGAGAAAGATACTGTCCTAGAAGCCTAAAAAAAAGCCTCATTTTCAACACATCTGGAGAATGAGGCAGATAGTAGCAATGAGATTTGTGATATTTATATATTGACCAAGCTAAAGAGACACAGCTCCCTCAACCTTTCCTCATAAGGGAGGTGTTCCACCTCCGTCATCATCCATGTTGCTCTATGCTGGACACCCTCCATCAGCTCCATGTCCTTCTTGAACTGAGTGGCCCAGAACTAGACACAACACTCCAGATGTTGTCTCAGTAGTGCAGAGTAGAGGGGAATAAAGAACCTCTCTTGATCTGCTAATCACCCAGCTTCTAATCTACCCGAGGATGCTGTTTGGCCCTCTTGGCCACAGGAGCACACTACTGGCTGATAGTCATCCTGCTCGTGACTAGGACCCTCGGGTTCTTTTCTCGTACACTATTCTCCAACAGGACAATCCACCACGTATACTGGTACCGGGGGTTGTTCTTGCCAGATGCAAGACTCTACACCTACCCTGTCTACCCATCTCTCCAGCCTGTCCAGATCTCACTGAATGGCAGCACAGTCTGCAAGGGTGTTGGCAACGCCACCCAGCTTTGTGTCATCAGCAAACTTGCTGACAGTGCATGCCAATCCCTCATCCAAGTCATCAATGAATAGATTGAACAGGACTAGTCCCAGCACCGACCTCTGGGGGACTCGATTAGATACAGGCCTCCAACTAGACTCTGTCCCATTGACCACCACTCTCTGGCTTCTATCCTGCACCCAGTTCACAATCCACCTCACTACCCGATCATCTAGACCACACTGCATCAGTCTGGGTGCAAGGATGCTATGTGAGACTGTGTCAAATGCCTTAATCAAGTCAAGATAGCCCTCATCCACCGCTCTGCCATCATCTATCCACCTGGTTATGCCCTTATAAAAGGCTATCAGGTTGGTCAAGCAGGTCTTTCCTTTGGTGAAGCCATGCTGACTATCTGGATGTTATGAGAGGTGGGGTGCATTAAATTTCTAGTATATAGGAGAAAAGTAACAACATGGAAACACAAGAGATGAGGAAGAAGATCAGGTGATGAGGCTTTCACCTCTGATACTTCACTAGATCTCAAGATGTTAGGAATGTTCTCTTGTGTTCAGGGTAGAGGACAAATGTAGTCTGATTGACCTCATAGTGCTATAGATCTATCAAGCCTTATGATCTCCAAATACTGTGAGCACATGCATTGAACACAGTGTTTGTTGGCCTCAAGGCCTCCTGGTATTACCTGACAGGTAGAGCCAAGGATACTTCATCTTCTCTAGCTCTGCCACAAACACTGAAGCTGCACAAAGCCAGAGGAAACCTGCAAGCTAAAATCGGTTTGATTTTCATTACAAAGGAAAGCTGAGATTATTGTACGATTCCAGACATCCTAGGAAAGGAGGGTTTAAGGCAAAACTGAACACCAAACATGAATATATAGTCCTTCTCAAAGATTCCAGTAGGAGAAGTCTACCACACCACTGTTAAAAGGGCTTTTTACACTGTTTATTTTGTTAAACAGAAACAGTTCTATAATTACTGTTAAGCTGCCTCCATAACACAGCCTTAGTCCTCTTTGTTCTGTGTCACTACAGATGATATCTAATGGAACCAAAACTGTAGGGTAACATCAATCTTTGATAATCACACTCAACAGATAACAGGAGACAAGCAGTGAAACTATTTGAAAATTCACAGAACCACAAAACCCCACACTCACAGACGCCACAACTTACACAACCCCATGTGATCAAGTTCCTTCTCAGATTGATGTGGAACCTCCCATATTCCAGCTTTCACCCATTGCCCCTTGTCCCATCGTTAGATGACACTAAGCAGAGCCTGGCTCCACCCTCCTGACACTCACCCTTCATATATTTGTCAACATTAATGAGGTCACCCCTCAGTCTTCTTTTGTCCAAGCTAAAGAGACCCAGCTCCCTCAGCCTTTCCTCATCAGGGAGATGTTCTACTACCTTCATCATTTTTGTGGCTCTGCAAAGTTTGTGTTGCTTCCCACCTTCTCTGTGTGTGTGTGTGTTACTTAACCATATTCCATGTCCAAATGAATAACGAAATTTTCTTAATGCTGAGAACAGGAACTTGAGACAGTGGGTGAAAGAGTGTCATTCCTTGCCATATCTCTCTAAACAGTGTTTGAAAATATAACTAATACGCTTCTGACTCAGATGGACAACTAGCACCAGGAATGGGAGAAAGCAGATGTTGTAAACCGTGGATCTTCTGCATCTGCATTAGGAAACTCTGCCAAGCAAGAACATGTGAGGTTTACTCAGTAGCATCTAATAATAGGACAAGGGGCAACAGGTGTAAGTTGGAACATAGGAGGTTCCACATCAATACAACAAGGAACTTCTTCATGGTCAGGATGACAGAGCACTGGAAAAAGCTGCCCAGGAGGGTTGTGGAGTCTCCTTCTCCGGAGCCATTTAAAAGCAACCTCGACATGTTCCTGTGCGACTTGACCTAGGTGGTCCTGCTGTGGCAGGGGGATTAGACTATATGATCTTTCAAGGTCTCTTCCAATCCCTAATGTTCTGTGGTTCTGTGATCTGTTAGGAAAACTGAACTGTTTCCTATATCAATAACAGCTGTTTTGGACAACATGCTGAGGAATGGGGCTAAATATCCCACCTTGACTATGATAATTTGGAAAGCTGAGTTAATAAATGATACTGTCCCTTCCAAGGACAACAGTTTTAACTACCCACTTTTTTTCTTTGGTGGGCACAAGCTCAATAATTAGGGCTTTCCCGAACTTCTTTCTCTCTGTATCCAACCCTTTTGAAAATAATTTCCCTTTACAAGGTGGGAGCTGTATGCCTGTAGCCCTTCATCTCTGAGAAGACAACACTCAGTTTTGACTGTACTGTTGAGAAGAAGCCAAGAAGGTCAATGGCATTCTGGGGAGGATCAGAAGCAGGGTGGTTAGCAGATGGAGAGAGGTTCTCCTCCCCCTCTACTCTGCCCTGGTGAGATCGCATCTGGAATATAGTGTCCAGTTCTGGGCTCCTCAGTTCGGGAAGGACACAGAACTGCTGGAGAGAGTCCAGCACAAAGCCACAAATATGATGAAGGAGTAGAACACCTCCCTGATGAGGAAAGGCTGAGGGATATATGTCAAGATTTTCCAAAATGAAGCGATTATGTAAAGGTAGAGGACCGACAAATTACAGCTCCTTTACAGACACAAGCATGAATCCCTTCTGCAGTGTTCCATTGCTCCTTCTTCTGCTCTGGAGCAGAAACCAGTTACTTTGTTCCATCACAGAGGTATGCAGCTTGCTCATGAAGATGCAGGATAAGGGAATGTCTTAGCATATTCAGGTGTTGCAGTAAAATCATCAGTAATAAAATCAATAACATAATAGTTTTATTAATAAAAAAATTATTTCTCAAGAGGCTGAAGATCATTTGTAGAAGAGCTCTAGGATGGCACCAAAGTTAAGAATAAGAGCTCAGAGGCCTGACAGAGAGGAGATGGCAATGGAACCAGAACTGCTAGGCACATGAAAGATGATTCAAGACTTGACTGCCAGCCATCCTGTCCCACGTAAACTTGAATTTCCCTCCTGGGAAAGCCAGTTGATACACATCAAAATGGAAACTATCTTCATTTAGACTGTGTGGAAGAACTTCCCCAACAGTGAAATCATGACCGCCTGCCCAAATCTGTTGTCTATCTACACCTCTGTGCTCTATAGCCTCCTGCAACTGCAGCCTTAGAAATATTTAGGAAGAATAGTCCAAGATACGGAGCTGTTTGCTTCCCTTTCCTCTCCCGCTCTTGATCAGAAAGCTGAAATTTTAAATAGGATTCAGGAAATGAATATTTGACCAAATTGTAGGAGGCTCCATGTGTCAGTTCAGCATCTGTTTCATCCTGTGAGAGGTTTCGGGAGTTTGCAAGGGTTGGTTTGTTAGGTTTTTTTTAACTGAGCAGTTTATTTTATTTTAAATTGTTATTGCTTTATGATATTCATATAATTTAACACATCAGGATGTTATAATGACCAGTTACTGCATTGCTGTTTCATAGAACAGAAGACAGCTGCCTGTACTTTGTGCAAGCAAAGTGCTGAAATAATAGCCTCATAATGAAAGCACATGGAGCTGTTAATCACTTTCTAATACTCTGTGCACAGAAATATTCTTGAGATATCTGAAATTGGACACAAGAAGCAAGAGAAGGCATCATTTTTGAGTAGCCATTTCACACTTATGGCCATCTAATCACATATGTGTAGAAATTGCTCTACTCAAATGCACAGCAGAAATAATACCTAATATTTCCCTGCTCGACACATGGATCAAACCTATAATTTTCGTTCCAGAAGACTAAGTCCCCTATAATACAAATGATGATGATTCAGATGAGCCAGTGTTTAAATGATACAAGTTATTTGGGTGAATCCAGATATTGGGTAAACTACAAAGACATAACATGAGATAAGTACCCCCACAGACAACAAAAAACAAAAAAAAGAAATTTAAAATAATAAGTCTGAACATGTTCAGAAACAAGAAAGTACATTGTCTTTCTATGGCTCTGCTGTGAAATATTTAACACATAAAGTCTTTTCCAGGCAATTTAACTCTCTTTAAGAAAGTTAAGGCAGTATTCCTCTTACACTGATAACTCTCTTGTGCACATTATAAAAAAGAATGGTTTCAACAGAGCGGAAAACCACAGTTTTGTGTAAAGTACAAGGATTCATTAACATACACCTGTTCAACGGCATCCTGGGGTGAATCAGAAGGAAGGTCTTTAGCAGAACAAGAGGTTTTCCTCCCCCTCTACTCTGGCCCAGTGAGACCACATCTAGAATGTTGTGTCCAGTTCTGGGGCCCCTCAGTTCAAGAAGGACACAGAACTGCTGGAGGGAGTCCAGTGCAGAGCCATATAGATGATGAAAGGAGTGCAACGTTTCCCTGATGAGGAAAGGCTGAGGGAGCTGGGCCTTCTTAGCTTGGAGAAATAGAGGCTGAGGGGTGACCTCATTAATGTTTATAAATATTTGAAGGATGGGTGCCAGGAAGATGGAGCTGGGCTCTGCTCAGTGGCATCTAATGAGAGGATAAGGGGCAACAGGTGTGAACAGTTGGAACACAGGAGGTTCCACATCAATATGAGAAGGAACTAATTCCCAGTGAGGGTGACAGAGCACTGGAAGAGGGTGCCCATGGAGGGTTGTGGAATCTCCTTTTCTGGAGACATTTAAAACCCACCTGGACATGTTACTGTGTGATTTGGTCTAGGTGATCCTGTGACAAGGGGATTGGACTAGATGATCTTTCAAGCTCTGTTCCAGTCCCTACTGTTGTGTGATTATGTGATTGGAGCTTTGGACAATACTATGTCACATCCCTTCAAACAACAGACTGCCAACAGCAAAGGAAGGGGAATTTCTATCTGAAGAAATACTTGATTTCCTATTTATATAAAATAAACTTACATATGGAGCTACATGGGTTTCCCAGCCTTTCCCAATGAGTCATAAATGCCAGACTTTAGCATGCCAGGTGTCTGCTTGCACTGTGCATTACTATTTCATCAATCTAGAAAGTTTTCCCACTGTTTGCAAGCATGATGAGCTGAAGTGACAAAAATAGTGTCTCAAATTAAAACATTACATATCCAAACTTGTTTTGCCTGTGAGGTGAATTCCAACCCAACTGCAACTAGCCATCACGCTGGTATCTGATACATTTCCTATAGTAAGTGATAATTTTCCTCATGCAAGTATTTTCTCATAACATATCCTCTCATTCCTAATTTTTCAAGCAAGACAAATTCATTACAGGCACAAAAGTCAAGTCCCACACTATGGTGTCTCTTCTCATATAGCATTTTCAAGCCTCAGCTTGCCCTTCTTTATAGAGGATTTAAAAAGTTATAATAAAGCAATACATTTTCAAAAACATTGCAAGTTAAATAGACTGGCACATAATCAATTACAAATTATTCAAACGCGTTTGTAATACACAGTGCGAAATGCACTCTCAGTCGACTAACTGGTTTATTCATACAGGAGTAACGAATGTATCATGGGACTTCTATATTAACTAGTCCAACGCAGATCAAAATAGAGACCTGACTTCTGACTAATAGTTCTAGATCAAGCTGCAAGTTTCAGGATTCTGATCAATTTAAGAAGATTATTTGCAAGACTAGTCACCAGGGCCTTACTTGTAAACTTTATAGTGTGCATGTAATTAAAAACTTGCTTTCAGCTTTGAGCATTCATGCTTCAAAAATGTATTTTCCATACCTCTTATACATTAAGAAATTTTTGACAAATTCTGATCAACTTAAGATCAGCTTTCACATAAAACCACACTGGGCATACAGTAATAATTCTGAAGTGTAAATGAAATTAATTTTCCTTTAGAACATAAGTTTCATACTTAGTTTGAAGTAGAATGTTTTTCCCAACTGTGAACTAAGATGAAGGAATGTTCAATCTATCATCTTTATCAAGTTTGGACATTTGGTCTGACTTTCCAGATATTATCTGAAAAGAAGAGGAGATTGAGGGGAGACCTTCTTGCTCTCTACAACTACTTGAAAGGAGGTTGTCAGGCATTGGAACAGCTTCCCAGGGAGGGGGTTGACTCCGCATCCTTGGAGGTATTTAAGAGAAGGTAGATGTGCTGGGTGTCATAGTTTAGTGGGGCTGCTAGGGCTAGGAAAAGATTAGACTTTGTGATCTTGAAGGTGTCTTCCAGCCAAAACTGTTCTATGATTCTAGGAAGGTAGATGACTGCCAACTTACTGTTACTTTACTGTTGGTTGCAACTGTCACCCAGAGACAACAGGTCATTTCTTGGAGATGTCTAGCAACAGTTTGATTCCAAGAAGAGTTCATAACAATTGTTATAAATACATACAATCAGAAGACATTTGGTCTTTGCACATTTTTAGCTGTTAGAACATTTCACAGGTTCCTTAAAATGATAAAAATGCATTATTCCCTTATTAAAAGGCTAACAGATTTCTATTTTGGTACTGGTCTAAGCAGACTGTACCATTGTATTTGCAGTGTTTACTTTCCTCTACTTCCATCTAATAAAGCTGATATTGATATAAGGGGACCAACAGATTGGGAGTTTAAGAGTTGAAAACCTGGGAGTTTTGCTTTGCTGAGAAGATATGTTGTAAGTCATGTGCTGAGGAGAATGTGATAAGTAACAGTACTTAGATAATGAACTATTGTAGGATTGGTAGAAACTTCCTTGTGTCCTTGCAGTTACTGGCTGGCCAATGAGAAGAGTCTAACGAGGACAGATAACAAGGCAAACCAGCTTCCAAGGCAACAGTTTCTGACAACTTAGCAGAATAGCTGAAAGGTGAAAAGTTTAAGGTGATGAAGACTATTTCCTTCATCCCAAAGACCCTTGCCCAGGACCCCTGAGACCAACTGTGCAGAATCAAAGAGGAAGAATCAAGGAAGGTGTTTACGATAATAATGTCCACATGATTTATTGTAATATCTCCTCCCTATTTCCAGAAACCTGATGTGTATGTAATCTAGTGATAAATATGCATGAGAAGACTGTATATAATATAACAAAATTCACACTTTGACACACAAGATTTGGAGGAGAAATCCCTGTGTGCCCAGCACTGCAATAAACATACCTGCTCTTAAGTCCTCGTGAGTTAGTGTTTGATTTCCACACATCAATATCAATGCTTCCATCCAAAACACATGATGGATTTGGAAGAAAGAAAACAAAAACCTCAAAGACACGTCAGTGTAGCAGTTCCTAATTTTCACTTTACAAGGGCACTGTTTTGCGGGAAAGATCTTCCAATGATAGACTCAACTACAGAAAATTAAATGGCAGGAAAAATAGCCAACAGCATTTCACAGAGCGTTACTGGCTCAGCGTTGCTGCTGGTGAAACAAAGCAGCGTGAAACCCCTACTGCAGGGAACATTAACTCACACAAGCTATCTCATATGTGTGATAGGTATAAAAGAACAATATTCAGATACTCATTTTGTGTAAGTGCTTTGCTGTTGTAACTCAGAAAGGTTTGATCGCAAAACGTTTTGCAGCAGTGAAGGAAACCACTATTAACACTCAGAAAAGATGAGCTGAGATATTGTGATGGCTCACAAATTAATGTAAAGGGCAACATTATTTACATCAAGGGCACTACCACAGATCCCTCCTTCTTTTCCCATTTTTGCTTTTCTTTGGCATGTCATCTGTAATAGACTTCAAATCATGCTTCATATTTGCAGGGGTAGGGACACAAGGGCAGACTCAACACTTAGGTGAAGAAATAACTCCTCAATTTTAATCAAAACAACTCAAAGCACCTCCAGAAAACATACTGAAGATATTTAAAATTTCAAGCAATAATTGTCACTGTGCTTCTGTGTCAAAGGTGATCCCAAAGTTTGGTTTTGTTCTAAAATATGGCTATAAATAAAAGCCATACTTGCCACAGCAGAAGAGACTACTGTTGTGTGCATTCAGCTCCACCAGTTACTGAAAACTCTGTAAGGTACATAAGTAACAGACATCACTGTTAATAGCCTTGTCTTGGTTCTGCTCTGTACTTAGGGTGTCACGTAGGATGTCATCATCCCTTTGCAGCTACCACGTCTGGACACTACTGCATTTGTGTGTGTTTTATTCAGCTAGCTAGTTATGAACTCGCACACGAAGAAGGGTTTGCCCTTAACAAGTTACAAAACACAGGACATCTCAGAAAGCCAACTCTAAATTAAGGCTTTCTCTATGCTAATAGAAATATTGAAGTGTGTCTCATTCATTGAAGATAAACTCCACTTTAATGCAGCCTTGCTTAGCCATCTATACCAAGCAAAGACATCTTGTGGTTACTGTTTATAAATTGTTAGTTAAAAAATAGAGGACTGTACACTGATGTTCAGACAAGAAGTCAGTTTACAGTAGACTTTTCAGACTTCTCCTTCATATTTTCTGCCCCAAATCCTTGTCACTGTTTAAAAGCAGGTTGGTTTTATTTATGTATCCCTAAAAACAAATAAAAATCACCAGTTATGCTGTGTTAAAAGAGAGTGCCTGGGCAGTGAAGAAGATTGTTTAACTGCTTTGCCCAGTCTGCTGTACTTTTAGTCAAAAGGAGCATAAGAGATTGTGCCTCTGTTTGATTGCTACGAAGCCCAGAGAGCCTTCGTGAGAGAGGGATGGGTCTCAAAACCCAAGTGTTCACAGCCAGGCCAGGCATCTGACACAAGGCAAGACCAGGTAGTTATTTAAGGTATGGCTCTGTTTCCTTCCTTTCAAGTTGATGGAGAAGACTTTCCTAGACACCTGATTTTCCAGTCTACTAGCTGATTCACAGAATTACAGAACATAGGGATTGGAAAGGACCTCAAAAGATCATCTAGTCCAATCCCCCTGCCAGAACAGGATCACCTAGACCAAGTTGCACAGAAACATAGCCAGGCAGGTTTCAAACATCTCCTTAAAAAATGGCCTGCAAGCCTATGAGGTAAGCCAACATTAAAACTGAACTGATATTTCTTACATTCTGTGTTTCTGTTATTTAATATGACATAAGAAATTATAATCTTTGGATTGCTAAACATTTAGTTTTTCAGGTGATATTTTGGCATACTTGAAGCTTCATCAAGTTCCATGAGAAATCTGCTTGGTAATCCCATGGTTGCTGGGGAGGAGAGAGGAGTTAAACACTTTGTTGAAGACAACAGTAAGAAAACATACATTACAGCCTTCGCATCCACATCTGTTTCACAGAGTATTTTCAAGGTTGTCTTTTTACCAGCATCACAGAGAAGCACATTCTTTGTGTGTCTCCTATTACAGAATCCCAAAATTACAGTTCATTTACATCACAGCTGGGTGATTTTGTGATGTGTTTTGGGTTTAAGTTCCCCCACCCCCTACCTTTTTTGCCTTACAAATTAACAAGTTGTCAGACATGAAAATAACTTCTGGAATTCACCAAATGCAAGTTTTACCTAAAAATCTTGATCACCAACATGGACAGAACGCATTAGCAGAAGGCACGTTCTGCTCTGACAAATGGCAAGCCTGTCAGCCAAGTTTAGTGAGACTCTTTTATGAAGACTCCTTAAGAAGCAGTCACTAAAAGCACCAGAACATCAACAGTTCAGCGAGCATGCAGAAGGAAAGCAACGGCATTTCCCTCCCCACTTCTCTGCTCTGTGAGAAGGATAGGGTGAGGGAGCTGGGGCTGTTCATCCTGAGAAAAGAAAGCTCCAGGGGCACCTGAAGGGGATGAAAAGAAAGCTGGAGGGGGACTGTTTCCAAAGGTCTGTAGTGATAGGACTGGGGTAATGGTTTCACATTAACAAGGGCAGATGGAAATGTGATGTTAAGAAGAAATTCTTTAGCATGAGGGAGGGGAGGCTGAACACTGGGACAGGTTGGCCAGGGAGGTAGCTGAGGCCTCATCCCTGGAGCTATTCAAAGTGAGCCTGGACAAGGCTCTGCTCAACCTGATCCAGTTGAAGATGTCACGGATGTTTATTACAGGCCACCAGATCAGAATGAGGAAGTTGATGAGGCTTTCCATAGGCAGCTGACAGCAGCCTCACAGTTATAGGCCATAGTTCTCATGGAAGATTACAATTACCCTGATATTTACTGGAAGTCTTACTCAGGCAGCCATCCAAGGTCCAGGAAGTTCCTCCAGTGCACTAGTGACAACTTCCTGATGCAAATGGTGGAGGACCCCACTAGGAGAGGAGCGCTGCTGGATCTTGTACTCACCAACAAGGAGGGTCTGGTTGAAGCGATGGAGGTTGAGGGCAGCCTTGGTTGCAATGACCATGAGATGGTAGAGTTCAGGACTACCTACCTCAAAAAAATTGGGAAAAAAACACCCCAAAACAATAAAACTAATAAACAGAAAAATTAAAACCAACCTAACACTAGAGCCTGACCTTGGAGATCTTACACTGAGACCCTTACCAAACACAAAGTTGTAGGACAGGCTCACTGTATTGCACAAAACCATCTGATGCTTGTTAGAGCTGTGAGCATTAATAAACTCAGATGGCCCCAACCACTCTCACCTGCTGTGTCTTCACATCCAGAGGCCCAGGAGCTTTATTTAACATCTAAACTTTATTGTTCTTGAACTACACAATCTGTGGATTTAACAGACAGATGATTTCACAGATCACAGATCAGATCACATGATTTGGATGGTAACACTCAAAGAGTTATGATCAATAGCTTACTGTCCAAGTGGAGAACAGTTATGAGGGGTATCCCTCAGGGTGCCATTTGTCTGATGTTGTTCAACATCTTTGTTGGTGATGTTGGACAGTGGCACTGAGTGCTCCCTCAGCAGGTTTGCTGGTGACACCCATTTCTGTGGGGTGGTTGACATGCTGGAGGGAAGGGGACATCTGGAGGGACCTGGACAGGTCTTGAGAACTGGGCCTGTGCAAACTGCCTACATCTGGGCAATGCCAAGCACAAATACTTGGTGACTGGTTTGAGAACAGTCCTGAGGAAAAGGTCTTGGGGGTTTTAGTAGAGGAGACTCTCAACATGAGCCAGAAATGAGTGAGTTCAGCTCAGAAGGCCAGCTGTAACCTGGGCTGTTTCAAAAGAAGTGTCACTAGCAGGTCAAACATAAGTGACAGCAACAAGGCAATACACTTGGCATCTAAGTGCTTTACTAACAGTGATTTCTTCTTCTGCTAATTCTGTGTCTTGATTTTTTTTTAAAGGGACGTAAAAGTGAACAGCAGCCTGCAGTATGTGCACTGGCAACAAAATGATCCAAATGCTTCTGTATTGTTCTTAATTGCCAAGAAAGATAAACTCTAATCATATGGTCATATGTAATATGACATTAATTCCATAATTCTCATATCCATTCTATGCTGTATCAACAGTTAAACAAAAGTTTCAGCCTAGATCAATACACAGACTTCAGTTGTTTATAACATATTGCAGCAGAATTCTCATATCATACTGGGCAGCCAGCCCTTACTGGTTTGTCTAAATCTTGTCCCAAGGCTGCCAGCCAGAGCTTTACTGTGGTCTCTGCATAGCTCTGCAACATCTGCTCAGGCCAGCTTCAATATCAGCAGAAGTCAGATCATGCCATTTTATTAAATTCTTCAAGGCAAGTAACCAGATGGAGCCTAACGTGATACAATACCCCTTACATCTCATCCTCCCCAGTTTGATAGGCTCCAGCATAATGACCAAACTATGAGACCCGTTTGTACGTTTCTATGTCTGTTACACCTTTGGCATGGAAAGCTGTTCCAGTTGGAGAAGGAGCTGGTTAACACAACACAGTGTGTTTCACTTCGTGGCACCAAGCTGCAGAAATCCTCCCACTCCCCAACTTATTTACCTGGGAGAGTGAACAGCATGGCTGTGGTGTTCTACGGGGCTCCTCAGGGGCCGGCAAGCTCACCTGAGCAAACAGAGATCGTAGAATCACAGAACATTAGGGATTGGAAGGGACCTCAAAGATCATGTAGTCCAATCCTCCTGCCACAGCAGGAATACCTAGATCAAGTCACACAGGTACATATCCAGGTGGGTTTTAAATGTCTCCAGAGAAGGAGACTCCAAAACCTCCCTGTGCAGCTGCTTCCAGTGTTCTGTCACCTTCACTGGGAAGAAGTCCCTTCTCATATTGATGTGGAATCTACTGTGTTATAACTCACACCTGTTGCCCCTTGTCCTATAATTAGATTACTGACTCCCTCCTCCTGACACAATCCTTCACATATTTATAAACCTTAATGAGGTGACTCCTCAGTCTCCATTTCTCCAAGCTAAACAGATCCAGCTCCCTCAGCCTTTCCTCATGAGGGAGATGTTCTACTCCATCATCTTTGTGGATCTGTGCTGGACTCTCTCCAACAGTTCTGTGTCCTTCTTAAACTGAGGAGCTCAGAACTGGACACAATATTCCAGATGTGGTCTCATCAGGGCAGAGTATGAAGAATTAGAGCCTGACTTAGCTTAATATGAAGTGGATCAAAACTCAGACCTTTGGATACTTAGTCTTAATGCTGCTGGAGGCTAATCCAGTCAAAAAGGAATGTTTTAGCTCAACCATAACTGCCTTTTGCCTCTCAAAGTTGGTG
>VXBP01005887.1:30778-60732 GCA_013400115.1 Rhinopomastus cyanomelas | reverse complement strand
GGAAACAGCCTCTAGTACAAATTGTTCCATCAACTTTCGTGGGATGGAGGTGAGGCTGACTGGTCTATAGTTACCTGGGTCTTCCTTCTTTCCCTTTTGAAAGATTGGGGTAACATTTGCTATCCTCCAGTCCCTAGGCACCTCTCCCGTTTCCCAGGACCTAGCAAAGATGATGGAGAATGGCCTAGCAATGACTTCTGCCATCTCCCTCAGCACACGCGGGTGCATCCCGTCTGGGCCCAAGGATTTGTGCACATCCAGTTTGATCAACTTATCCCTAACCCAGCCCTCATCAACCAAGGCAGGCTCACCTGCTGCCTCAACCTCCTCTGCAGTCTGGGGTCTAATGTCAACACAACCCTTAGCAGTATAGACAGATGCAAAGAAAGCGTTGTGATGGGGCTTCTGCCTGGTTCTCACAGCACCAGATACTCAGAGGAGGAAAGGATTTTCTTATTATATGCCAAGTGACTGTGGCAAAGCTTTGATTTTCACTATTGCTTTCCCCTGGGAAATAGGACCTATATTAAGGGTATTTTATTTAGTACACCCAGGATCCATTGTTTCAGAAGCCTTCCTTACATGATTTTTGAACTTACAGAGAAAAATACAATACTTTTTGCTTTTTATTGTGAGGAAGCTAGAACCAGGCAAGGTCGTCAGTTGTTCTGCCTTGGAGTGAGCAGTGGTAGTTGGTAAACAAAGCAGGTTTTGCTGTATTAATTCAGCCGACGCAATCATATTAATGCTTTGGAGGAGAAGCTGCAATTAAATTTGCTATCAGTCACACCCATCAAGTGTGCTTAATGTTTCATGAAACCTTGTCTATCAGGCCTATAATTCATTGTTCTTTGTTTGAAGGTGTGGCTGAAAGAAACGTAGAAGACTGTCAGCTGCAGTGCTTGTTTTTATTTAAAATTAATTTTAAACTGTAAAGATACTTGGAAGTGTCCCCCTATTCTCTCTTGCCAACTTACTTTCTCAGGTAGTATCTAAAGGCAAGAAATCTTTTTTTAAAAATATTTTTAAGTGCTGGGTAAGATGTATGAGCAGGAGAATTGAGAGCTATATTAAAGAATCTGTTACTACTCTGTGCATGTGTGGCTGGATTTGCAAAATTGTTAAAGGAATCAAATTCAAGTGTAGTGTGTTACACCAAGGATGACTATTTTGGATTCAACTGTTTTGCTCCTGTTCTTCTTGGATTATCGACTGGTAAGTGGTGAGCAAAGATCTGTTGCTGTCTTATAGGTGTTCACTGGCTCATGTTAATAGATATCTGTAAGTATTTTCGTCAGTAGTTTCAGATGTTCTTTTGTAGCTAAAAGTAAAGGTTCTCTGCCACCCTCTATGCCAAAAGTGTTCTTGCAAATTTTAACAAAGCTTCAGTCAAAAAGCACGAGATCTGTGGTCCCATCCCATTGAATTTTTCACTTTATGGGTTTTTCCCCCCCCGGTATAGGTAGGCACTTCCCACTCAGCGCTCTCACATAAATTTCTTCTCCTTTCTTCCTCACTTCTAGTGAGATTGTTGGCTTCTAGTGGGGCAATTGGCTATGGTCACGCTTGCTTTAGGAGGAAAAATGTACATGGGGACAGTTGGTTGTGTGTAGCACTGCACTGGGGGTTTGGGCGGCGCTCAAATTGTTCTTCGCTGAGAGTGTGGTCATCACTGAAACAGGGTCCCCCATGCACCAAGCCTGTCAGAGATGAAGGAGTATTGTCTGGGTGATGGCTTAGTTTCAGAAATTCCTGAGAGGAGCAGGAAGTTGGACTTGCTGAGCAAATCAAAGGGAGGTTCTTCTCCCCCTCTACTCTGCCCTGGTGAGACCACACCTGGAGTATTGTGTCCAGTTCTGGGCTCCTCAGTTCAAGAGGGATGTGGAGCTGCTGGAGAGAGTTCAGCGTAGGGCAACAAAGATGATAAGAGAGGTGGAACACCTCCCTTATGAGGAGAGGTTGAGGGAGCTGGGTCTCTTTAGCTTGGAGAAGAGGAGACTGAGGGGTGACCTCATTAATGGCTAGAAATATTTGAGGGGTGGGTGTCAGGAGGATGGCACTGGGCTGTTCTCGGTGTCATGTAGTGATAGGACAAGGGGCAATGGTTGTAAGCTGGAACATAGGAGGTTCCACATCAACCTGAGAAGGAACTTCTTCACGGTGAGGGTGACAGAGCACTGGAACAGGCTGCCCAGGGGGGTTGTGGAGTCTCCTTCTCTGGAGATGTTCAAGACCCGACTGGACGGGTTCCTGTGTGACTTGGTTTAGGTGATCCTGCTGTTGCAGGCGGATTGGACTAGATGAACTTTCGAGGTCCCTTCCAATCCGTAATGATTCTATGATTCTGTGATTCTATGATTATATGTCCTTTTCAAGTAGAAATACTCAGTGGTTCTGTGATGTGTGCAAGCTTCCCATGACAGATATAAAAACAAGTATTCTGTCATGCTGAAGAGGCTCAGGAGTACCTTTTGAAAACTGAACACCACAAGTGGACAGAGCTCTACAAAGTAGACTATATGATACTAGGTTTTTAATCAGGGACTTGAATGAAGCACTATTTCCAAGCCAATACAATTTTTGATTCTATGATTTAGCTTTAGAGTAGTACTGAGAGAGAGCAGGAGAAAAAGTTTCCATTGCTGTGGGTTGTTGAAGGTACAAGAGAAGATAGGGCAACCACATCTTTTCCTCTTGTTAACAATGGCTTTTATCATTGGTACTTTGTAGTTAGTTTTGAGCAGTGTGAGTAAAAGAAGTCAAATCTTTGACAGTTACACAAGTCTTTTTTTAAGGCTTCACCTAGAATCAAAAGAAACTGCTGAAAGAATTGATTCTAGAGAAGCTGAATTTGGCTAATTTTTCAGAGTTGTTCTCCGTTGCACAGGTAAGTTATGTAAGCTTTATTGTCTGCTGAAGTAACTTGTCTTGAGTTTATAAGTGAATTCTGTTTGTTCTATGAATATTGAAAAGAAGTTGCCAGGTTGAAAAATGAATTGCCTTCCTCTTTGCATAGATTTCTCCCCTTTCGTCACAAAATACATGCTTACAGGTTCATGAAGCCAGTCCTCCATTGTTAGCTTTATCATCTTGCTACCATATGGTAAGTTTTCTTATATATGCCAAAGAAATGATACTGACTCCAGGTATCGCTCAGCATATCCTCTTGGCTGGCTGTCTTTAAGCCCAGTAGAGCACTTTTGTAAATCCAGTATTTCTTCTTCCATTGACATTTAACTGAGAGCTTTAATGAGGTCTTGCCAAAATCTTTTAAACTCGGAACAATTTAAATTATACCTTGTATGGAACCTCTAAGCCAGGAAAACGAATAATTGCTAGAGACTACTTCTGTGACGTAGCTTGTTTGGTTTAGTTTAACAGAAATAGAAGCTTTGCTTTAAGGAGCAAGTCTATACTTAGCTTGTTGTAATGCTCTTAGCATGCCTGAACAAGGCTACTTTATTTTCATGTCTGAAAGTCTTTATTTAGAGTTTCTTCCAAAATCCCTGTCACGAGCATAAAGATTTTTGTCACATTAAGTCATTTATATGACTGACAAATAAAATTCAGCAAATAATTGCAATCCCAGAGAAAAGGTTTTAAAGGAAATAAATCTGAGCAAGAAGATTTAGTGTAGGTATGGTAATGCCTTTCCTGCAGTTACTGGGAGTTGGATTTTGACTACAGACTGTTAAAATCTTGGTGTTGTGGCCGTAAAAACTGATTAGTGAGATTGAGTTCTTCCCAGGTGTCGAAATTACATGTGCTGTTGCAGTGTTAGGAGTCGTTAACATTCATCACGAAAAGGGACTTGATAAATAGAAGTATTTCAGAGAGGTTTGTGCAAAGCATGTTCCTTTTAACTAACTCAGTCTGGTGGTTTGATAGCCTTTATTGAAAGTCAGCTTTCTCCAGACAGAAGGCAAAAAAAAGATTGCATCTGAGCAGTAGCCACAGATAGTTCAGTTTAAATATGTTTTCTTCCTTTAAATAGCCATTAAGAAGCACCTCTCAAAATCATTGCCTCCGTGTGCTCTGAAGCTCCTGGACCAGTTCTGTATGTGAATAACTATTGCATGTTTGTTTAACACGTAGGGAAAACAAACCCCTTCTACCAAAGCCTAGTTGAGGAACCTTCAGCATTGCGTGAACAGTTGCTGTCTTGAAACTGACATTGGAGGCAGCTTCATTTTGGCTCTGTACATTTTTTGCTATTACACTCTTTTCATGATGTATTTATTTGCAGTTCAGGTTTAGCAGGAGCTAAAAAAACGCTTTATGCTTGTACAAAACTGTGAGAAGCTTACCTTATTGTCTTTGGAACCTTTGGTCTTGCAGCACCAGAAATACGGAAATGGCAGCCCTCAGTGAAACATTTAATTCATCAAGGAGGATATATCAGTTCCTCAAGTTATTTTTCCTGTTTAAAGGTTTGAAGCTATTGCTGGTTTAGGCCAACTGGAATTTGGAGCTGGCTTCTTTTTGTAATGCATACCCAAGTTCCTTCCAGTTCATTATAGTTTATTCTGCTCCTGTAAATGGTCAGATGGCACGCATAGCTATATTTGTGCAGTTAGTTCTCTTCAGTGTAAACTAGGATATGTGAAACTAGCAATTGTTAGTAAGCGGGGAAAGATTGAAGACACCATGTTGATTGGAGAGCATGTCAGTTTTAAAGACAAGGCACATGTGAACATTCTCTGAGAATGTCAAGTGGCAGTAAGAACAACTGGCTAAAAGAGGAATACTGAAAGAGTTGTCAAAATGGAGAAGCAGGGATTTCAAAGAGAAGCACAGCTAGTGGAGAATCTAAACTTAAAATGCCAAGCAAGAACTAGAACCAGTGAGTTGATACTTTGGCCTCAAACCCAGGCAGGTTGTGTAAGGGTAGCTTGACTCAAGGGGCTTTGCCAAACCACGTTTAGAAGATTCAAAAATTCCCTTTTTTTTTGTGTCTTCATGCTGTTCACAGAATCACAGAACATTAGACATTGGAATGGACCTCAAAAGATCATCTAGTCCAATCCCCCTGCCACAGCAGGATCACCTAGATAAAATTGCACAGGAACATGTCCAAGCGGGTTTTAAACATCTCCAGAGACAGCTTTCCCTTCCTCCAGACCACACTGCCTCAGTCTGGCTGTGAGAATGCTATGGGAAACTGTCAAATGCTTTATTGAAGTCAGCATAGACCACATCTACTGCTTTACCGTCATCTATCCACCTGCTTATGCCCTCATAAAAGGCTATCAGGTTGGTCAAGCATAACTTCCCTTTGGTGAAGCTATGCTGACTGTCCATAATGATCCTCCTGTCGTTGGTGTGCCTTGATGTGCTTGCCTTGATGGTGTCAAAGACAAATTTTTCCATCACCTTTCTTGAGGTGGAGGTGAGGCTGACTGGTCTGTAGTTACCTGGGTCCTCCTTCTTACCCTTTTTGAAGATTGGAGTGACATTTGCTATCCTCCAGTCCCCAGGCACCTCTCCTCATCCCCATGACTTAGAAAAGATGATGGAGAGTGGCTTAGCAATGACTTCTGCCCTTTCCCTTAACACTCACGGGTGCATCCCCTCAGGACCCATGGATTTATGCACATCCAGTTTGCTCAGTTGTTCTCTAACCCAGTCCTCCTCAACCAGGGCAAACTCCTCTTTTGTCCCAGCTTCCTCTGGGGCCTAGTGGTATGGGGCTTATCAGGACAGCTCCCAGTAATACAGACAGGCAAAGAAGGTGTTCAGTGTCTCTGCTTTCTCTGTATCCTCTGTCTTCAAGGCACCCACCTCATTCAGCAGGGGCCCTCTGTTGCCTCTAGTTTTAGTTTTACCTGCAGTGTATTTGAAGAAGCCCTTTTTGTTGCCCTTGACCTCTCTTGCAATGTTTAATTCCAAGGAGGCCTTGGCTTTCCTAGTTGCATCCCTACATCCTCTAACTAGAGCCTTATAATCTCCCAAGTAGCTATCCCCTCCTTCCATGACCTATAGACTTTCTTCTTCTTCTTGAGTTTGCCCAGCAGCTCCCTGTTTAACCACGCAGATCGTCTGACTCCTTCCTTAACTTCCTGCCTGTAGGGATGCTCTGATTTTTCTCTTCAAAGAAGTGGTCTTTGAATGTTAACTGGCTGTCTTGGGCCCCTTAAACTGCCAGTACCTTGTCCCATAGGATTTCCCCTAAGCTGGAACATAGAAGGTTCCACATAAATATGAGAAGGAATTTCTTCCCGGTGAGGGTCATGGAGCACTGGAATAGGCTGCCCAGGGAGGTTGTGGAGTCTGCTTCACTGGAGATGTTTAAAATCCGCCTGGACGTGTTCCTGTGTGGCTTGGTCTAGATGATCCTGCTGTGTCAGGGGGATTGGACTAGATGATCTTTTGAGGTCCCTTCCAAGCCCTAATGATTTTACGCTTTTATGATCTTATTTGGGGTTTATGTGCTGTTCTGGAGTGTGGATGCACATGTGTATTTACTATTAAAGGTAAAGGAACTCTGGTGACCTTTTTGTTACCTGTCTGACGAAGCATGAAGCCTGGGTACCAACAACAATAAAAGTAAAGACTGTTGGCAGATGATAACTAAATCTGGGGTTTCTTTTCAGTCACCACTTGTTCTCTTAGTGCACATTAACTTCTTATTGATACTTCTTTTCTAGGCTAATCTTGCTCAACTACTGAGTGAGGCTCAAGATCGAAATAAACATCTTGGGGAAGAGATTAGAGAGCTTCAACAGAGGCTGGGAGAAGTGCAAGGGGACAATAAGGTATTACACATTTTATTATCAGTAAAGGCATTGAGTGTGCCTTTACAAATAAAACAGTGAGTTGCAGAACTTGTAGAATACTTTGATTACAATAAACACTTAAAACAGTAGAACTAAACAAGCTTATGCAGGATACCTGTAGATGCAACTTACTCTATATTTGGGATAAAGCTTTTCCTATGCTGTTCTTAGCTATCTGTTTTGCTCCTAACCTTGTTTTAATGATGTTTTTTTGTCTATGTCTGTCTTTTAATGTATTTTATTACTTGTATATCCTCTTAAAAATAAGTATAGGTAAGTATGGCTTTGCCATGATTGTGATAGTTTTCAAATGTTTTGCAAAGAAAATGTAAAATTTCAGTAGATGATAAAAGCAGCTGGGGAGACATAATTTTTTCCTTAAAATTGTGAAGCAGTTGATCACAAATGTATATAGTGAGCTTTGTATTAAGCTCTCACCGTATTACCCTTACATAACCAATTTATTTTGTTAAATTTAGCAAGTTATATGGAGCATTGCTCAAAACCTGCCATTTGATGTTAATCAAACTCCTGTTGTCTTTGTTAACTGAAATATTTAAACTCTAGCCAAATGTGTCTAACATTCACAGCTAGAGCTGTATGCAGAAGTACATTCAGAGATCAAACTAGTAAGAAGTTGAATTTGACAGTAGAAGTGGTTAACAAAGTAAAAAATGAAGCAAATAATGAACGATAACTTCCCTCCTTCAGCCGCAGCTTTTAAGTTACGTGCCTTAAAAATGTGAATGAAAATGATGTGGCTTTTAATTATTCAGACGTATTTTATTTTACTTGTAAGTGTATTGTGATAACGCAGTTTTATTCATTATTTGTCACAAAGAATTTGCTTGAAGATGTTCAGGGAGCTGGGAAAAGAGTCAAATGAGACCTAAATTTGCAATATGCATAGCATTCAATGTGATGTGCTCAAATGTTCAAGACCCACTTTCCCAGAGTTTGGACTATATTATAGTGTAGAAGTCAGTGCCTTGCACTTCTTCACTTCCACTGTTATGCCATATAGCCTTTCCCAAGCCAGTCATGAAAGGCTAACAAGGGTTTGTAAGTACAGACAGAACACAATCGTAAAATGGCAACATATGGAAGTATCAAGGTTATGTAACTATCTTAATTCCTTCTAACAACATGGGCTCCGTAACACAGAGCCTACTTGTTTGTGGTTGAGCTGGCTTTGTTTAGATTTGCTTTTGCAGGTTCACTTGATATTAGCTGGTCATCTTTGCGGCACCTGTATTCTCAGCATGAATATAAGTTCATGATCTTCATAAGTGATGGAAAAATACAAAAATAATTATTCTGCTCACCATGCTGCTCTCCAAAAGATGCAAAAGTGCCCATCAGTAAATGAACAGGGGGAGGAAAGAACTGCATCAGACAGGGATTAATTTAGACTAGGATTTTTATTTTTTGGAACACATTCTTCACTTCCCTAATAAAGAGGAGAGAAGTTGAGCTTATTACAGAATCAGGTTGCTGTTTTTTGAAGTGTCTAAAAAAGCATTGCCATCTCCCTGAGGGGTTTAACTCTATCCTCTTGTGTCAGATTTTGCTCCCTCCTAGCTTTGGTGGTAAAATTCTGGGCTTGTTCTTGAAGCCATTCTGTTCTGCTCATCAGTTCCGTGTTGGCAGTTGGGTTACTTCAGGCACTGGAGTCCAGATCATGCACGGTATATACAAAAACAAAGAACTATAATAATTTGCTTGTTCTTACATTTCCCCCCTGCATTCTTCTCTTTGCTTTATCCAAAATGAGGGAGGGCATCCTGCCCAGCTGGTCTATGTCAACCTTACTTCTGGCAAGAAATGAACAAACAGCTGCTTTTGCAGCAAGTGAAGCTGCTTATGGAGGAACAATTCTGCCTCTGTCTGAGCAGGGGTGACTCATACAGCGTTTGTCACTGAGTGGCAAGGGCTTTCTACTAAAAAAACCCAAACCTCTTTAAATATCACACATTAGCTCTATTGATAATTGTTTCGATAGCTTGACTTGTTTTTCACCCCTTTTTTTTTGCTACTCATAGCATAAAGTCACTTGGATTATCCAGAAGACCTTAAACTTGTTGAAATCATGTTAAGTACGTCATCAGTTAGGTAATAACAAATTACTTGCATTTCATTTAACTGGAATAATTTTTTCCTTTAATCTCAGCTAGAATTTTCTTGGCACAAATAATAAAATTTCTTCAGGCAGTCTCTGGAAGGATTTGTTGCTGCAGTTTGAGAAATACAGCAATAATTAGACTGCAGTGCTCCAGCAGCAGATATCTAAGACAATTTATTTTTATGATTGCTCGCAATCTATGTTAGATAGTTTTGTCCTGCTCCAGCAGGGGGGTTGGACTCGATGACCTCTTGGGTCCCTTCCAACCCCTAACATCCTATGATCCTATGATCTCTTATCAGGTCTGACACATGAAAAGTATTCTACGTATATGACAGTTACTTGTAAGTCTTTCTCCTTCCTAACATTCTGTCAGCAATGCTGGTAGAACAATTACTGAAATTTAGAAGAGGATAGTTAGCAAATCCAATTCCCTGTTGTTAAAAAGACACAAAAAATTGGAGGCTTTTGGAAGACTGGATGACTCGGTTGGCTTCACCTGAATTCCTACCCATGGAAAGAAAGCTGTCGAGAGCAGTGCAAAGTGCATGGAAAGCAGTGGCTGCAATGTTCCTGACAGTTTGCTATTACAAAGCAGACAATAATTCATGCAGCAGCAGTGCAAAATGTTAAATGTAGTGCATATGTTTTGCCAGAACTAGGGCTTAAGGTAGCAAATGTACATAGTTCTGGTCTGCTTTTTAAGATTTTCTAGGCAACGTGGTGAAGACAGTTGCTGCCAGTGACTGTAGCTAAACATGATGAATTCACTGGTTACATTTGTTTCCCCCTTCCTTCAGCATGTTTTATCAGTAATTATTAATGTGCAGCTTTGGTACAGATGTTGTCTGAGGACACCAAGCCTGCATAGCAGCTATCACAGTGAAGCCTGTTTGGGGCATCATTAGGGCTGCTGCAGAGTTGCTAACTCAGAAATAATTCTTTTAGTGGACACCGATGAAGACAAAAACATAATAAAAAACAATAAAGACTTGTGGCTTGCCACACTAGATTGTTTTGGTTAACAGTCTGAGGGCTCTTTACAAACAGGAGCCATCTCTGATAAGGTGCCAATAATTTAAATCCACTCTGCTGTGGATGCTGTTCATAGAATCTGTCAGGCTAGTATTAATTGGTTTGTTCTCTAGCTGCAAAATAAAGCTGAGCAGTCCTTTCTTCACTGTTTTCTGAGTGACAGAAATAAAAATGCAGGAGCCAGAGGGCAGATGTATACAGTTTATAACAAAGCACTAATATATGAAATAAATCCTTAACCCTCTGGCATAACACTTAGTGTCTTGTTGGGTTTTCAAGGAAGAATTTTATAGCAGGTGGTGCTGCCTCATGAGACATTTGCAATGCAGAATTAAAGGACTTGGCCTGTTCTGCCCTGTCAACTCTCTGAATGGCCAACTATCTGGAAGAAACACTCTGTCATTTTATGGATTGATATTTTATTTTATGTATGTTTATAATGCTGATTTTATGGGCTGAATGTGGATTTCTGAAGTATTCTTTTTGAAAGATTGTCCATGTAATTTTTACCTCAAAACTAGTAGTAAGTAGAGGGCTCTCCTTTTATTGGCAGACTGACCTTGCAAATAATAGTTGCTTGCAGTTGTAATTGCATCTTATGCCTCACTCCCTCCTGGGCCTGAGGAGAGTTGGTAATAGTGCATGAGTCATGGCTCTGTTCCACTTCCCATCCTGGTGCCCAGTGTTACACAGAAGATTTGCTCTGCTGCTGGCACGGGAGGCGCTGATGAAGTGTGATTCCCCTTGGTTGTAGTTTTTCTGAGCAAGATTGAGTCCTCAGAATGTCATTACGTTTGTTTCTTAACTGCCTTTATCACTAGATTGAAGAAATGTTTCTAATTAAATCACATTACCATATCTTTTGTTCATCAGCCTTTTAGCATTTAGAAAACCCAGTCCCATCAGTAGGAGGTCGTTCCAGGATTTGCTGGTTACCGTTTTTGACTGACTTGTTTTGATAAAGAAATTAGCAGGAATTATATCTCCTAGAATCTGTTCAGCCTTAGTAACTGTACAGTGGTTTGTACTTTCCCTGCCAAAACCAGTTACTTTTGGGATGCAGCTTCCCCTGAAAGTGAACTGCTTATCAGAACAAGTTGTACTAGCTTCAGTGACTTGCACTGAACTGGAGCTGAAATAAGTGCAGAGGATGATTTTGGAGTTCTGTCTTGCATCAGCAGGATTTTAATTGGGACATTGCAGCCATAGTGACTGACATCCCATAAATACCAAAGATAGATTTTAATGTACAGTCTTCTACTTCAAAAGATTGATTTTTTTCTAACTCTGCAATATAATGATGTACATTAATTCCTCGTTGCAGTAAAAGATACGAGGAAAATCAGGCTGGTTTATTGGGGTGGGTTTCTCTAATGTCTCTGGAGCTCCTACAAATGAGGCCATGGGGAGGCAACACCTTTGTATAAACAACTGTAAACGCTGAATGCCACATAGACTGGTACTTGAACACTCTGGAAGGTAGTTGCTTTCTGCTTTGGATGTTAAATGTAGCTGTGTATTCATTCAAGACATACTGGTTTTCAGAAGTCACAAAGCTCATTAGCTTGAACATTTTGGCCAAGTTGTTGGCCCTATTTTGTTTCTAGCATGAATTTACTCTTCTGAGTAGATCAAAAAACAATGTGCAAATGTGTAAGTAGCTGTTAATGTAAATTCTGCACTGATGTGTTGTAATGGCATCCTTAAAATCAAGCTGGGTGAACCACTTCATTACGTCTTAACAATGAAGAATTCTGTGCCTCAGGGAATTTTAAGATTTACCTATGAAAATGGCTTTATGAGAATTCTCCAGTGTCAGTCTGATCAAAACTAGTGCCAGTCACTCCTAAAAATACTGGAGCGTCTTTCTTGGTCTTTCATCATCTGTATACTCTGGTGACTTTTTGCAGGGTCTGAGCCAACTCCTGTTGATGATTTGACTAGAATTTTTTAGTGAAAACAGGTGTGAGCCCTCAGCTCAGGAACTTCTCTTTGGTTTAAAAAAATACTAGCTGTTCGGGTTGGAACAGATGAAACTATGATAGTTTTGCTCTTCCTAATGTGGATACACTCTGATGCTATAGCCTGTGTTCTCTTGTTTATTGAATCTGCTTTTGCAATCACAGCTTCTTCGAATGACAATAGCAAAGCAAAGACTTGGAGATGATGAAGTTGGGGCTCGCCACTTCGCAGCACATGAACGGGAGGACCTTGTTCAACAGCTGGAGAAGGCTCGAGAACAAGTAATATGTAGATGTGCATACTGCCACGCTTTACAGAGCTAGCACAGCAACAATAAATGGTTGCTTCTAGGGTTTTTGGAGGACTGGTAGCTGATTAACATTGCCAGTAGGGTATTTTGTCTTGTAAGTTTGAAGCTCTTTGTCCTTGAGTATCTTTCATAGTGGACTCCTTCACCGTTTAGCTTAATAGCAAAGCTCACTCTGTCAATTCTCTGATGGCTTATGCTGTACTTTTCTCTGTTCCTATTCTGTGGTGCTTGATTGTTGAAAGTCCTGGAATTAGTATAAACTCCTCTTAAAGACTTTTCCTTCAAATTTATAAAATTGTTACTCATTTGAGTTAATTCTTTGCGTTTTAGAAATTACATGCTAAAACCTAAGAATTATGTGAAAAAACCTGCTTGATATGTTTGTAGGATAATTATAGTATGGATTAAGGTCCCTTTAGCTGTTACATTTTAATTGTTTTCTAGACACTATGTAAAACCATTGTCTAGAAATTTTGTAAGACCAGCCTAACTGCTAAAGTTTTTTAACTTCAAATTATATGAAACAATACCAAAACAGAGTAAAAAGTACTGGGGACTGGGAGCTTTGGAAGGACTCTTGACTGACCGAAATCGGTCCTGTGCAGACGTGTAATGCTTGTTGCTGTTTTTGGTTTGGGTGCTATATGATACCTTGTTTAAACTTCAGAATAATCATACAACTCTTCTTTTGTCTCAGATAGAGACTCTGAGATATGATCTTCAGTCTGCGCTGGATGAGTTACAGGATGTGAAAGGAGAACGTTCTTTTTATCAAGATAAATCTGACAGACTGAACCAAGAACTGAATCATGTCTTAGGAGGGCACGAAAACCGCATCGTTGACATAGATGCTCTCTGTATGGAAAACAGGTGAGTGCATTGCAAACCTTACTGTTTCCCTAGAACAAACAGTGTATTGCTTTAAAAGGAGTATCAGGATGTCAGTCACATAAAAGCATTAATGAAATATTTCCAAGAATAAAAGTTAGGAGATTTCAGTAATGTATTTTGCCTAGTTTGTTTGTATTGTAGCTAACCATCAAATACTGTTGAGAAAGTTCAGGCTGCAGGAAATTACCAACGTTTTCTTTGACTACAGAGATGTCAGTGATATTCCCAAAGAGAGTTGAACAAGGAAGAGAAGTGCAGACCTTTTTATTCCCTTCACTCTATGGCACCAGCAACAAGAATATTAAAAACTGGTGTCTTCAGAATCATATGGTGAGCTGTAATGGGCTAATCTTGGATTGAAAGACAGGACTTTGAGTACCATGAGTTAACAGTTTCAGACATAATTCACACCATAGGGAGAGGCTGTTAGCGTGGAGTCACTTGTGAACAGAAGTTGCTGGTGAAATCGCTCATGTAGATGTTCTTGCCACTTCTGTGGGAAAATGATGTGTTTTACGATCCCTGCTAAGGACAACAGAGAGTCGCTGACAGAACCATTGCGGGTACCTCCCTTAAAGGCCACAATGACCTCAACGAGAATTAGGTCTTCTAAGACACTCTAGATTTACACAGACATGTGTGTCCGGTGTGAAAGTGTAACACGAGAGGCATTATTTTGTCTTAGCGGCTGCAGGGGTTTTTTCTGTTTTTGTATTGTCTGCATAGTTCTGTATCAATCTGAGTCCTCTGGTCCCATGACAGTGATATAACTTCTTCTCTAAAATAGTTGTCACAAACCCAAATATGGCTGCAGTTGTGCTACATAAAAGAGAATAGTCTGTAAACTCTACGCACAAAAGATGTTTTTCTATATAGAAATAGCCATCTAATCCAAGTGCATAACCTCTTTTAGGAAGAACTGTACCCTTTTTAGGTAACTCCACACCATTTTACAACTATACTGTTAAGTTTTCCACTTTGTGATTGCTTTGTAATGAGAAATGCCACATAAGTGATGGATATTGTAATGCAACAGTTCTGCATAGCTGAGTCTTGTGTTAACACATATAAAAATCTTCATGTGTAATCTCACAGACCTTCAAATACAGAGGACGTGAGTAAATACTTCCCAATGATTTTCTCTAGATGTAAATATATCCTTCTAGCTTTACTCCCCAAAAACCCCGAGGAGCAACATAAAATGGTTGTGCAGCATGTTTGACAAATCTAACTGAAGGGCAACCTTGGTTTTTCATGAAATTTTTTTTTCTCTGCTTACAGTTTTATGGGGTCAAGAGCAGTAAAATTTTGTTACTTTATCCCTCAGAACTGCAGAGGGAAAAGAACTCGGCATTTCAAAGAGAGGACATGCCAAATAGCGTAGAGGAGTGCTTGAAGCAGGACTTGAAGGTAACATGAAGTAAAGGATTACGCTTCTTTTTCAGGTATCTTCAAGAGAGATTAAAACAACTTCAAGAGGAAATCAACCTTCTGAAGTCTAATATTACTAAATATAAGGTAAGATCCTCTCATTGGATCTTCCAAACTGTGCTTTGTTGTTCATGGAGGTTATTGTTCATTCATACACATTTAAAGAATAAAATTGCATCTTCAGTAAAAAATCCACCATTAACGTTCTGATAATATTAGTTAGTACTTGTACAAATTACATGCTCAGTCTCCCTTGTAGGGTTCTTAGCTGATGGGGGAATACCCATTAAAAGCATTTTGAAAAAGTAATTAAATACCTTTTTGTTTTAGTTTTCTGGGGCACCCTCCTCCTGCTCTGGGTGAACGGGTAATGGTGATGAGCCTTCCAGTCTGCTGATAGATCAAAAGCAGCAGGTCACACAGTGCATGGTAAATGACTGCAGTGATGTTGCTGTCACAAGCAAGTCTTGTTTCCACATTCCCCAGTAAACGCACTGGTGCTTTGTGTGTCTTGATTGCTAAGACTTCCATTCCTGGGTTAAGACATACTGTTCTCCACTAAACCTTCAGGACTGAATGCTGAGGGCAAAATATTCTTATTCTTCCCCAAAGGCAAGCCTCTCTTTTCTCCTGCATGTGATTTAGGTGAGTGGGAAGGGGGTGCTGTTTGTCAGGGCTTGAGAAAGATTGTCTCAGGATTCTTGATAGGACTTCTTAATCATTTGGGTGACTATGAAGCAGTCATAGCACTAATTTATTTTTGTGCGTATGTAGAAGTTCCCAAAGTACCAAGTTAATTTCAGTGTCTGTTTACACTTACGACTTGGGTCTCTCAGAGTGTGAGTTTATCAGTGAGAACTAAGCATCTTGGTGTCTGGTAGGTTTCACAAAACTGTAATTGTTTTGGAAGAGCCAGACTTCTGTATCAGGATCATTCTGCTGCTAATTTCTGAAAGTCAGTATTTGCTACAGTGATGGCTTCTGGAAAGTCTGAGTTTAAGCTTTCCTTTTGAAGCCTTTTCAAAGAAATGCTGGAATTATCTGAGTTAGTTCCCAACTGATACACTCTACAGGATACTGAAGTATCTTCAGTGGCATTTAGCATATTGTTTAAAAACAGGCAAGTCTTCAAAACGCATTGGGGAGAGTGAATGGGTGAGACTGTAATAAAGCTATTGCAGTGAGACAGGACAAGTGTGTAATGTTGCAAATAATGTTCTGGCTGGAGAGTAACATCCCAGGAGAGTTATGCTCCCTTAGGCTACTATGGGTGTAAGGGTGATGCTCTGCAAAGTTGTTCTGAGACCAAAATCCTGCACTCCAGATTCTTTACCCTTAATGAAAGGATTTGTTTGCTATTGTTTTTCTAAATAAGGTATTTGTGTTTCCTTAGAATGCCCTAGAGAGACGAAAAAATTCAAAGAGTCATAGTAGATCCAGCAGTGGTGCTCTGACTGGAGTCCTGTCTGCAAAGCAAGGTATTACATAAGTGCAGCATCATGTTGCATATCTCATTGAATTCTTTCTATCTTGCTGCTTAATTTCAGTAATGTTTTCCACACCAAGCAAACAAAAACCTTTCTACTCTTTCCTGTTTATTATGTGCTGGTTTTTGTCATTTCTCATTTGACTTGACAATATAGAATTTGCCTTTTGAGTATTGCTTCTCCTTTTGTTGGTTTTTTGCCATTCATTCTCTCCTGTCAGTTTTATCAAATGTGGGTTTTTTTAATCTCTAAACCCTTCTGCAGTTTTGACCCTGACAAATCACTTCTGTATTCATCTCTTTGCTCTGCTAACAATAGCAATCACAATTTATAATCCAGTGAAAAATAGACTAGGTGGTAGAGGAGAAGCCCTAAGTCAGGTTTTCTGCTGCTGTTCTTGAAAGATTTTCCATTCACATGTTTTGCAAGAAATTTTTCTGTCCCATGTTTCTTCATGGCTAGCAAAATGGAGTAATGTCTTTCTCCCCCCTTTAAAGGAAATACCAAGATTAGGAAAGAAAGGAGAAGAGGAATTCTACGAGCCTGAGAGATACAGGCTCTGGGCTGCAGAAGTTACTGTTTCACAGGTTACTGTTTCTGCATCAGTCTTAAATAACCTGATGGATATATGATAATTTTTAAAGGTGACCTGATTCTTCCCTATGGGCTTTTTGATTTAATGTAAATGGGAGAGAGATTACTGGTTTTTACCAATCTGTAGGCATGTAGAAGAACAAGTTTGTTTCCTTCTGAACAAAAATAATGTTCCAAAAGCAAAATAATATTAATGTAAGATGTGTCTGACAACATTTGTTTGAAACTGGCAATTACTATGGTATAACAATCAGCTTAGAAAGCAACCGTCTTCAGCTAGCAACTGTATTTCTCATGTTTTGGCTTTGTTTGTTAATGTGAGGAAATAATTAAAATGTCTTAAGTGATGAGAACAGTTCTTTAATGCTAAATAAATGTTTGTGTCACATCTCTGCATGAGCCAAAACTCATTTATGTTTTTAACATTATAGTCCAGGAGTTGTTGTCAGAGGATCATGGATGTAGCCTACCCGCCACACCACAGTCAATTTCAGATCTCAAATCACTGGCCACTGCATTGCTGGAAACGGTCCATGAAAAAAACATGGTCATACAACACCAAAGGCAAACGAACAAGTAGGTAGCATGACTTCTAAGTAAAATAGAATTTGCCAAGCTGTGCAAAAGTCATTGTTTCGGGTGAGTTTCAGAGAAATGGGAAGGAAGGTCCATCTTCAGAGATAATTCATTGTCATTGTCAACTGTGGGGTTAAACATAACAGGTATGTGTTTAGAGAAAAATTACATTTTCCAAGTAAAGTATGTCTTTCACAGAGACCTGTCTGCCTGTGCTAGGTGAGGACTGGTTTGCTACTGAGGTTTCTATTCTAACTCTAAATTGAACCTACTGAGGTTCAATTTCTAACAAGTCTTTAGGGAGGGCTAAAGAAGGAACTATCTGATAATTGGTTGTTAATGAGGAAATTTGGTAATGAACACTGGTGTGAACTGTAAATGTTGCACCCAGGAAAGGATCTGAAAGATTCAGTGTCATATTTGTCACAGAATAGTGTGTGTCACACAAATGGTGGCTGTTACTCCTGTAGTCACTTTGCCAAAAGTTGTAGAAGATAAACGTGGTTGGATTGCTACTATGTGATTTTTTTTAAAAAAATTTAAAACTGAACTGTCAAGGAGAATTTGTTTACTCTTAGCTGCTCTACTCATCAGTAGAGTTCTTTGTGTCTTGCACAGCTCCTGCACAGAATGTAATCATTTTTGACACATTTTCTGACATTCTGCTACTATTGTCCTTACACAGTGTATGAAAATCAGAGCTAGGATGTGTCCCTTGATTCTCTGCTCAGTTTTTGTTTCTTTTTTTTTTTAAATTCTGAGTCACTCCTGGTAATCAGAGGTTATTCAAGCTTCTCAAAAGCACATCAGGACCAGATGCCAGAAACAGGCAGACATCTTTCAAGGAAGGAAGGAGTAGTACTGAAGTAAACTATATTGCACTAGAATAGATTATTCATTTTGAAAATGGATAACTCTGATACTAGGCAGACTCCGTTGCATAATTCTTAGTGATGTAGCAACAGCAGTGGAGGAGCAGCTTACAGCTACTTTCAATACTTTTGAGAAAGCAAATGCCTAAAGGGAGACTAAGGCAGTGAAAATCTAGCCCAGATCTATCCGTTGGCAGCTTTGTCAGTTCATATCTGTATGTTGTGATGCAAGAGGAGTTTCCTGCTCTGAGCAGTGCTAATGAGAGACTAACACCTGCTTGCTCCTTTCATACTGCTAATGTAACATCAGAAGGAGGATATCAAGAGAACAGCTTTTTTTTTTCCAGATATAACCAGTTTTTGCCTTTTACATCCTGATACCATGTAATTACCTGATGTTCTAGTTTGTATATAACTTTATCAAACTTCTTCCTGAATTGCATACCTCTCTTTGATTTCACGCAGTCTCTTGCATCTCTTGAACATATTGTTGTGTTCATGGCTTTAGTTTGTCATACTACTGTCTCAGCCCAAATTTCCTCAACCTGTCTTCAAAGGAGAGGTGATGGAGAGGCTTTTCAGATCATAGCAACACATTTTCCTCCAAACAGTTAACCTGCACTAAAATAAAAAAGTCTTGCTTTCTGGTTGAGATATGGAAAGATAAGTTTACAACTGCACAATAGTAGATCTTTTTTCTGATTAACTGAAGCATAGTTTTTTTATGTAGATCAGAATTTGGATGTGCTGTTGAAGTCGACTTTGCTGTTACGTTGTTAAAAACATCCGCTGCTGCTTGCTCTTGGAACAGACACGGGTTTATTATTGCAGCTTTTCTAAACGTGTAGCACGATAAAAGAAGCTGTGGGAGTATGTGCCTAGGAACAAGTCTAGCTAAATCCAGCCTTCATTTTTTTCAGTCCTGCTTTTAGAAAAAAAATCCCTTGAAGTTGTTTGGAAAGAAAGCAGAAAATTCCCCAGTTGATTGGTTGCTGCTACCGCTAAGTTTGAGTAACACCCTATGCTTCTCCTCAGAAGCATATTAGCTTAATTTGAAAAGGCAGTTAAATGCATTTGTATGCACTAATGTACTGCAAGATTAAATAGTTAAATAAATTCAAAAATAAACAGATACAGTGCTAATCCTGCCTAGTGAGTCATAGAAATATTTTGCTCTTCTGTCAGCAAGAAACCATGTATTGGATGTTCTTTTTCATGCACTTTGTTCCCTAGTGGTCAGTACCCATGCAAGCCAGGTCAGTGTAGAAGCTAATCTGCTGCTTAGGCATGTTACACTAATACAACATTTCTAACTTTGACAAGCTGTCATGACCAAAATTACAAACAGGATTGTGTCACTCTGTAACAGTGTTTCCATATAATGGATAGAACTGTGACTGTGGCAGGCCCTGTGACAGACGTTTGGTGATTGTATCTGAGGGTATATGTCTTAGCAAGATCTAAGTTGGAAGTGAGGTGAATGGAGCTCAAATGCTCTAAATCAGCACAGCTCTTTTCACGTTATGGCCTTGTGTGCTGGGGAGCATGGGAGTTTCTAAGTTCAGGTGTGAGCGTTGCTGCTGTTCAGTGAACAACGGATTTCTGTAAAACCTTTTCCCGAAGGGGGGTGTAGACTAACACCCTTGTCACATTAGATTCATGACCTGAGTGACACAGCTGTTGGCACTTTTGTCCGTGACATGGTGCTTCTCTTTTAGTCTCAGGATCTGGTCTGCTATGGCAAGAGATTAAAAACAATAGATGAGGAAATTTGATGCTACTAACCCATCCAGACCCCTTACAAATACCTACTGTTTTAGGCCATCACAGCACAAACAGAGGTAGCAAATTATCTGGAGGTCACAGGGGTAAGGAAGAAATGGGATAAACCATGCTGTGTTCAGGATTGCTTTCACTTTTCTTTTTCAAAATGATGTTTTATAACAACTTGCAGCTTTATGTAGGGTTCATTTCTCCCCTGTCTGTTTTCAGATAATGTGCTTTGAGGTAAACTAGAATTATACTAATCGCTGAATGTGTTTTGCTCCCTTCCTGACTGAAAGGAGCAGGGTTATGTTTTGTCTGTTCAGTTTGCCAACCATTGTTCAGAGCCACAGAGTAATCCTGCTATGTAAGAACCTGCAACAAAAGTCATAAAATAGCTCAGTGCCTCTTCTAAGGATCCAGTTGGAATTATCAGGATGTATTTGCTCCAAGGCCGTTAGAAATAGTGTGGTGCAGCTGATAAACAAGTTAGGAAATATAAGAGAAGCAACAGTGACATTGCTGTTGTTTGAATAACGAGACCAGTAGCAATAATGGAACTTGATGCACAGGGTTGAGTTTCCTTCTGTGGTACAGCTAGCCAACAGGGAGCACTGAATCTTTCTCCCCTTTTCTGTCCTGAAATACTGATGAACTGCTTCTGAAAGTAATACGGATTTTTTTCTTTTTCCTGGCAGCAGTACTAAACTTGTGACCCTAAAGACTTGTGGTGACAGTCATTAGCCAAATCAGTGTTAGGCTGTCAGCTTCCTGGCTGAGCTAACATGGCAGGCAAGAAGTCTTGCATCATCTGTGTCTGTTCCTTGCCCCTCTGTGCCTTCAGCACACCCTTGGCTGGGGCTTAGGGAAATGGGAGTGGGCTTCCTGTGTGCCAGGTAGAGCTTGAAAGTTGCTCTGTGATTTCTCCATCACTTGTTGCTTTGTTCTGCAGAGGACACTTGCTGGATGTTGGGCCATACACTGGGATAGGAAAATAGAGTTTTTAAGGCTGAGTTTGTCATGCCAGACGAAACATTCTGAAAGTGAAGTCTAGACTTAACAATTTTTATTCTAATTGGAGAAGATGGTAACAGATCCATCGTAACCTTGATAACCTGTTTGATTACTGAGTTTCAGTGGGGAAATAAACAATTGATCCCAAATGCCTTCTCTCCTCTGCTTGTGATTGCGATGGGCTATTAGCTTTTTAGTTGATATGCACCCCTATCCCTCTCTGTTTTCATTTTTACTTCTTATAAGCTTTCTCTTTTTCATTTTCTCTCTCATCTTTCTATTTTTGTAATCTTTAAAGTGCTTACAGCCTTTTATCATGTCTTCACAGAGCCCTCACAGTAGAGATTTCAGAAGTACTTAGTCCTTGTTAATCAATTTTTCTAGTCCCTTTGATATTTGCTGGGTTTGCTGTTCTTCACAGCCTTCCCGGACCCTGTCATCATCATGTCAGTAATGACATGACTAGCATGCTCTAATGTCTGCTGTGTAAAATCCTGGCTGGAGAGTATGCAGTGCGGTGTTACACCACTCTGATGAGCATGGGAAGATGCTCTGGCCTTGCTGTGTTGTGATATGCTGCTTCTCAGCATTCAGTTCAAATTTAACTGACCTGTCCTATCCATATCTTTTTGTTGTGGGTCTGGCTGGCTCAGTTAGTAGAGCATAGGACTCTGAATTCCTAGGGTCATGGGTTTGAGCCCCATGTAGGACAGGACATCTTGAGACAGTACTGTAGGCTTCAGCAGGGGACATTGGACTTAGATGATCTTTCGAAGTCCCTTCCAACCTGTAACATGCTGTGATTCTGTGATCCTGTTGCTGTAATTTGATGAGTGAAGTTGCTGTCCGTTATCTCTGCTGTAATGTTTAGAATTGCTGTCTCAACTAGGGTTCTCACTCTGTTGAGTATTGTTCCGGATTTATTGAAAGACATCTGTCTGTAGGAGACTTGCTGTGCCTGTGGGAGAAATGCTTTCAAAAATTCATTGTTAAAAAGATGTTTCCTTGCAAGATAGGAATCCATTATTTGATCTGGGGAGAAGATTAAGACTAAAAGTTAAATTCTGCAGGGAACCTAGCTGCAAATAGTGCTTGTGTAGGAAGCACATACAAAAGAAGAGATGACCCAAGGAGTGAAGCAAAAATGAAAAGTGGGTGATAAAGGCACTGAAGAGCATAACATTTTTAGTGAAGTAGGAAACTGAGTTCAGCACTAAAATAAAAGACGTTCTTTGCCATTTCAAGCAGTCTTAGTGACAGAGAAGCCTCTGTAAATAAAGGACTAGACCAAAATTGTGTCTTGGAACATAAATTCAATCTAAATGTTGTCTCAAGTTTTGCTTACCTTCTGGTAAAGAAACCAGACCTTAAAGTTTGTCTTTACCTTCTGGTTTTAGCTGTAGAATAAAAGTAACTAGGAAGAGTTATTTGCAAGTAAGAATAGAAATACAGTGAGAGCTGGGCTGACAAAAATTTAATGAGCTATAACAAGGGTAAGTGCAGAGTCTTGCATCTGGGCAAGAACAACCCCAGGTACCAGTATAGGCTGGGGACTGACCTGTTGGAGAAGAGTGTAGGATTAGGGACCTGGGGGTANTGTGTGACTTGGTTTAGGTGATCCTGCTGTTGCAGGCGGATTGGACTAGATGAACTTTCGAGGTCCCTTCCAATCCGTTATGATTCAATAATTCTGTGCTATCCTTTGTCTTCACCAAAGGGCAAAGGTTGAATGTCAAGTGTATCTAAACTTTTGTTTAGAACCAGGGGATGGTTTAGGCAACTATATTTCATTTTTTTAACTGCAGGATGTTGTCCATTTTCATTAGTGAAAAGAGATGACTGCATACAGGTTTACTGCACTACTTAAGTAACAAGGTAAAAATTCAGCTGTAGGCTGTAAGAAGTTGGGCTTTGGCTACTTTAGTATATAAAAAAAATCTCATCTGAACTGACTGTCCCTGGTTTTTGTTTCTTAAGAATTCTAGGTAATCGAGTGGCTGAACTTGAAAAAAAATTAAGAACTTTGGAAATTGCTGGCTTGTGGAGTCTTCCAGGTTAGTAAAAATGCAAGAGAACAGCTTGCATTACTTAGTTTTCAAGGGTATATTTACATCTAAGTAAAGCTTGACTGTAATTTTTTTAGTGACAGTTAGTTAGTGGATGTGGTGTTCAGCACATTTGCAAATTGGAAATCTTTAATAAATGTTAAGCTGAAGCCAAAAAGTCACTAGACTGTTTAAACTCTTAAGTCAAATATCTATATGGGCAGAATTAAAAAAAAAAGTTTTTAATACTGGAAACTATCAAATTGTCTCCATAGTCTGCGGCCAGAAAATGAAAGGGAATAATTTTGTTTCAACAGTTGTTTAAAATGGTGCACAGGTTATTGGCCGTTATGTTTTTCAGCAGATTTTATTCATTAATTTTGTACTTTCTGTAACGTCCATGAATTGTATTGCTCTATTTTTAATGTTTTTCTATATAGAATCATAAACTCCGAGAAACTGGAAAAGTAAACTATCTTAAATTTTCTAGTCCATCTTTCCAGAACAGACTTATTCTCTATAGTATTGTATTTAGTTTTGAATTACTCACATAATGGGATATTAATCTGCTTCCTAATAGACAACGCTGTTAGGAAAATGTGGAATATTTGGTTTACATTTACTTTTTGCTTCTTTTCTTCCCATTACACCTAATTGTGTCTTCTTTAAGCACTGCATGTTCTGCTGCTCTGTAGTTGGGGTTTGCCTCATTACGTTTGTTGTTTAGAGCTTGCCATCAGTGCTGTTGGGGGTGGGAGCTAGTGTAGTTTAGGCTCATTTTTTGGCTCTTTTTTCCACCTAACCTTTCCAACTAGAAGAAAACATTTGACAAAGCTGAAGAGACCTCTGAGAAACCTGTACTGTTCAACTGTTTGGCCTGGTGTGCTGTATTTCCCCTTCATGCTTCACACCATTCTCAGTCACCTCTCTGGGACTGACTCTTTTCTTGATGCGTTCCAGAACTGAAAGTCCCAAATTTGCTGGCATGGATTACTCTTCAAGTAGTCACCTAACATCCCTAGTGTACTTAGAGCCTTTGTCCCTCCCAACGTTCTCCAGAAAATGCAAGTGAAATACTTGTTCAAGATCCTGCTGATGTGGTTTTGTGCATCAGTGTAAACATGTGTCATTAACTCACCAGTTTAAGGTACAGCAGGGTTTTGGTTGTTTGGTTTGGCTTTTATTTCAAATCAGCATTCCCTGAAATTCAAACACTAATAAATGCAGCATTTGTGATCTTTGCTCAATGTAATTTAAAAAATGGACACCAGGAAATTTGGTGCCATTGTTTATCTCTGTAGGTAAGACATTAGAGTACTGTTTATACAATAACAACTGTCTCTTTCTTTCCTTTCTTTTGCTGCCTGAAGGCCTGAGCTACAGTGTCTCAGTGGGATTTGGGAGTAGGTTCTGCTTAACCTATATTTTTAGTAACTGATTTTAGCAGTACATTAAATATTGTCACTGCATGTAAATAAACAGAAATGTTATCTGAACGTTTTTATTTCTAGCAAATTAATATGTTCGGTCAAGCAAGTTAGATGACCGCAAGGGAAATAGAGGCTACTCTGCAAGGCAATTCCTTTAAATTTAGGAAAATAGTAAGGAAGAATGATCTTAAATAGTTGCAGAGGAATTCTGCACTGGGTTGTGGTTCTGTTGAGCCCCAAGGTTTGTCATCTGCTGCTCACCTTTTAAATGAAGAGTGCGCTTTTGTTTCCGAATGTGCTGTACCAGTATAATGGCCAGAAAGCCTTGCAACAAAAAAGCAAAAGCAAAGCCTGTGTCACCTGCTCTGTAAAACAGGAGTGTGGTGACAACTACCGCAGTGGACTCTAAAGCTGAAACGTTGACTGGGGGGGTGGCCAGAACATGGAGACTGCCTCATCTAGTCAGTCTCAAAACTAGAGAGAAAAAAATAACTGTTTGCATGTGAGTTGAACTTTCTGTCATTGGAAAAAATACACAAATGAAAGCTGATGATCAATCTAGCACTGAAAGCAACGCATTTTATAGATTGTAGGTTTTTAATATGAGTACTTAGGTACCATTGTCCATATAATATTTATTACATCTGCTGTCACCATGATGTGAATATTTTCCAAATGGTGTTAATAAATAATGTTAATAACATTATCCTATTGAAGAAAGAGCTTGACCGCTTCCAGTTCTTTGTTGTGTGACATATTCATAGTCTGCTTTTTCAGCAATGCCTAAATGAACTGTGGGGAAGCTAAATCAAGAGGAGGTGCATATTTAATTTTTGAAATGCTGAAACTGATGGCGTGGTTTATTATCTGTAGAAGTTATCTGCCTACCATGAACTTAAACGTCCCCTGTTTGGAAAACGGGTTTTAATTAAATCTCTTGCACGGTTCATTGCTGAAAAAGATACAAGTTTGGGCATAGGTTTAGTTCTGATTTTCTTTTTACGAGCCTGCTTGCCTCAAGAAAGATGCAGACAAGTTGATGTTCACTGCAGCACTTAATTCTTTGTTTTAGCTACATTGCCATTTGAATTGGTATGCGTAGTATCTTAAGCTTGTACAGTTACAGTAAATACTAAATGCCATCATGTTCCTCTCACAATTTGATGTCACTAGAAATTCAGGTAAGTAATTCTGTATTTTTTTAAAATGTCCTTTCCTGAAAATTCCTCCATTGAAATAAAAGAGCTGGCCATGACTCCATATTTTTCTTTCTGGGATGATAAAGCTTCGGGGCTGCCTCTTGCTCTGTAGTATTGGGCGTGGAGCAGAGACAGGGCAGGATTAATGGTCTCAGCAGCTGCTGTGGATGTAACCAGTTACAGTGTCTTAGGGTGCAGCAGAGCTTGTAAGAGGATGCTCAGCCCTGGAGAGGAAAGTTAAGAATTTACTGCTGCTGAGAACATATTTGCTTATTTTGAGACCTGCTTACTTTTCACTGGAGTCCTTGAAAAATTTGTTAAAGGAACACAAAGCTATGTAAGTTGTGAGAATGCATAGCAGCTAATTGAAATTCCCTGTGTATAATCCACCTTCAGATTGTAACTCCCAGACTATGGTGCTGCAATAACCCCCTGTCCCTCCTTCATGAATGGATGTGAGTCACTGCTAATAAATAAATATGCATTGGACTCTTTGGGCCACATCTGTTGCTTAGATGTGTGGATGCTGCACTTAGCTTCATTTTCTGTAACCAAATTGATTCTCAGAGAAAAATGCAAAAGTAAATGTGCTTTACTGTGTAGATGCTGGCTGCAAGTCAAAAAGTTTCTTTTTTGAAGCTTGTCTTGCAATCTTAAGGGACTTTAGCATGGGCTTTACTTTTATTAAAAGAAATGAAAAACACTGCTTTTCTACTTCCCTGTTAAAGCCTCTCCTCCCAATTTTGGTATCCATCATCTTCTTGAATTTTACTTCCTGTACTGGATTCTTTTGTGTCTTTCTGGCTCTGTGGATACTTCTGACTGCGTATGAATATCTGTCAGATGTTCCCATACCACTAGTTCCCTGTATGATTTAGTTCTTCCAACACAATATTCTTTTACAGATAGAGGAAACTGCATTCTTTCAGGGGCTTTTTTTTTTTCCCATTTTAATTAGTTCTAAACACAGCTACAGGTTGGGCAGTGATTGGCTGGAGAGTAGCCCTGATAAGAGGGACTTGGGGGTGCTTGTGGATGAAGAGCTCAACATGAGCCAGCAGTGTGCACTTGCAGCCCAGAAGGCAAGCCGGATCCTGGGCTGCATCAGGAGAATTGTGGCCAGCAGGTCGAGGGAGGTGATTCTCCCCCTCTACTCTGCTCTGGTCAGACCCCACCTGGAGCACTGCATCCAGTTCTGTAGCCCTCATTACAAGAAGGATGTGGATGTGCTGGAGCGAGTGCAGAGGAGGGCCACGAGGATGATCAGAGGGCTGGAGCACCTCTCCTGTGAGGACAGACTGAGAGAGTTGGGGCTGTTCAGTCTGGAGAAGAGGAGGCTCCCAGGTGACCTCATTGTGGCCTTTCAGTATCTGAAGGGGGCCTACAGAAGGACTGGGGAGGGACTATTTAGGATGTCAGGTAGCAACAGGACTAGGGGGAATAGAGCAAAGCTGGAGATGGGTAGCTTTAGAGTGGATGTGAGGAGGAAGTTCTTCACGGTGAGAGTGGTGAGAGCCTGGAATGGGTTGCCCAGGGAGGTGGTTGGGGCCCCATCCCTGGAGGTGTTTAAGGTCAGGCTGGATGAGCCTCTGGCTAGGCTGATCTAGGGTGGGGTGTCCCTGCCATGGCAGGGGAGTTGGAACTGGATGATCCTGTGGTCCCTTCTAACCCTGATTGACTGTGTTACTTGGTCTAGATGATCCTGCTGTGGCTGGGGGAATGGACTAGATGATCTTTTGAGGTCCCTTTCAATTCCTCATGATTCTATGATTCTAATTTTACCTTACAATGGTGGGGCAGACACTATTTTTTATTACTTAACACGGTGCAGACAAAATTCTGATGCATACCTGACGGGGGGGGATCAAAGCATGACAAGATCCACATTTCACCAGCATTCGTTACATTAATACTGCTGCAGTATGTACCCCAGCATGTTAAGGACAGGAAAAAGTCATTAATATCTGGAGGATCCAAGTTACTTAGAGCAAGTGCTTTCAAAAGTACTTGGGGATTGCAGTAGTCTGATTGGACTCCATGGAAACAGTGTGATTTTCATTATTTCTTAGTAGGTACTAGTACTTTCTGAGACCTGGATTTATTCTGGGTATCTCCTGACCTGGTGCTCTTTTGAAAGTCTTTGTCTTGGATGGGTGATCAGATTTAGGATGGTGCCTTACGGTGAAACGTACAAACAGATTTGGAGGGGAGAAGTGTTTGTTACATAAATGTCCCTTCTTATGGAGATGAATAGAGCAGTAGCTTGCTGCCTCCCCAGCCATTACTTATCACTTGGCAGTTGTTCTGGAGGCCACGCAAACACCACGCTTAGCTGATCGTGCACATTTCCTGCGATTTCCCCTCTAGGTTTAAGGTACTGTCAGTCACTAAAACATGAGGACTTACTAAAGGATCTGCAGGTGTTGAGTTCTGTATTGCTAAAATGTGTGAAGACGAGGCATCTACAGCAGAGTACTCAGCTGAAGGGTTTCTTGCACTATTTTGTCTGTGAAAGAGCTGGAAAATTGCCCTTTTCCCTTTGGTTTAAAATGAAAATGCTTAGAAATGTTTTTGGAATTCTCAGATTAAAACCCCTCATGCTTCCCAGCAGTGTGTACTTGTTTGCTCCCTCAGTTCTTAGTTCCGCTAAACTAAATAGTTGGGATTTTTTTTAAAGTGAACATTGTAGGATAATGTGTGAGTTTTCAGTGTAAAACTACACAAGTGATACGAGCAGATACTATTACATAGATAGGTAGAGTACTAAAGAGTAAAGAATCAGTGCTGAACACCTGCTGGTACAGAATCAGAGAATTATTGAGGCTGGAAAAGACCTCTAGGATCATCAAGCCCAGCCTGTGACCTAGCATCAACACAACCTAGACTATGGCACTATACCACATCCAGTCTTTTCTTAAAACACCTCCAGGAATGGTGACTCCACCACCTCCCTGGGCAGTCCATTCCAGTGTTTAATTAAACTTTGTGTGAGGAAGTGCTTCCTAACATCCAACCTAAACCTCCCCTGGAGCAGCTTCAGGCCCTGCCCTCTTGTCCTATCACTAGTTGCTTGTGGGAAGAGCCGAATCCCCATCTGACTACAGCCTCCCTTTCAGTAGTTGTAGAGAGTCATAAGGTTCCTCCCTGAGTCTCCTCCAGGCTAAATAACCCCAGCTCCCTCAGCCTCTCCTCACTAGTCTTATTGCTCTCCTCTGACCTGCTCCAACACCTCAACATCTTTCTTGGAGTTGGGCCCAGAACTGCGTGGGCTGATCTTGATGATCTTACAAGTCTTTTCCAGCCTCAATAATTATGTAATTCTGGTAATAGCACAAAATGATCCGATACTCTTTATAGAACTTTTGCTAATTACTAATAGAATTTGCTGCATACAGCACCTGGTCTTTCAAAATGTTTCTTGCATGCTCCAGCTCCACTACAGAGCAATTTTTCCCATGCTCTTGAAGGATCATTTGAGATATACCAATGCACGCAGCATGGGGAATAAGCAGGAGGAGTTAGAAATCTGTGTCCAGTCAGGTGATTATGATTTGGTGGTGATTATGGAGACCTGGTGGGACAGCTCACATGACTGGAATGTGGTTGTGGACGGCTACGTCCTTTTTAGAAGGGGCAGGCCAGCAAAGTGGGGTGGAGGAGTTGTCCTCTATGTGAGAGAACAACTGGAATGCATTGAGTTCTGTTCAGGGGCAGCAGAGCTGAGAGTTTATGGGTGCGGATTAAGGGGCAGGCGGGCATGGGTGACACTGTTGTGGGTGTCTATTACAGGCCTCCAGATCAGAGTGAGGAAGTTGATGAAGTCTTCTGCAGCCAGCTGGCAGCAGCCTCACAGGTGCAGGTCCTGGTTCTCGTGGGGGATTTTAACTACCCAGACATCTGGTGGGAGACTCACTCAGCCAACCACCCTCAGTCCAGAAGGTTCCTTAAGTGCATTGGTGACAATTTCCTGATGCAGATGGTGGAAGAGCCCACTAGGAGAGGAACACTGCTGGATCTTGTCCTCACCAACAAGGCGGGTCTGGTTGAAGCAGTGAAGGTTGAGGGTTGCCTCGGTTGCAGCGACCATGAGATGGTGGAATTCAGGGTCTTGTGTGGTAGGAACAGAATAGCTAGCAGAACCACAACCCTGGACTTTTTGGCCTTTTCAAGCAATTGCTAGGGGAAATCCCATGGGACAGGGTACTGGCGGGTAAGGGAGCTCAGGATTGTCCCTGTTTGGGTGCCAGGTGTAACTGGGGGGGGGCCTCCGAGGGGCTAGCGAGTCAACAACATGCACACCAATATGGTTAAGGTGCCGAGCTCGTTTATAACTGTAACTGCCTTGCTTATATACAGTTATGCCCTGTCCACGCGGCACTGAGGTTACACTCATTGGGTACATGGCCTGTATCACGCATAGCTGCCCTCTAGCCCATTGGCCATCAT
>VXBP01005887.1:1654-26952 GCA_013400115.1 Rhinopomastus cyanomelas | reverse complement strand
CACAAGCCCTATGAGGAGAGGCTGAGGGAGCTGGGATTGTTTAGCCTTGAGAAGAGGAGGCTCAGGGGAGACCTTATTGCTGTCTACAACTACCTGAGGGGTGGTTGTGGCCAGGAGGAGGTTGCTCTCTTCTCTCAGGCAGCCAGCACCAGAACAAGAGGACACAGCCTCAAGCTGCGCCAGGGGAAATTTAGGCTTGAGGTGAGGAGAAAGTTCTTCACCGAGAGAGTCATTGGCCACTGGAATGGCCTGCCCAGGGAGGTGGTGGAGTCGCCAACTCTGGAGCTGTTCAAGGCAGGATTGGACGTGGCACTTGGTGCCATGGTCTAGCCTTGAGCTCTGTGGTGACAGGTTGGACTTGATGATCTATGAGGTCTCTTCCAACCTTGATAATACTGTGATACTGTGATACTGTGAGGTTGCTTTGTGCCACCCGTGCTGGTCTGCATGACCGTTGTTTCAAGGTAAGATAGACCTAGAAGGAAAAAAACCTGGAGCAGAGAGGAAAGGAAGGCTGAGGTCAGGACTTTCAAGTGATGGGAAAAATAGCATAGATGAGAATTGATAGTCAAAGGAGATCATACAGTGGTGGATGTTCTTCTCTTCTTACAAGTAACAAGTGCTAGGACAAGAGGAAATGGCCCCTAGTTGCACCAGGGGGAATTTAGGTTGGATGTTAGAAAAAGACTTCTTTGAAAAGGTCATCAGGCCTCAGAATAGGCTGCCCATGAAGGTGGTTGCATCATCATCTCTGGGCGTGTTTCAAAGTTGTGTAGGTCTGAAGCTTAGGTACAGGTTTTAGTGCTGGGTTTGGTACAGTTAAGTTAGTGGTTGGATTCAGTATTCTTAAAGTCTTTTCCAAACCTGAACAGTTCTGTTATATGTGAGGCCTGTGTGAAGGGGAGTCTGCATCTGGCTGAGCAGAGGTCAGAGCACAGAAGTGAAGAATCAAAATGCTGACTGTGAAAGCAAGATGTGATTAAAAAAAGATTGGAAGGTGGATGAGAAGTAGGCTGAGTGAGCGTAGGGACTAGATAAACAAAATGGATACAGAGCAGGAGCAAAGAGCTAGGCATGGGAAAAACGGAAGAAAACAGCCTTGGAGAGAAGGCGGCAGACTTGTTATGGTCTGTCCTTGTTACCATTGTTTCAGTTAAGCTGGGTCGTAGAAGTCTGATGGGTGTACCGTGCAGTTCCTGTGTGAAAATGCATGATGCCACGGTCTTTCATTCGCATGTTTGTACTCTCGCACCACTGAATCTCATGCACAGTACGGATAGTGTCAAGGGATGGATAGTACCTGAGCACCACAGCTGCTAATGAACAGCTATTCAGGTATTTTCCTCTTCATTGTTGACTGCATAGCTCGTGCTGTGTTGCCTGGGTGCTATTTCCAGCACTCCCTGAAGAAACAGGACTGGTTTTCTACAGTCTTTTCCCTGGTGATATAGTGAAACAATCTATCTTGAGAAAAATTGCAGCAAGATGGTGACATGGCATTATCCCCCTGTAGAGGGAGGAGGCTGAAGCACACAAGGGTAGAAGCCACGTGCTAAACTGAGTTTTGGCTCCTTTTGGAGCACTTGAGTATGTGTGTTTGGATATACACCATGAGCAGAGCAGTGTTGCAAATCAAGTTCCTGAGTTTCCAGCTGAATGCTCAGATAATGAGAATTAGATCCAGTGGGTGATCACCTTTTAAAAGTTAACTCATCCCTGCCTTCCTCACAGACTTTCATTCCAGTTCCTCAGAGTAACGTTCCCAACTTTCTTAAGAGTAACAAGAGTGTTCCCTTCCTGCCAACCCTTGTCTCCCTCTGTGTGATAGCCCCCACACTGCAAGGGGGTCTGATAAGGCCAGTGGGCTCCTGTACTTGCAGCTCTACTCTCTGCCTGCAGTAAGCCTCTGCTGTGCATTATGTGAGGCAGGATTCCCAAAGGAGAAGTGTAGTTAGTGCCAGTAGAGAAAAAGGTAATGTATCTGCATGGCAGGAGTCATTTTAAGCTGTCAGTGCAGCTGTACTGCTGGCATTTCCCAGTTTTTCTTACTTGACTCCACAAGCTTATTTTCAATGAGGATTTTTGTCTTTAACCGAGATGAGGACAAATTCTCTCTCTCTCATGAAGCTGTTTGTTTACACATTGCTGTTTTCTTTATTCTGATGCTTTGTTCAGTGTTTGCCTTTTGGTATAATGGTGTATTTAAAATTCTTCCACTGCTGCTTTATGCTGTTACCCAAATTGGAATAATTTTCTGTGTTGGGAGAAATGTTGCAGGACCAGTAAGGAAACTTGGTTGTTGGTTGAAAGCCTCTGAAAAGCTCCAAATAAATGGAGCTTCTGTTAACCCCTGGAAGTGGAACTTAACTTAGGCTGTGCCAAAAATGTCTGTAGCCAAGTGCTTCACCTAAAGTTGGTATTTCTTGGGAAATACCTACTATTCTACTGGGAAATACCTACTATTCTACGTTGTGGTATCAACAGTGATGACTCTTTTAGTTGTTGGTGTTAGGGAAAGACAGGCTCCAAACCTGGGCCAGACCCAACAAGAATCTTGGCACTGGTGCTTGTTATCTGAAAAACGGGCCTGTATGGGATAGGAAATCTTACTCCTAGAAATTCATTGTAGAGGTAAGTATCTCTATGGTCTGGTGCTGGTGGTGATGGTCTTCAGGTCAGATATACAGTAACTACCTGTGACTGACTAGAGTGTCTTGCTGTTCCCTTTCTCTTCCAGCAGAACAGAAGGCAGAACATGATGAAACTTGTGCTGTTGCATGTGAGTCCCTGGCTCCAGAGGGAACAAATTTAAACAACAGAAACCAAAATAAATATTTCTATCCTCCATTACCCCAGCTACCTTCCAAGGAAGAAGACATAAACAAACTTGAAGGTCAGATAATTAAAGTGACAGAGCAGGCAGCTGCAGAACTGGAGGAGAAGAGAGTGGGTGTTGCAGTAGAGGAGCAGAACATGGTGGTTGGAGCAGAGCTTAATGGTTCACCTGAAGCAGAGTTCCCACTTTCTTGTCCTGACCCATCTGGCCCCACAGATCCATCAAACTCAGTAAATGAACAGACAGCTGGAACTGAGGCCCTGAAAGACAGTGATGAAACGTCAGAGAGTGATTGTGAAATTCCAAATGAAAGAAGGGATCTTTGCAGCACTGTGGATGTGGTTAATGCTGAGGACTCTGAAAGGTGTGAAGGACTCAGTATTACAACTGCACACACAAACAACAGCTTTGAGGGGCTCCCTGAATCTGAAAACAAGAAACCGTCTGATCCTGCTGAAAACTATACATGTTTGGATAACAGTTTGGCTTGAGGTATGAAATCCAGGCCCTTGAGCATCTCGCTGTAATCCTTGTGCAATGTGTGTGCTGCTGCAAATAGGATCAGTGAAACAGTGTGCTGTAGGGTTTATTTTTACATCAAACTGTTAATACTTGTCTAATAAAGATGTTTTTCTGTTAGTGTTGGCTACAGTGTACCAGAAAAGTAAATTACCTAAGGGCAAGATTTGGTGGTGAGGTTTAATCGTGTTGGGTTTTTTAATCATTGGAAATTTCTACATAGATCGATCTAATTTATGTTAGTGTAGCAGAGCGACCAGTGACAACAATTCATAATGTTATCACTAGGAATCTGTAACATGTGTGGTCCTAGTGCTGGACTGTGTTTCAATGGTTAGCAGTGTCTCCCCAGGATGAAAAATGTGCAGTGATAAATTGGGAAGGATCTGAAGGCTGCAAGCTTTTGATTGTTTCTCAGACTGCATTCTGTTTGTCTTTACTGTAAGTGACTGTAAGTACATCCTTGGAGTAAAGTCACTGTTTCCTTATAGGAAGTTTCTGAAAACCATTGCTGCATGTGTATGGTTCTCTCAAGTGCAATCTTTATATCATCTCAACTATGAAACAATTTTTTCTCTCTCTCCCAGCTCATTTTGTGAAGAGGTGGGGAGTTATTTCACCAGACACCAAGAACCCAATGTAGTGAAGCTCTGAAGGAAGCATCATCAGAGAAGCAAGAAGTATCTCTGTGAGAAATAGCAACACCGCTCCAAACCAAGAACAACAGGAGGAGACCCAGTGATGTCCTGTCCACCTGCTTGGCACTCTCAGTTACTGGAATTGCATTCCTCAGCTTACAGAGGCTGGAACAGCCCTCGGGCTGAGTAATGGCAGCCTACTCCATCTGTGCCCTCCTTTCTAAAGGAATCTTTGACTTTTTTATTTTCATGTGTTTTGGAATTAAGGATAGCTCTTCCATTCTCCTCATTTCACCAGTCTGTGGTGTGATAGAAGATTTATTTCAATTGTTGCTGTTTTCTTACACCTCTCCCCTTGCTGATGTTTAGTCATAGGAAAACATTCCTGTAATAAATGGAGAAAAGGGAGGATGCTGTGTCATTCCCTAGCTTGCTCCTCATGCTGGAGCTATGCCACTCTGCTCCTAGGAAGGCAGCAACAAGGGAATGCTTAACGTTGAAGTTAGCAGCTGTTGGAGAAGGGGATGCACATCCTTCCTCTCCTGTTTGTGGCATAAGGAATAGTCTCTGCAGCTGTGGATCTTCTATGGGCCAGCAGCCATCAAGGCAATTTTTCTGCTGGCTTGGGACCTAATTGTCTGTAAATGTTCATTTCTCACTCCTAGAACTCGAAACCAATCAGAATTAAACCAAATTTAATAAAATACTACTAATAAAAAGGAAGAATTCCTTCTCTGTTGAATCCTTTGTTGAAAAATAACCGCCAGCTGCAAATTTTTTCAGCCCACTTGTCAGCTACTGAATAAACAGAGTTTATATTAGCAGTGCTGACAAACTCTTCTGTGTGTGGAAGATGAGCTAGCAGGTGCTGCCGTAATCAAGGTGTCAGAGTTCATGAACAGTTTGTATTCAGCAGAAGAAAGGCTGTATGTAAATTGTTACATATAAATATATGGAATGAGAGTGGGAAGGTGAAAAATGGAGCTTGTCTCTGTTCTCATGTGTTTTCCCTAGCAGGTGCATTCCTGTAACCTCTGCAGTGCCTGTCTGCAGGCAGTAAAGCCCTGCTCCTTGAGTGCATTTCCTTTCCGTTTAACGGTAACTAGACATTGCAGCATTTCACTGCTACTGAGCAGCAGCCTTAGTAAGAACAAACCCCATCTGTGTGTATGAGTGTATTAGGAACATTGAACCGTAACAAGTTTTTCTTTCCTTATCACCATTTATGTTCCTCATGGTACGGAAAAGCAAGAAGAGTTTAAGTATTTGAAAGACTGTGATTGTAGTCTCATTAATTGTAACCGACTGCGTTATGGACTCAGCTGTGTGGCAGTACTGGCAAGCTGGAAGAGAAGTAGCTGCCGAAGCTGAAATGTCTGGGAGAATGTGGCAGGATTTTTTACTTAAATGCTTGAATGTCATGTAAAACAGTGTTTTCTTCAAGATCTGGGTTTTTTTCCATCTTTTCCAGACTAATCCTCTGCAGGGCTAAATGTCAGTGCAGTCAGAACTGAGCAAGCAAATGGAAAGCTCACCTGGTTGAACTCAGAAGTGTTGAGGGTGTTGCATGGTTTCCCTCTGTTGTGTCTTTCCTGATCCACATTTGTGTGAGTTAGCGTTTTGCTCCTGGTTCCTTAACAGCCAGTTAATGCTGTTAACTAATTTAAAGAGCTTGGTGCAAAAGTCTGAGCAGGTAGAAGCAGTACTGGACCAACAGCTCCTTAGTTTGTTGATTTTCTGGTGTGATTTTTCTATGAGGATACAGTGATGCACCACCTGGCATTATCCTCACACCATGCTTCCTCTTGGTGCCCTTTTAAAATCTTTGCCATCATTAAATTCCAGTGAGATACCTAGACCTCTGGGAACTTGATTGTTAATGCTGCATCCCTGCTGCAGTGTTGTCCCTCTCCTTTTGGCCCTAACAAATGTGTGTTCCAGCTACATTTTTATCCTTCTCCCAGCAACACAAGACTTCAAAGCCAGAAGAATTGGTAAAGTAGACATCTTCACTGCACTATGTGACAACTGCTTGAACATTCTTGTCCCTATCTTCCGTGGGTATTTCTGTAGTTGATACTGTGCTATGAGAATGATGATTTTTTTCTCCCCCCAGTAAACTAATTAGTGTTTTGTTGTGGAATCAATGCTACTTCAGTTTTTTTCAGGATATGATCATTTTGTTTGGGTTTTGTTTGGCTTTTTTAGATGTGTTGTCCTATTTTGTAGGGCTTTATAAATCCCTGCATCTAGGGATTGCCTTTGTACTGTTGGGCTCTGGGAAGCAAACTGGAAGGGGAGTGATGTGGCAGGGGTAAGGAGGACATGCGTTTCACAAACATGTTTTAAGGAGGTTGTCTCAACTCCGACTGGATTTGTCTGTTATCTGTGAGAAGGATTATACTTGAAAGCTTGAAAGTTGTGGTTGTTTGAGAAACAACGTTCACAAGAGTTTGTAAACCAAGTGTGTGAAAATGGCAGATTAAGAAGCGTCACTCAGAAGGCTGCTGCTTTTCTAAGCAAGTCTATTTTTAAGCACATGGGAATTTGTAGACTGAAGACACTGGGATGTCTTTAATCCATATTAGCTCAGGAATGTATTTCAAAATCGTTACTGAGATTAAATTGAAAGTCTGCTACGTTTCTAAAAGATACGCTTTTGTTTACCAGCTTCCCTTTTGTAGTTTGACTTTCTAAATTATGCAGTTTAATTTATTGGCAAACCTGTCTTTGTTGCTGCCCAGATTAACTGCACAACATGGTTCAACTATATTAATTCCTTTTGTCATCTTTAATAAAAACATTTCCTGAAATGCTTGTTCTACCTGCTTGTTCCATTTTCTCAGAATCATATGAATCATAGTCCTGAGGTAGGGTTTTAGGATTTTCAGTGTGTCACGTTACATTTTAAAGTAAAGCCCTATTGAGGGTTTTAAGCCTGAAAATTATCTGACTTAAATCTTTCCACTGTTGCTTCTTCCAGTCTAAATTGATTGGCGACTCACTTCCTGCATTTTTGTATAAAGAAAAACACTGTCTTTATAAACTAATATTTACCTTTGATCAGCGAACTTTATTGCCAATGTCTAAGCAGCATTAAGGCTTTTCTGTACAGCTTAGTTGCTTGCAGGCACAAACCAGAGGCGTTAGGGAGTTTTTGCTGGGAGTGGTGGTGAAGTGCAGTATTTCTCCTAAGTGTGCTTTCAGGTACAGACAGTGGGACGTAGCTGTAGCCATACAGACAAATTATAATACTTCAGAAGATTACACATGCTTGAGAAGAAAACCTCAAAATACAAGCAGAATAGTGTAATGGATTTAAAGTTTAAAACAGAAATGTTTGTACTTTCCCTTCTTTTGAGGGGAAATCCATTACCCTGGTTGTGCAACACAGCACCCAACACTGTTGAAAGCACAGAGGGCTTTTAACCTTTCAGATTTGCAGCTAAGTACAGAACAGCTTCTCATGAGAGGCGGTTTCTTTCTGACATTTTTTCCTTTAGGTTCTAATTTGCCATCCCTTAAGAGCCCCTTGCAGCGCACAGACTCTTCACAGACCATCAACTGCATCCGTTAGCATTTTTACTTCATGCATCCAGCTCCCAAACTGCCTAAAAGGGAACTTTTCAAGAAAATAGAATCATCAGTGTTGAGTTGATGCTGTTTTTATTGAAGGGCTTACAGAAAGGAGGCTCTACAAAGTGATAGAGTATTTCTTAGAGGAGCAAGCAAATGGAAGGGGGAATCCTTTGGCCATGTACCCTAGTGGCCAGCAGCACAGCCCAAGGAGCTTAGTGCTGCTGTGGCTGTAGCCAGCTTGTTGGTCTTTGGTTATGACTGGATCTGTGCACATTTGTTGAGCCCTCTCTTCTTCTTGTCTGTAACCTCAGACAGTTTCTCTTCCCACAAGTTCTTATTGCATGTCCCAATCACGCAGCAAGCCAGGCGTTTCCCTGCGTTCCCGTTTTCCAAGCTGGCCTTGTTGTTGCCTTTGCCCATGTCATCCTCCTGCTCATGGATCACAATGGATCTGCCCATGATGGAATATGGACCAAACATGGTGGCAAAGAGGTTTGTTTTGTATTTTCTGATTTTGCCTTCTTTAGGGGAAAAGTTGCCAAAATCCCCTGGGTGCCGGGGGTGGTTCTCTCTGAAAGGGTTGTAGTGTCCTCCAGTAGAATCGCAGCTGTTGCTGAGGTCCCCGAGCTCATGGATGTGTATAGCTCTACCAGACTGATTGTTATTGAGGGGAAACCCATCCAAGTGAAAAATGGCTTCCAGTCTTCCATATGAGTAACACTGTCTGAACAAGACTTGTCCGGTCACTTGCGGCTTGTTGGCATCTATTTTCGTGCTGGGCTTCACTTCGCATGTGGCGTAACTCACTCTGTCAGTCTCGTTGTGGGGCGTTAGTGGGTAGAGCAAATTCTTCCAGAGATCGGTCACTTTTTTCTGGATGTCACGAAACGACTCTTGGTCTGCTTCGCTTGCTTTTTCTGTCATGGCACCGGAGGCAGACAGGGCAAGCCCAGTGACCAGAGAAAGAAGCAGAAGCATCTTGGCAGTTCAGAGCCTGCAAAAGATACCAGAGGCTGCGTAGAGCTAAGGGCAGTCAGGCTGCAGAGGCAGGCGTGTGGCAGCGGTGAGCCGAACAGCTGGAGCGTGGCCCTGCTGGACCCTTGCTTTCTAAATCTGTCCGGTGTGGTGAACTGAAGCCACATCAGAACGTACACGCATGTTTAAACACACGAGTGACATCCATGACTAAAAATACCAGTGATTTTATATTTTACATTAGATCTTGATCCTAAAACCTGCCTGATTTTTTCCCCAGGAAGCAAGTCTGCCAGAGCTTTGTTTAGCTGGGTTTTGAGCTTATATTGCGACTTTTCTCCTGCTACCAATTCCAGCAAGAGAGTTTGCCAGGAGGCTTTTTTTCCCCTTTCGCCTACTACTTAACCCCTAGCTGGGCATTACGAATGAAAAGTAAACATCCAACGAGTTCATTACCTTGCAGAGGTGCTGCAGAACCCCTCAGTAGTAGCTCTTTGCCTCCGCTCCCCCAACCCGAGATGCGATCAGACAGAAAGTCAGAGCCCTCTGAAGCTGATGCTTACGGGAACTGCATGTTTGTGTCAAAGTTAAGTAATGCAGGCTCGGGGGAGGCGTCACTGGAGAAACCGAGGGAGGAGTGAACACTTTGTCCTTTCTCTTCTAGTTTGTGAGTCGGGATCTGAGTCCTCACACGCACTCCAAAATAGAGAGAGAAAAGTTGCCCAGCTTTTAAATTAATCTTGCTTTTGATGAGTTTGTGTGCTTACCTCAAATGAGCGACCCGCAACGTGCAGCATGGAGAGGGAAAGAGCTTTATTGAGGCACAGATGGGCAGTTTGCTCCCTTTGCGCTGGTTGTCATGGAGCTGCTTTGCATTTGTGTGTTTTATCGGCCCAAATTGGAAGTGGTGCTTGAGTAACTCAAACTCTGCATGGATGTTTACCAAAGTTTCTGTGGTTTAAAAACCTGAAGGGCACAACTCAAACCGTCAGCTGTTCGGGTGCATCTCAGCAGTGCTTCTCTCTAAAGTTTTAGGGCTACCATCTGCTGCTTTGCTTGCCAGTGCATGTGTTCCACGGAAGTCATGTTTTGCCCTTTTGTTGAGACAGCAGTGATTTCCTTCCACAGAGAGAAGTGAGCACTGCTGAGGCAGGGCAGCATCACTTTGAGGCACAGAGAAATCCTTTACCAGGAGCTGGCTGAAGCATGGAGAGATCACTTGAGTTTCATCTTCCTGTGAACTGAGTAATACTCTCCTCCTGTCCACAGTGCTTCCCACTGTTGTGGCTGAAGTACAGATTCAGCTGTCACAAGAGCAGTTTAACAGGCTGAGATTTCTGTAGAGAGAAAAGAGTAGCTCTTAGTGCTCAGGAACAGTTCTCAGTGCAGGAAAACTGCAAACAAAATCTTTTCCCCCAGTTCACGTGTCCTGCCAGCCAAGTAAAGAATGTGACCACCAGATTCTGGGATGGCAGAACTCCGTGTATTCATCGTATCATCGTTTACATCAGATCTGAGATGCTCAGTTATTCGAGAGCAGTTTAGGGTTTTTCTTTCACTTTGAGAATACAGCTGAAGGGGTGTCCACTACTTGGACCATTAACCAGGGACTGGAAATGGTTAACTTCAGCTTAGGATATTGAACACGTTACATTAGCCCCAGGCTTCAGTTCCTAATCTGTGAATCAGGACAAGCAGAGTTTCTTTTCTTCAGGGTATTTATGAGCTGTGCACATCGCCGTTCTGCACAGAACCACACAGCGGTCAGTGGAAGGTGAGCTTTTAAGGCCAAGCGCCAGGATCGCCTGTCACCCCAAACCTCTGTCTCCCCTGCAATCTTTTCCCAGGTTCGTTCACTGGCAGGCTCTGAGCTCAGGGGCTCCACACGTGCGACATGCTCATCCTTTGAAATAGCTTGGGTTTGAAGCGCCTGAAGGAAGTTCGATGTTTTGTAATCACATTTTGTAAATAGGAAAAAAACATGTTCCGCTAACAACCAGCCAAATGCAAAGGGGAGTGGGTTAGCGCAAGAAGAACTGTCTGGTTTTAAGGGGACGTGATGTGTGCGAGGAGGAAAGGAGCATAGAATCATAGAATCACTAGGGATTGGAAGGGACCTCGAAAGATCATCCAGTCCAATCCGCCTGCCACAGCAGGATCACCTAAACCAAGTCACACAGGAACACATCCAGGCGGGTCTTGAACATCTCCAGTGAGGGAGACTCCACAACCCCCCCTGGGCAGCCTGTTCCAGTGCTCCGTCACCCTCACCGTGAAGAAGTTCCTTCTCAGGAAGCATCGTTCATGGTTTACTCCTGGAGTCATAAAGTAATGGACTTCTGCGAGGAAATTTCCAAGCCAGCAATTAGTGCTCTACGAAAATAATTTTATAGCCTTAATGGAATTATGAGATATTTTGCAATAGGAACTAGATGCTGAATCTTAGCTGGTTTAATACAGTAATGCAGCTGACCTCAGTGGCACCTGTGCCATTTTACACCAGCTGGGATTTTTGTCCCTGAGAAAATAACCCCTTAAAAAGCCCAAGGTACTTGCTGCAAAGCACTGCTCTGTATGAGAATGAAGCAGGAGTGCAGGAGGGTGGAAAGGAGCTGATCAAAGGGACAGAAAGGACTGCAGCAGAGCTCAGTCACATGTTTGTAGTGCTCTGCACTTCAGAGAACGATAAGGAAGTACTGGCTGTGGGTTGCTGGCTGAAGGATGGCTTTTAAAAAGGAGAAGGGCTGATAACTGCAAGAAGGGAAATGGTTTGGCATTTGGTGCGGGTCTGGAAGATGGAGGTGGCTAAGTGCTAACCAGCTGTGTTTGTACAGTCCACTGTTAGCCGCTGCCTGTGTTTCAGTTTCCCAGTTAAACAGAGGAGCCCAATAATGGGCTGACAGCCCTTAAAGCAGACAGTAGTTAATGAGAGGAAAGCCCACAGGGACCTGACCAAGCACTGATTCTTATGTTACAAGCCCTGTTTAAATGTTTAGACTGCTGCTTTAGTCCCAGTTGTACAGGATCTACAATATCCTGAATTTCATGCAGTGTCCTGGAGTCTCCTGGGCTGTACAAGATAGTGATATCAACACAGCTTCTTCAAGGCTCTCTAGATCATGTAGAAAAAACAGATTTACTTTGCTCATGAGCTTCACAATGGACATTATCTGCAGCTCTTGTCACAGGTTCTCAGTCCACTCTGGGGCCTTCAGGGTTGATTGGTTAGTGGATTTGTTTTGTGGTGACATTGTCCCACTGCATCACCCTCCTTTTTGACATTTGATCAGTCCAGCATAGAGTTAAAGGTGATGCAGAAACACTGCGTAAGAGAACACCCTTTTGTGGCAGGGATTTGTGTAGCTTGGTTTTGTGTCTGCAGCAGTTGGATCTGCTCTCAGTGATTTCATGGTAGAGTGCGTGTTGGGTTTGGTGCGATAAGGAACAAGCTCCTTGCAGCAGCTGCCTGTGAGCACTGGCCTCGCATGATGCCCATGGGTGACACCTACTGATTTCCAGCTGCAGAGCTACAAGCGGTGCTGCCCAGTCGGGCAGAATTCAGAAAACAGAAAGGCTGCCAGCGTCCACAACTTTGGGGCAGAGACTTTGGCTGCGTGTTGGGTGTCCGACACAGCAGGTTTGTGTCTCATGGAAATCTGCTGCTCACGAAGGAAGGGCTGTGCCCTGGACTGAGCAGTTTTACCCTGCGTGGTGAGCGCAGACTGGCACCGGATGGCACACAGCACCTTGTCCCACACAAAGCTCCGTGGAGAATCCTGTTTGCAACTGCCGCACGGAGGGGAAAAAAGCAAAGAAAATGAGAAATCTCACTGCAGCAAATGCAAAATCTGCTGCTGGTCTAGGCTTGCCCTTCTGATTTATTCCTGCTCCTTGACTCAGTGTTTCCGTTTAAAGAAATAAAGATATTTAGTGCATGAGCTAAGCACCCATTTATAATATTCTTGAAAAAGAGCTATATTCATTTCCAGCGTTTCCGGGCATTACCCATAAAAAAAACCAAGTTAAACAAATATTCAGAAGGGGAGCAAAGCTGTTCTCTCTGGGGAATAATTTCTCTTGAAAATGGAAGCTCACGCAACTGTTAAACAGCTCTGCATCAGCCAGTTTGAAAAATTCTTGAAACTCTACCATTGAGGAAGAAATGAAAAAGAAATCATTTTATGAGAGGGGGGGAGAAAAAGCTCTTTGAGAAAGCTGCTTTTAGAAACTCATTGCAGCTCTGTCAATTTAACAGATTGCCCTCTCCACACGTGGCTATAAAACATGAATCTGTGATGTAAGAGGTGGGGATGGAGGGCAGCGGTTAAATGATCTAGGCTGCTGGTGGTGTGTGATCCTTTGCAAAGTGTTTCTCCTTTCTGCTGGCCAGCACTCATCTGAATCAGGCTTTGCTCAGAGGAGACAACAAATAAACCCATGGCTTCCCTCGGGTTCGGTCTCCTCTGGCCACAAATGGAAGTATCCAGGGTGAGTTTTGATTCTCGAGTGCTCATGGCGGGCTGTGTGCCCTTTTGTATGGCTTCAGCGCTGTGTGTAGCTTTAAGTCAGGAGCTGCAGTCGGGATGGGCCAGTAGGCCAGGCTCAGGAACACTGGTTAGACACAAACACATAAACGCCGTCCAGTCTCCATGACACCACATAGTGGCTGTCTCTGAAGTCTAATGGTCATCACAGGTTAACTGAGCATGATTTTCAGGTATTTCTATCCTTCCAGTATACTAAAGAGACACAATCATTGAGAACTGGCTAATCCCTGCCTTCTGCTTGTGGACACAATGGTGCTTCTGTTGTAAAACAGCTGGGGCAGGAGATGTTTTGGTGGCTACTGACAGCAGCCAGATGCTTCCAAAGGTAGACTTGAGGCCCCCTACCCAAGTAGGAGGCAGCAGAACTAGCCAGGACCAAAGAGGGGAAGCCTGATCCCTTCCCACAGAAACAAATCCAGTCCTGGCCCAGGCTCATCCCCAGGAGAGAGAGGGGACGAGTAAGAGCCACTACAAGAAGGGGTGGGCGTGGGCAGGAAAATTAGAGAAACTTCTACAGGGAGAAAGTTTAAGAGTTTCTAAACTGGCCCGATCCTTCTCCACACCTTCCAGTTTAACTTCGCTTATAATTTGTATGTTAAGGATTGATCCAGTTTCACTTAGGCAGCAGATGGCCTAGCAAATAAGAGAGTTTAAACTCTCTCATTTACATATTGCAATACAGGCGCACTTGGCGCGATTTCAACAAAACTTACCCCTGCATCCTCCTCCCAGAGTTATTGGAAAGGCTCTAGACTATTGCAGGTCAGATAAAGAGTAGGAGAAAAACTAACTCTGGAAAGAAGTAGGAGTTGTTTAAAGGATGGATGCTAGGGAAGTGCTGCTGTGTCCACTCATTGGCCCCTTCTTCTGTATCTGTGTTAAGGTCTGAAAGGGACTAGGACAATGTGGACTTAAGCTTGTCTGTCCTCTTCTTAAAACTCGTAGCTGATGAAGAACTTACCACCATCTGTGCCTTGGCTGGCCTCTCTCTTACAGGGTTTTCTGCTCTCCAGCCTGGTTCTTGCTGCACGTTGGACCCGCAGTTTTGGTTTCACCCACCACAGACATGGGGGGGAGATTATCCTTGTCACTGCAACAGCCTTGTGCAAACTCAAGGGTTTAACTCCAGCCCAGTGGCCCTTCTGTCTTTAGCTGAACAGTACCAACTCCTTTGAGCTTTCTTCCTAAATGTTGAGGCTCCTATGTTGAGTAGATTGCCTTTTCCTGTGGACTGTGCAGTTCTTTCAGGACAAGAGGTGCATAAACACCTCAGTGTGTCAGCTGCCAGCCTGGACTGCTGCTGCACTCGCCCTACAGGCTGCATTCTGAATCCTAGCTCTTCCCCACAGCGTATTTACAGCTCTTCCAGCTGGTGCCAGCTGTACATTTAATCAGTTTGCTTTTGTGTTTTGTCATCCAAGGCACCAAGGGAAGGGCCAAGTGGGCTTCAGCGGAAAAACTGTGAAAAGCTAGTAAATGAAGATGTTTAAGGAAAACTTCTGTTTCTATGAATTTAAGGTGCATTGTTCTCTCATAGAAAGAAAATAAAAAGTGCCTGATATCTGCTATTTATTTCCCTTTCTGGCTGTCAGGTGAATGCAAGAAGCTGCCCTGTTCTTGTGCCTTTTCTGTGGCTGTCACAGCTGGATTGAGCCCCACCTATCCTCCCTGAATCCTCACACTGCCTAGGAATCCAAGTACTGTCCTGGCCCTATCTCAGTGTATCATCATTGCCGTTATTTTCGTGGGAGAGTCAAGGTGTCTTCAGAGTGCTGCTTGACACTAAGTAGTGTCTGAAACCTGAGGCATCTGGCACCCAGGGCCACTTCCTCTGTGCATGTCCCCATATTGCTCCACCTCCTCCTGCCAAGGGAGCAATGGGATCCACTGTATTTTAATGTTAACCCAGATATGGAAGGAAAGATGTGGATCACGTGCATTTGCAAGGCTCACACTTCTGGCCCTCTTGCTTCTCGCAAACAGTCCAAATTTGTCTGTGTTCCCCACCACCTTCACTCCAGCTGCCTGTAGCAGAGGCACATCCCACCTAAACAGAAAAGCTCTGCCCATTCTGGTCATAGTTCCAAACTTAGTGAGATGTTTAACTTGCAAACTCGAGCAGAGCTTCTGCAGCTCTGTGAGCGAAGGAAGGGTTGGATCTTTTAGTTTTGGGTTCCCGGCTCCTGCTTCCCTGTGCTTTCTTCTGTGTTTGGTGAGGACACCAAGGGCACTGGGCTGAACACAGAAGCCATTGTGCCCTGGGAACGAGGTGAACAGAGGAGAGAGTGGTTCCTGGAAGATCAGCAGAAGGAAGTTTTCACCTCAATTCTGTTATTTGCTGAAATGTAGAGACTTCTTCTCTCGTTACTGGCCTTAGGAACTGGTGCTCTGCAAGTCTGGGACTAACTTGGAATCATATGGGACAGAGAACTGGACTTTAAAATGCTCGCCAACACTGAGGAACGTGTGCACGGATTGAACGGACTCCACATTTTCACCAGCAAAAAGAACTGCTGGAATTCCCTTCCCTTTGAGAGGCTGGAGACTGCAGTTTGTCCCAGTTGTGTAAGAACTTGTGACTGATCTCCATACGGGATTTTAATGTGGGGTGAATTACATGACTCTTGTTTGGGTTTTTTCCCCAACCTAGTTAGTTTTGGTTTTTGCCTGCTGTTTGTAAGTAGTTTGCTCAGGCCCCCTTTATTTTGTTTTTGATTTGACTCATTAGCTAAATTAATTGGTTAATTTCTCCTCAAATAAACCCTCTGACTATTCTTAAGTTGCTTTTTAATGTACGGTCATCCGTGCACACCATGTTACCAAAGAAACTGAAAAGTTATGAGGCTTTATTTACAAACTCAGGAGGACCTTGGTACTTCAAAGCCACTGACAAGCCCATTAGCACTGAAATTCTTGCTGACACCTGCAGGCACCAAAGGCTCTGCTTTGCACAAGAGCTCAGCAGAAGCTGAGGGCGGTCATGCTTTATGAAGACAAAATCCCACCTGGCTCTGCTAGCAGACAGCAGATCCTGCTCTGATAAGAGCCCACCTGCAAATGTTTTAGGTGGCAGCAGGCAGTGTTGACCAGGAGCTGTGAAAGACAATGGTCCTGAGCTTCTGCTGAAGTCAGCGCTCAGAGCATCTGGGAGGCTCCTGAGGAGATTCTTTGTCCTTGAATGCTGTAGTGTGGAGGACAGCAGATTGAGTTCCTGGAGGCTTTCTCAAGGTAGGTCTTTCGCCAGGGATGTCGTGGCATGGTGGCTTGAAAGTATTTAGAAAATCACCTCCGGCTTACTGCTGGATACCCAGCTCCTTTGAAAATCGTGTGGAGTACTTCAGGGCCTGAACCTCTGAGCACTTCTGAAAGCATTTGTGGTAAAAACTGTTGTATTTGCAGCTACACAGCAGAAATATTAGTTTTCAAAGATGCCTTTTTTTGCAAGGTAAGTTTTGTTCTGATGGTGAGGTGGATCCCCACCTTTACAGCCATATTTATTCCAGTTGCGTTCGGGCTTTGTAAGCGTAGCTGAAACCCTGAAGGGCTAATGCAGTTTAACACAGTGTGTTAATTGTATCTGCTGTTGCTGTCTCAATGAAAACAGGATCCTAAATCCTGTTTATAACCTCAGTTGTTCCAGACCCTCATCTGACCTTAACATCTCCTGGTTTCACACAGCTTTTGGAAGCCTGGGCACACTTCAGCTCCCTCATGCAGAATGGCTGTGCGGGTCACATGTTCAGGAATCAGGAACACAAGATCTTTCTACCTTCTTTAAAATCACGTTGACATTTTACTGTGAGTCATTAAGGCTGTTTTCTAGAACTGTCACGGTATTGCTGAATCACTTTAGGAAAGTTAAATAAAAACATACTAATTTCTAAATTACTTGCCTGTAAGAATTCTAGCATCAAAATTCTATGCTCTGTGATTTCTGTTTGTGGCAAACATTTTTCCCTGAATTCCTCTCCTGGGAAGATTAATTCTAACCTAAGTAAATAACCAAAGTCAGAGGCCATCTGGAGGAAGATCAAGTAGGACTGGTCACTTCTACCAGAAAATGCTCTTAATATTCTTTATTTTTGAGTATTGTGCAGAGAAGCAGAGTTTCCGTAAAGACTGTCATGTTTTAGGATCTCCACAGAGGTGCACCCTGTGGGTCTGTGGATTCTGATTTCAGACCTCTTGAATCCCATTAGTTCCAACCCAGGAGCACGAAGGGTTGGAGCATCTCTGAAGGTGAGTGTCTGGCTCTGGAAAAGCAAAGGACAAAAAGGCAGAGAAACACTTGAAGGGGATCGTGTTTTTACCGGCCCCGACATGTGTGTTAATAAGTGGGATTGAGAATGCCACCTGCTTACAGGAAGGTTTTCAATTCATGGGCCATGGGGCTCTTAACAATGTTGTGTTAGGTGTCGTGAGAGGTGCTGGCACAGGTGTCCCCCGTGAAGTCTGTACACAGCTGTAGAAAACAAGGCTCCTCCTGGTGTGCTTTGGGCGTGCAGTCTTTCCATTCCAGCCAAGCAGGGTAACCGGCTGTTTTCCAGGGCAGACATTGAAATCCTTGCATCAGCTGTTGTTCCTACTCTTTACGTCAAGGTGCCTGCAAAAAAAGAGTGAAAACACAAATGTTTCATCAGGCCCCTCTCAAAGGGAGAGTGATCCTACTAATGCGTTGTCAGTGTGGATTTAATAGATGCAGAAGAAACCGAGAAGTCCTTTTCCCTTGTGCTTTTATCACAAACCTTCCTTCCATCCTCAGCCTCCAGGTTTCCCTCACATGACCCTTTTTGTCACTTGCAAAACTTTACTCCCCAAACCTGCAGATGTTATTAAAATGGGGGATTACAAGGTTATGCAGTGTGTGGTGGAAGCCAGGCTCGGGCTGGTTGTTTTTGTTAGAGGATTACTGAATTTTGTCATAACAAGACTGTGCTGGGGTAATTTGGCTGGAAGCTCTGCTGTGCTTGTTATGAAAGCTCTGCTCCTGACGCAGGCACAGAGCTGCACCTCGGCGGCACCCAGCTCTCTCACCATGCTAAGCGTAGGTCATGCTCTTGATGCATGAAGCTGGATCGTTGCAGGCGATTTAGAATCCTGCAGCAGCGCAGTGCTTGTGGCAGAAAGTGTCTCTCCTACTATGAAATGCCAAGTACCCCAATGTCCTGTTCACTTCGGAATCCTGTTCCAGCGCTGGCACAAAACAAAGTCAGCACGTAATGTCTGTGTTTTGGCGGTGGCTTTCCTTACAGCGAGAACACCTAACGCTTGGTGTGGCTTCTGACGTGCAACTGGCATGTTATTAGTATGTGATGCTAGCCCCTTACAGCAAGCCTTACATTGTGACGTTAGGGTGGCAGCAGCCTGCACCTCTTAACACCGACACGTGGGTGTGTTTGTGAGTGAGGGGCTAGTTCAAGTTAGTCAGCCTGAAGCGAGGAAGAGGAGAACACAGACACTAGAGAACCAACTGCAACCTGACCAGTGAAATCCAGAGATGTTTCTGTGGGAAGGATGAGCATCTATTGTCTCAGCTGCAGATATGTGGCCAAGTTTCTGACTAAAGGTGGTACAGTAGGATTCTTAGTTTATCTTTTGACTTAATACATAATTTTTAATCTCAAGATTGCTCTCACCATATCCAACTGGATGAGGGTTTTTAAAATCAGATTTGTGAGAGTTCAGCTGGAACCCCATGATGACATTCACATGTCTAAAGCCCAACATGTCAAAAGGATGGTTGACAGAGGATGCATGCTGTATGTGATCCTGTATCATAGGGGATTGAGAGGGACCTCGAAAGATCATAGAATCATCAGGGATTGGAAGGGACCTCAAAAGATCATCTAGTCCAATCCCCCTGCCACAGTAGATACGTAGTTCCTCACTACAGCCATAGAGTCTCATTTTTTTCAGACAATAGAAGAGAATCTGTGTGTTCTGAACACTTCTGGTATGGTGTGACTGCAGAGTTCGCCGATTTCTGTGTGCAGCTCTGTTAGAGAGTACTGTCACGTCACAATAGCAAATGAGGTGCTGAGACGAAAAGGCAGATCTGGATTCTGGAAGCATTTTTTGGCGTCTTTCTCTTGATGTGGAACAAGACATCTAACCTGCTCCTGCCTCCAATTTGCCCTTCTTCAGAACGTTGATAACAATGAGTCACTTCCTCATGGGGGTACTTTGAGGCTTAGATGAAGTCTTGAGAAGTTGCTCCTGACCCTGAGAAAACTGGTGTCAGAAGCTGCAATGTTGGAATGCTAATCTTTCAAGGCTCCAACAAACAACTGTCCACAAATAAAAGGCTATTTTCTCCGCCATTTTTTGGCCCCCTCTATAATCTTCCTTGAATTAGCGGACTCCAGGCATGATACAGACAATAGAGGAGGCAGTGGACACTGTTTGTTTAAGTAAACAGCAGCCCAAGCCCAAATTATTAGTAAATACCAAGGCTTCATTTAGGTCCAATAACACTGCAATCCAACAAATAAATGAGCCTTCAAGTTTGAATTTATGTAGCATACGAAACACATTAAAGCCATCTGACCGTGACAAAGGCCTTTTCTGCCGTGAATAATGAGGCCAGCACATTATAATATCCTTTAGATGAGACATTAAACCCAAGGTCCTTTCTGTTTTGTCTCTGCTGACTGTCCAGGTGGAAGTTAAAGACTCCATGGCATTTCACTACAGCCACAGAAAGTCACTGGCCATCAGTGGCATTAAATTCCCTCTAAATAAATGAAATGCATTAAAAAAATGAGAATAGTCAAGGCTGTGTATGCACTGAATATCGCAAAGCACTGGTTTTCCCATCCATGAAGACAACGGGGAAAGGTCTCTGGTGTGTTTTAGTTAGACCAAGGTGTCTCTGGTATGAATGTAGGACCTTGGAGGTCCTTTGGGATTGTGAGAATGTGAAGCACAGAAAAATACTGAATTACTATCGCTACCAGAAATTCTGGCAAAGGCCAAATCCAAGTCACCTGTGATATGCTCACATGTACCTGTGGTTTCCAAGGAGAAACAGCTTGGAGGGTAGCAGAAAATAAATGGGGGGAATTCTCTACTGTGTGTGATTCACTGTAGGAAATTCATCTCAATTTTCAGCTGCTTTTGTATGATCCTACTGACTTTGTATCACTTTGGATACGTCAGCGGTACCTTTAGTTTGGTATGAGCCTCAGCAAGTGTTTAACTACAGAGAGAAAACTGGACTCTGCTTTGCTGAGCCTGCGTCTTAGTTGTGCAGCTTTAGGCTGAAGTCACTCAGCATTAGACTCTTGTGTGGGTATGGCACAAGATGTTGTGTGAAGGTGAATTGCAGAGTCCTCTCAAAGTTGTAGACCTATTATGGTTTTTATTATCAAGCTGACTGGACTCACTCATTTGAATTCAAAGGAATTAAAGAGAGGGTGAGAGAAAAAACCCTGAAACAGAAGAATCATGCTGGAGCTGAACCCCCTTAGCAGCAGAGTTAATAAAGCCTTTTGCGAAGAACTGACTGGTGAATCTTAGCATCTTTCAATTGTCTGAATAATGAGCCAGTTCTTCCTTCTTGTGAAGAGACATATGGGATGTGAGGGAATCTGCTAGAAACCCGGCCACATCTGTCCCCTTCACCATTCTCCGCTACTGATGGGGAAACTGGTGCATTGTGAGGAAAGATAGATTGAGGGAAACCTTGTGAGACTTAGGTGTCTTGGTGTCTGCTCCCCTTTTAGCAACAGGAATGCCCCAGAAAGCTGAGGTCCAGCTGAGATTAATGCTGACTGAGCTAAGGAATCCATTCCGCTTCCTAATTTTTTTATCTGCTTGGAACTCCCAACATGATGGAAATGTGTTTTCAGGTGCTTTTATCTGAAAAAGGCCCTACCCAAGGGAACAGCAGTGCAAATGCCTGTTCATGACAGACCTTAATGTTGGTTTTGCTGAGTTTCACTGTGCAGTGCTGTGGTTCCCCCCAGCTCGTGGACCACTCAGTACCACATGCAGTTCCCCTCTCTGATTCACACAGTGCACCGCAGAAGGTGAAGGTAGGTTGTTAAATGTCACCTACCAGAGCGTTAAACCACCTGCCTTCCTGTTCTCTGGGGAACAATTTGGCAATTCTCTCCTGCAGTGGACTGGCTCTGAGACTTTGCCTTGAGCACACCGGGTTTCTACTCCTCCACCATATGTGATCAGTCAGTTGATCTCATGACTTGGTACACTTGTGATCCACAGAGGGATGCCAGAACCAGCAAGTTCTGAACCTGTGCCAACCAAAACACTTGAGTTAGGCCATAAGAGAAGAACCAAGTCAATTGTCTTGGACTCTATAAACAGTGATTCAAAATGAGATGCCTTTGAACAATTGTCAACTGCAAGGGAGATGCTGGATACTACTTCTGAGCTGGGATGCCTCTTGGCATATTCTGCCAAGTTGACACAAGGTCTAGGTGAGAATCACCACCTCATGATACCTGAACCCTGCCTGTTAAAGTCCTGTTACACATTGTGAGCATCTACTGCAAACTCAAATAGGGAATTTTTGACTCTATAGGTGACTTCTTTCTTCCATCTCTCCTTACTTATTGAGGTGTTATGCTTTGTGTGTCTGAGGGTGGGCTCTGGATTCCAGGGTTGCTTTGTGTCTGTTTTGTGTTTGCACACGTGTATGTGTTTTGGTTTAAGATACCTGTTAGTAAGTTGGTGTGACTTGTGTCACTCTCAAATCTGTCACTGTTGCTGTTTCACTTTGCTAAATCAGTCGCGAGTTCTAAAATTGGATGATTACAAAGTGCTGCTGAAATTTAACCCTTCTGAACTACCCAATTCTAGCAATGAATTTTGAATTGTAAAATCAAACCATGTTGAGTATCATCACCTGCAATGTATGTCATTCATCTCCTTGTTAACGATAGGAAGCTCTAGTAGTGAGCACTGAAAACACTGCTGCCTTTGTCCTGGCCTTTTCCCCCAAGAGCTGCTAAAGACTGTGCTTTAGATACTTTAACTGACACCTGAAGAGGTAGGTTCTTTGTGGGCTTTATTTCCAAAGTACTCAGACCCTAGGTACCACAGCCTCGTGCAGGGAGGATGAACGTGAGGGAAACAGCAGAGGGAGGCTGTGCCACAGAACCAGCCTGCGTGGTCTCCTCACGCTGCAGAGTATTGCTCTGGGTGTGCTTGGAGAATAAACGGTGGGCTCCATCCTAGGTGTGTCTGAGGCTGACGGTATGGCTGGCAACTTCTGAAGGCTCTGCCTGTGGAGCAAGGATGGCTCAGCTCCACACACCTGAGAGATGGCCAGTTCCACACTGATCTGGCATTTTGGGGATGTGTTGTGTGCTCTGACAGCACAGCTTGGTGTGATGCACAGGATCTGCGTGATGGCATCCGTGCAGCAGACCCCAACTCTAGTCATCGTCGCATGTCTCCACTTCACCCTGTGATATGAAAGCCCAAAAGGGCTAAAAAAAGTTTGTTCCACATCTTCCTTTCAATAAAAATTATGTTTGGCCTCCATGTTAAGTATCTAAGTGGAAAGAGATTTCAATATCAAATGGGTTTTTAAATCATGCTTTTTCTTTCAGGCCAATTATTAGAGGTGCTGTCATCATCGAAGGGGCCAGATTCAGCCCAGGCTTTGTGACAGGCCCTTCACATGAGGTAACCAAAAGCTTGAAAAGTAGCACAAGTGGTCTTCAAAGTGAAAAATGGGCATTTATTTGTTGTGGAGATCTCCTAGATGGGCCCCTTCTAATTCAGCTCAATAACTTCTAAAAAAATATTCCAGCGATCTGAAACGTTTGTCTAATCTTCCATGCAACCTGCCTTGGTGTCTATGGAAGGGTGCACAACTCTCCCACAGAGCTTTATTCTGTACCTTCAAATATATTCACTGTGTGGTTTGCAACTCAACAGGCTTCTCAAAACAAGTTACTGATTCCCAACCTTCCTTTTTGAGGTTGAAAAATATGGAGGAGAGGTGCCCATAGCTTGGGGTCTGTGATATATGACTGGATAGTTTGGACTCCATCCAGCAGAGGGTGGGGATAGGCATCCACTCCAAAAGCAATTAACTGCAACGTATTTGGAGAGACAAAATAACCCAGCGGCGATTTACCACCTCCAGAAAGGGTTTGTGCTAGAAACAGGGTTGTTTCTTGTGGAGGGCTTTTTCAGGTGCTGAGCTTTCAATATGCAAGAATTAAGTAAAGTTTTACTATATAACGCAGACAACAGTTCGTAGGACTCAATAGGGACATTTGAAGGGAAAACAGGGCTGCACCATTAGCCCCTACCAAAATGCATTGGAGTTGATGAATTATTTTAATGGGACAGAATGACAAAAAAGGGACGGTTTCACCTAAGCAGGGACAGCTGGTCCCTGTGACAAGGATGCATTGCTGTCTTGTGGAGTCTGCCAGCCAGCAAGGCTGAAATAATAGTGCCGAGAGAGGTGTGCGTGCTCCTTGTTCACCTTAATTGAGAGCTAATATGAAGTCTAATTATGAACACTTTATATTAACTGCTTCGTGTCTGAGGGCAGACATCTGATCAAGGGCCTTCCATCATGTTCAGGGAAGGTCTGCTTTGATTTTTCAGGCAGTTACACATCCTGAGGCCATGATGCCAGCTGTGCCAAGCTGCATGTGACGGACAACTACCAGAGGATTTTGATCCTGTTTCTGTTGGAAACCTGTTGGTGTTGGGAGCATGGGACAAAATTTCCATGTGGGGAGAAAGCTGCATGTTTCTCAAAAGCAGAATTTTTCCCTCCCTGCAGCCTGAGAGGCCAGGTGGCAGCTCTCCAGGACCGTTACCAGCTGTACCTGCACAGAAATGCCTCCTTGCTGCAAACCGTGCTTTGCATGGCAGCCCAAGGAGCAGGGCTGATCCTGCTGCCCGTAGCTGCCCTCACACCACTGCAAGGGAGAGCCACCGTACTATCTGCCAGGATTCAAAGCATGACGGATGGGATTAGTGGATTTAGGTGACTAATTGCAGAATTTACATTCATACTAAGTGTTTGTGTGATGGGAAGAGAGATGAGGATTAACTTAGCTGCCAGAGATTTCTCCAGTTGTTTGAAAGGTGGTTGAAAGGACCATTTAATCTTGCACATCACCTGCATCTGAGAACAAAAGTGCTTACATTTTGAAATGCCAACTAGATGTGATGGGATTGCTCAGGGGACAGAGACGAAGGCTGCTGGGGCTGCATTTGTAAGTCTCATGATGGAAGTTAGAGGAGAATGCAAAGCATCAACCATTAGCTGGCTTTTGTGGACTATGTTCAATCACACTGGAAAACACAGTCCAGTTCCAAACGAATTAAGGACTTGATCCTATGTCCATGTAAAAAAGTGGTCCAAGACTGAGGCTTAAGTGCCACATTGCAAATCCTCAGTGCTGCTCTTAGCATCTGTCTTGGCAAGCAGTGTGCAGAAGGGGAAGGTGCGTGAGCTCTGAAGAGACAGCTCTTGGTATTGCCTGCAGAAGCTCAGCAGCACTGGGCTGTCCTGACACTCAGGTTGGCTAAGAGAAGGTGGGGAGTATCTACTATCTCCCATCAGCTTCAAAAAAACCTGAACAACCCTACATAGGAAGAAAAGGAAGGGAAAAGAGGATAAAAAACAAACTAGGGGGAAATAAATATATAAAGGGGAAATCCTCACCAAAACCAAAGCCTTTGGTCCCCTGATCAAAACAGCCTTGATCAATGTGTCTATTCTCAGAAGCGCCTGATTTTAGAAAGCAGCTAGCTTTCTAACAAGTAAAGAATTGCTTAGAGGTTGCTTTCCAAAGCTGAAATTCGGTTTTCTAGACTAAGATGAAAAGCTAATTTTCTTGAAGTTTAACTTATTTGTGTAAGTGTGTCAGGTGAAATAAATGACATGGATACTGTGTGTGTAGGTGGCACCAGCTCCCAAAACTCTCTCTTTTTCATCTTACTGGAACATTAACTGATGCTCCTGAGGGCTGTACAGCATGCAGAGTGAGAGTACACACTTAAAGATAATTTATCATAGCTCCCTCCTGTGTATTGCTCTCTTTCCCTAAACTTGTCTGTGTCTGAATACAGAGCAGAGTGACTTAGCTGCCTCTGACTGTCTTCTTCAGAACAAATGTTTGCGTCCTTCAGGTTGGCTTCTCAGCCTGGTCCCTGGCAAAGTGGGCGAGTATGTATCTTACCATGATCATAGGATCATAGGAT
>VXBP01005886.1:10008-23063 GCA_013400115.1 Rhinopomastus cyanomelas | reverse complement strand
GGTCCCTTCCAATCCCTAATGATTCTATGATGAAACACTAGAACAGGTTGCACAAAGTGGTAAATGTCCCATCCCTGAAAACACTTGGAGTCAGGTTGGACAGGAGTCTGAGCAACCTAATGTAGTTGCGAATGTCCCTGATATTTGAACGATATGATCTTTAAAGGTTCTATCCAGCCAAAACTAATGAATGTTTCAGTGAGTAAGTCCTAACAATACGAAGTGCAGAACTGCCTTATCATTAGCTTTCTGATTCTTTGTAGACAAAGGTTGGTGTCAGTATTTACATAAAAGAGGCATTTGTCTGCACCTGCCGAGATGTGGTATAGCAGTTTGACCATCCAAGACTTTAAACTTAAGATTTGGTCTATTGGCCGGAGGTTGTATTGTAAAGGTCAAGTTGGTAATTTCTGTGTTATAAAACCCCTGACAATTTCCCGTGTGGTGTGACTGATAGAGATTTAAGAATAACCTCTCACACTCTTGTCCATGTTTCTGAGTGGTGAAGAAGTAATTGCCTGTTTCCATGCAATCAGTTATGAAGTGACTGTGTGGTAGTCGCTATGAGGGTATTTGCACTAGCAAAATAAGGGTTAGTATCAGCTTTGCAAGTTAATGCTGTATTCAAGTCAATTCCACACTACGTAGGTGCAAAATAATCTGTGGTAAATTGAAATATACTGAATTCATATTGGAAGATTAAATGTGGCTTGCTTTGGAATGCATATGAAAGCTCTGTGTCTTTAGTCCTAAGAGGATTTGATAAACAATCCTGTTATGCATCACTGAGAAGACAACAAAGTGCTGAGCAAGTACCATTTGGCATTGTCTGCATTTGGCTGCTGAAGTGACTGATTAAATTCAAAACATGGTTTGCGTTCTTCTGACTACTCTGCAAAGGAAGAATGATCAAATGCAAGTAATTGCTGCCTGGGCCATACCTACTATAAAAATGTGTCAAAGTACACATTAAGAGACAAGAAGGAAGTTTGCTTCCTTCAAAACAATTCCCACTCCTGGATCTGCTTCTGTGAAAGGCTTTTTGCCTTTAGGAATTCAAAAACAGTTGGAAAAACAAAAGGTGTTGTAACGTTGGTGTTTTGACTTTGTTCTTGACTTTGATTTGGATTAGATGACGACTGTGGGTGAGTTCTCAAATTTAAACTTACTTGTAGTGAATGCACACTTAAGAACAGTCATTGATTTGACCTTTTTCAAATATTTTTATTAAAAGACAAGCTGAGAAAAATTTAAGCTGATGACCTGGAGCTTAATTTGGAATTTTTGTCCCACATGGCTCTACTGCAATGCAAGGAGTCCTTTCAGATGTAGCTGTAGGTAATGGAAAGCAGCCTGGATTCTTGTTGCCTCTGGGGAGTGTTAGTGTGGCTGCACAATCTACACTTGCAAAGTTAAAGGTATTTGATGTGCTGCTGCTGAGGGACTGCAGATAAAGGTGGGCACTAGAAAACTATTCGAGAGACTGTATGTAGGTGGTCTGCAAACACTCTTCCTAAAGGGCTTTTTAAACATTTGCAGTGCTCTTGTTCCATTTTATGCTTTCAACTCCTAAATGGAAACAGAATACAGTCAAGGCAAGATCACACTGGGGATTAGTGGGGGGGTCTTTTTAATCTTTTTCCTGTCACCCAGTAACACTGCATGTATTACATGCAGTAACTGGGTTTGCATTTCAGAAGCTTTTGTGTAATAGGGCTGCAAGAGTAGAGAGGGGTTCCAGATGCTGCTAGGAATGTCTTAGGAAGTATGATATAGCCATATGAATTTCTAACGTCATTAAATTTCTACTACTGCCTCATTTTGGGCCCACGGCCTTTACCACTTTACACCACAAATTTAAGGAGTGGTTTTAGCAGCTTTTCCAGGTGTCATTTGCAATGGAAACCTTGCAATGGAAATGGCAAAAAGAAGACTCTAGTTGCTTTCACTTCTCAAAGTCTGGACACTTGGTAAAGTCACCTTTGCAGTATAATTAATGATCAGAAGACATCCTACATGTTTATGGAATTGATATGATAGTTTGTTTCACAGCTTATCACCTTGCAGTTTGATCAATGTGCTGAGCTTTTGTTTTCATGAACAGTCCTCTGGAGTTGAGTAATTGAAAAAAATCATTCTGGGGGGGATGGTGGGGAGAAACAATGGGACCATGTGTTGAGATTCAAGAATTACCTGAAGTTCTGTTTTCTGTAGTAGTGCAGGGAAAGCAAAACCTGAATGGTTTCTTCAGAAAGATTCAGAAGGAGACACACCTTCACTTATCAGCTGGCCCTCCAGGTATCATAAAATATAGCTGTGTGGCTAACAATCAGACTACAAACCTCCCCTTTCTTCACTATGTCTTCGTTTAACACTTGCATTTAATTTTCCTGTAACAGCAGCAAGTGAGAAAATGCTGTTTCTTGCAGAGAAACAGCTGTTGAGACTTTTCTGAAGCATGTGCTTTTATTGTAACTTGCAACCAATTTGTGTTCTGATGAAGTACGGATGTGCCTAGCTACTTGCACAGCTACCATCATTCTGACTTCCACTGTTTTTTGTAGCTTCTTATTTTATCCTACTGCAAAGCAGCAGATTTTTATACCACACACCAGTCCATCTTTGTGTTCCCTACAATTAATTTCTTGAATTCCAAAGAAGATGGTACAAGAGAAATGGAAAAAAACCCCTATCTTGAAAAATAAAGCAAGATCTTGATCAGAGCTACAAGCAGCTGCTTTCTCCCAGTTTGCTAACACATACTGTAAGCCCACCCAGTACTAACATCAATGTGGATGTTCTGGTTGGTACATGAAATGTAAACTTGTTCAGACTGAAAAAAATTTGTTGTGCATATGTAACTTTGGACACATTTCCCTGATCAGTGCACTGATCCTCAGACTTACGAAACATCAAAATATTAGAGAAGTTAGTGTTTCAGACAGTTTTGGATATTCTGAATTATTCCCTTGGATATTCGTTTGCCTTTTTTTCCTAAATCTTGCATTTTTTTATGTATAAAACATATGCTCCAGTCTGTTGGTAGCAAGCCTGGAACTGCACATGCTTTGAGCTGAATTACGTGCTTTCATATAAAGAACTAGTCTCCTACAGTACCTGAGAGTCTCTTCTTTCTCATAATTCAAGTAATTTTTTTTATACCCATTTGGGAAGAGAGGAAGTCCAGGGTTTTACATTTTAACACGGTGTATTTGATGTTAACACCCACCCCATAAGCTGTTTAAGCAGTTGACATGGCCATAGAACTGCCCGAGACTTACCTGCCGCTGCAGTCCCGCAGCAAAGGCTGCTTCCAGCTGCCCGTGCCGGCCTGCCCGCGGGACGCTTGCAGTAAGGCTCTAAAGGCAGAGTACGGCTCTCTTTTACGTGAGTGTTACACAAGGCAGGAGGCATTTCTGGACAAACCATTAATGTAAGGTAACTTTTGGGAGTATTCCTCGAAGTTTGGCATGTGAGAATCTAATGAAACGTTTTGAAACCTCATATTTTGGGGTGGGGTTTTTAAACTATATTTTCCCCTGCGAGCTCTCTGAAGAGCAACAGCAGTGCCAGTTTTTTTGGGGGCTTTCAGGCTTTCTCTTTGAACATTTTTTGTCACTTACTGAAGCAGTGTACACTGCATGTAAGATTTTTGTCCTACATGATACACAAAAACACAATTTTAAAAGTCTGACAAATAATCTGAAGGAGCTAGTTGGAGGTAGCATGATTTTTCATCCCTTCCCCAATGCAACAGCATCTTGATTTAAGCTGTCCAATGTGCAGACATCTTTAAAAAAATTGACTGCGCATGTGTGATGGCATATGATTTGCAGCTTCAGGCTGAACTCAACACTGTGATAAACAAGATGATCAAAATAGGTTTTGTTTGAGCCTACGGATACGTGCTGTTTGCTGCACACAGTTGTGACCTCATGGGAACATGCTGTACATTTTCCGAGCTTCCTTTTTTGCCTTCCCAGGAGTCATGCATGCTTTGATGTTTTTGAGCAATACTCCTGCTAAGGTTCAGAGCAGAGGGAAGGGGTTGCATCATAAGATGGCTTTATTTGATGTACCGATTGCTTTTTACTTGAATACATTGTCATAGAACTCTAGGTGTCTTTTGTTCCTTCTGGATTGGGTATTGCCGTTCACAGCTTTAATCCTTTTTGTTTCTTAAAGAGTAAAAGTTAGAGAGAAACTGGTGAAAGAGGAAAGTGCTCGTGGAAGTCCTGAACATATCACAGACACAGTATCTCAGAGAAAATCCCATCCAGTGCCAGCCCACTACATGCCTCTTCAGACAGAAACGTCTGCCTTTGATAGGGTTATAAACCAACCCGTCAGTTCAGTCCACCAGCCAATACATGGCTACATTCAGCCTGCTGGCATTGCTCACACAGCTCAGCTGATGGCAACGGAAGAACCAGCAAACAACGCTGTTGGCAGCCTCCTATCAGACAACGTCGGCCTTTTAACTAAATCATCAGCAGTCACTGCACCAGAGAGTGGAAAGAAAGAGCCACTTGGAGTGAAGCCTGATGAAGAAGATTCCTTGGAGGCTGAACAGGCTTCCAAAGGCAGAAGACCAATTTTGCCGTCTGAGATTCGCAAGCAAGGGAAGAACAATGAAGGCCTCTTTGGAGGAGGAGAATTGGACACTCCTGTGGGGAGTTCCTCTTTCACAAACAAGCTGAAAGTTAACTCAGAAGTTCAGAGGGAGCTGGAGTGTTGTAAAAAGCCAGCTCTTGAGCAGCAGTTCAAGACCCCTGAGAATGTAGAAAGAAGTGAAGCTGTTATGTACATACAGAGCGGGTCTGTATCACAGCCTGCCAAAGCAAAAGCTCCTGTTTGGAAAGTGTCGACAACAAAGCATAAAGTTCTGACTCGCTCAATGTCTGACTATACTGTGGCTCCTAAGCTAGAAGTTCTTAAAAGTAATGAAAGCACAGAAGCAAATGCACTGAATGGTGAGATTGGCATGGTTGACACAAAAGTCTCTGTTGCCCAGCTCCGTAATGTCTTTCTGGAGACTGCTAATGCCAACAAGAAAACAGATCTGTAGGTGACATTTCAGACGTGTTTTCATGTGATACTTGCACGTCCTTGGCACAAATTGCACCCACTCAACAGCAGTTGTGTTTGGCACTTAAAGCACACAGCTTAGCTCTCACCAGTGTGTACGGGAGGCTGAGATGGTTTGGATCCCGCTTTTGTGCTTCTGCTTGCTCGTGTGAGTTGTGATGTGGGGTAGCTGGAATGTGGACATCTGTGCATGTCATCACAGGAGCATGCAGCGCGATCTGTAGTGAATTATTGAGATGCTTACATCTGTGCTTTACTTCTCTCTTCTATTTTCTTTTCTATGTGCTTTCTATCACCTGGTTTAAAAGTGAATCTCGGTTTGAGATGTCAACAGCAGGTAGCACTTTGTCTGCCAATGGTGACCGTGAAAGAGGGCCACGAAGGCTGAGGCGCTATTTTTCTCCTGGTGAAAATAGAAAGACTTCTGAGAGATTTAAAACTCAACCTATAACATCTGCAGAACGAAAGGAGACAGATAGGTAGGCACGTGTGTAGCATTCTGAAGCAGGTAGATATGACCAAAACTGTCTTCATTTATTAGCATAAATATTTTTCAGGGTTATTGTTTTTAAAAGCAATAAAATATTTGTTATAGCTTCTTGTAAAATAAAACCTAAAACACCACTGACAAAACAGAGTTTGTTGCAAATCATCCCCACGTCAAATGGTGAATCGTCATAAAGTGTTACAGCTGTCTGGTTCTGCGTAATGAGAAATGCTTCTGTTTTTATATAAAGAGTTTTCTTTCCACCTACTCTGCCTTATTTACTTTTTCTGTGTAAACAACCAAAGCTGCATACTTTATGTTCAGAGCTGACAGCAGAGCTTAGACTTTTGTCTTGTGCAAGCTGAACTGGAAATCATTTTCCTTTGCGGTATTTAAGTTTGGCTGCATTTGCCTGCCGTCCTGCTTTATTAAAGGATGTCAAAGTGAAAGCTGTCAAAACTTGAAAAGCAGACAGGGTTTTCCTACCCTTAAGAATTTAGAGGTCCTGCTACTTCAAGTGAAGTTTGAATTTTGTTTTTGTTCTCTCATTTCTAACTACTTTCTCTTTGGTCATTTTTCACTAGGTCAATTTTGAGTGCTGTAGAAGCACCAACTGCAGAAGGTATGTTACTATAATATTTTCTGACCAAAAAATGGGAGCAAATGTGATTTTAACTGAAGAGCCATTTGATAATGCAGATGAAGTCCACTTAAAAATAACTCTTAATACGTAGAATATGTTTGAAGTACCACTTTTACTTGGGCCATGTCTACTATAGACCTGATTTCAAATTCATGGCTAAATGTCTGTGGATACCAAACTACTTACGGGAGGTACCTTTGCAACATAGGTGGAGTTTTCTTGCTGATTTAGACAATAAACTAGTTGGTAGGTTAGGGAAGCTGCAAAAGGTGCTTGTAATTTGATTCTGTGACAATTCAATTATATAAATCAGTGTGCCATCTTGCTTTTGTTTCCCTCCTGTCATTCTCAGCAAGTCTGGCCCAAATTAAGTAATCTCATGAGTTGAAGGCTGATACTCTCTGCAGCTTTGAGATGCTGGCTCTTGGGTCTGGAGGATGGTGATTTCATGAGGATACCAATTGAACCTTTGAAAAATAGACACATAAGGTAGTAATGAGAATGACCAGCTTCCAGGAGAGATCAACTTGTATGGTCAACTTGTTGAAAAAAGACTTTCTGTAGAGCAGGATGAATGCTAACTCCTAAGATATTGTTTCAGTCTAATTATTTTCTCAATCTACGTGCTGTCGTATATACTAACATAATACATTTGATTATTCACTGTTCAGATGACTTAATAGCAATCAAATATCCTGAAGATAAGGCTTTTGTTCTCCAATCTTGCATAAGAACTTTCTCTGATACTATAAGTGTAAATACAAGTAAAGTTTACGCAATTTGTTTCTTGATAAGTCTTTTGTTAAAAAGGGAGTCACAGTCAGCTTACTGGCTGGTGATGGTTCATACTTTTTTGAAGAGTTCAAAAACGTAATTTAGTAAAGAAAACAACCCTTGCACTTCATGCGAGCTTGACTGACTACATTCAGACTCTTTTTTTTCTTTTGTGTAGATGAAGAAAAAATGGATGACCGCGCCAAATTAAGTGTAGCTGCAAAGAGGCTACTTTTTAGAGTAAGTATTACATTTTCTTACTTGAAGCATGAGTTCATACACAAGATGCTGAAGAACTCAAACTGCATCAGAATTACAGAGTGTTAAGTGTTGGAAGGGACCTCTGGAGATCATCAAGTCTAACACCCCTGCCAAGACAGCACCAAAACTTGGGCAGATCACTCAGAAACGCATCCAGACAGGTCTTGAAAGTTTCCAGAGAATGAGACTCCACAACCTCTCTGCGGAGCCTGGTTCACTGCTCTGTAACCCTTACGGTAAAGAAGTTCTTCCTTACCTTGAGGTGGAGTGGCCTGTTCTCAGGCTTGAATTCATTGCCCCTTGTCCTATCACAGGGCAGAAGCAAAAAGAGGTAGTCGGTGCCTTCTTGATGCCCAGCCCTCATATATTTGTAGACATTAATTAGGTCCACTCTGTCTTCTTCTCTACTTTGCCCCAGATCTCTTAGCCTTTCCTCATAAGGCAGGTGTTTCAGCCCCTTAATCATCCTTGTAGCCCTCCATTGGACTCTCTCAAATAGATCTCTGTCCCTCTTGGACTGGGGAGCCCAGAATGAAGGTTAACACCGTTAACCAAATCTCACCTTGTTTTACTTCATCTTACTTACCAACCCAGCAGAGGTGTGTGATCGAGTTTGAGCTCTGTAGTATCTACTACGCAATTACATCCTGCCTCTCAGAGAGAGGTAGATGGCCATTTGGGAAATGCGTGCAAGACGGCAAAAAAAGAAAGTACTGTTTTAGAACTTTTCTTCCATGGTTTTAGTTATGACATGTCCTCTTAGGAAATGGAAAAATCCTTTGAAATGAAAAATATTCCTAAACCTCCAACAAGAAGCTCAGCAGTAGAGAGAAGATTGCGACGTTTGCAGGATAGATCGCACACGCAACCGATTACCAGTGAGGAAATGGTCATTGCAGCTACGTAAGTCTTACGATTATGCTGGTTTTAGCTTTGATTTCTTCTTCTAAATCAAGGATTAAATCCTATGTGTGTGGTATTTACAACTTTATAGCAAGAAAACATTTATTATTAAGGACCAGCTTGCTTGAGAACCACAGAGGAAAGGAATATTGAGATTCCTTTTCAGAAGCAGAGGGACTAATAAAGCGTAACTTGTATGAACTATAATTTGGTAGAAATATGAAATGGGATTAATCACAGCTTTTGTTTGTAACTCAAGTGAAAAGGTACTTTGCGCTGAGGAAATTCTACACAATGTCTTACAGTATGTGTTTGTACTGGGGAAAAACTTTTACACTGAAATCCCAAATGTACTTTTTGGAAATGCGTGTCTTGCACTTTGGACATACGTCGTGAAATTTTCCTGAAAAAATTATTTTGGGGGAAACCTAAACAAACGTGAATGCATCTTCACAGTGTAGTGTTCATAATGGTCAGCTGCAAGATGGCTTATGTTTATGGGTAATGAATCACTTCAAGAGACAACCTGTTTGCCCCTCTGGTGTTTGAGTTCTTTCAAAGCATTGGAAGTTATTTTTCAGAGGTCGCACCAGATCACTCAGTTAACTAGACATCATTGCTGTTGGCTTGTTTTGGTTTTGGTCTTTCTGTAGTTAACACTTTAATGTATTGCTTTTCTTAATACTTTTTTCTTCTCTCTCCCTGTGAATTTTTCCTCCTTGGCAATTCTTTAAAGTGAATCTACCCCTGCTTCACGTTCTGTGAATACCCACACAGTAGTGACAAGAGTACCTAGTTCCTCTGTAGTTAAGAGCACTGTACAACCTATCAGGTACTGGGGGGATAAACATGCATGTTACACGGAGCACACAATTCCTCAGTAGCGGATGTGTCTTGAAAGTCTTGAATGCCTTTTCGGTGTATCCAGTCAGTTCTCATTTCAAGAATGGTTAAAACATTCATTGACTTTTGCATGAGAAAACAATGCAGCTTTTTTTTGGTCTTTCAGGGTGTCTCTAACCACACTTACCGGTTCTAAAAGTGTATTGCTGTTTTTTTGTGAAAGAAATGAATTTGCATGTGAGCAAACCTAGCAGAATGCTCTTCACTCTTGTACTTTTTTTTTGTACAGTAATGTCACCTTGGGATGGAAATAACAAAGCTGGGTGCTTGATTTCACAAGCAGTACATACCTTTGCACGTCTCTACATATAGTTTTCCTAGTTTGTGAAATTAAAGGAAAGATAAGAAATTGCACCATATGTAGGCAAAGTTGCAGAGTAAGAGTTGCCTGTTCTGAATTAGAGAATTTTGGCAGAGACCACAACAGGAAGAAAAAAAAAAGTACTGCTAAGTTCATAAATGTGGTTGAAGATTAATAAAGTATGTTAATATAGAGTGGAATAAAATTTGTAGAGACAAATGCAGTTACAGCTTTTGTGAATGAATGCATCTTCCTTCAGCATTGGTTAAACAATCTTCAAAGTTAATAGAGTATATTTCAAAACTGTTTCTTTGTTGTTGGATTCCCCTAGACAGCTCAAAGCACAGTCTGGATTCTATTCCACTAACTTTGAGTTTAAATATACCTTAAATATTTTTATTGAACATACTCCACAAATTACTTACATTAAAATTGAATTGTGCATAAATTGCACTGTAGGACCCTGTCTGTTCTGCAGCAGGCATTTTAAATGTTTCTCCATAGCCCTGATTCTGCATAAAGAGATCGGTCTGAAAAGTATCTCTTCAATCTTGAGTTCTCCTTTTAAAAAATTGTTGTTCTAATCAAACGAATATGTGACTAAAGTGTAAATATTTCTGAAAATGTACCTTTGACTGTTGGATTAGAATTCGTCATGCCAATGTTGAACCACTGCATAACCACTTCGGCTGCTCTCTTACATTGGCTATTATGCTTCATGTGCGGTTCTTCTGCTTCTGTCAGGTTGACAATTTAAAACTTCATCATGGCTTCTTCAAAACTCATTTCCAGTTCTCTTTGTTTCAGCTTGCAGGCATCGGCGCACCAAAAAATTTTAGCTAAAGAGGAGATAAGAGCAGCCAAAGAGGCGATGGGTCAAGATCAGTCTGATGAACCCGATTCTTCCACCTTAAGTTTGGCAGAAAAAATGGCTTTGTTTAATAAACTGTCTCAGCCAGTGTCCAGGGCTATCTCCACAAGGGGTCGAGGGGATATTAGGCACCGGAGAATGAATGCTCGTTACCAGACCCAGCCAGTCACCCTTGGAGAAGTAGAGCAGGTAAGTGCACTCCTAGCTCTTTTTCATTATTTTTATTGTTTTTAACTGGAGAAAACAGCTTCAGTGTAAAGTGCCACGAGAACTAGCCTTCTCTTTGCTCTGAGCTAAACAGTGGGCTCATGACAGAATGACATGACTCACAGGAAAAAGCTTGTCAGGAAGCAGTCTTCTGACACTGAGGAACCATATCCTCTAGAGTGTTTACTTCAGTGGTCTGTTTCTCCTTAAGTAATTCAAGAGTCTATAATCTCTCTGATTCATACATGTGGCACCTTTCACAGTGTCTGCCTTTCTCTGATACATGACTTCTAAAAGTAAATCTGACCAAAGAAGTGAAAACTGAGACACAGCCCATGGTGCTTTAGATGTATTTTCCGGGAATGCTGCAGCGTTGTCCTCTGCAGCTTTCAGACTGTTTTCTGAAAACACTATGTATTTCCATTAGTAGTCAGGACATAGTCTTTTTTTTTTTTCCCTTTGAGGGAGAGCATAGATTTTCTTCACCCCTAAAAGCAGAAGACTTTTGAAATTCAGAAAGTCATTGTCAGAATCAAATTTGGGCTTCCTACTCTGGAGTCACAATGGGAATGGCAAAGGAATGCGACTTCGGTTGAGTCTGACCATAAGATGGCTCGGCAGTGGCCTTTCTGAGCTAATGCTCACAACAGAAAAAACCTCGGTCCCTTGGTGCTACAGCTTCAAAAGAAATCACTGTGACAGTGAAGCACAGCCTCCATACATGTTGTACTTGTAGGGCTTTAGATCAATCCGAGTGTTAGAGTTCATCCCCTTCTCGTACTATATGCTTTATTCATGTTTTCTGTATTAGAATAGTAGCACAGTCAGAAGGTGGGGTTTCTCTAACTACGTTGGTCTGCAGTGGCACTCATGGGTTCCCACATGCCAGCTACCATCACAGCCTAGCCTCTTTAATGGTTCTGTCATAAACTTGTCTGGGAGCCAGGGGGGTGATGTACAGAAATGGGTGAAGCTGATGGGAAGGGACAGTCACATCAATTTATCAAACAGAAAAGACTTGCTCTTCAAGCAAATAAACACAGAGAACACGTTTTTTTGTCACCTCTTTCTGAAGTGAAGGAAATTAGAGTTGACTGAAACAAGTTCCATGGGAGTGTGTTTTCAAAAAGACTTTCTATAGTGACTGTTCATTTGGAGGGCTGGGATGTTTTGAGATACAGTTACACTTGTTCTAGGAAGAAACTAAAGAAAGTTACAAAAATAGATAACTACAAGTTACATTACCAAAATGTATAATTGCAAATGTAAATATCCTGTAATTAAAGCGGCAATCCCTTTGACCTCTTCTACATTTCTAATTCTGATAGATGCAATGGAAAAAGAGTAAACTGGTAACTACTTCCCTAATGTTGCTTTGGAGTCTTTTGAGCTAGCAGTAGTCTTCTGTTCTGCTCTCTGTTGGTTCAGTGTTTGTCTGTGGTGTCCATGCTTTATGAAATTTGCATGTGCGTTTCAAGTTTTCAGGTGATTTCTTCCTATTGGTGTGATTTTTGTCTCTTCTTTCTGCGTGTTGTTCACTAGTCCTAGTTTACTAGTCCTTCAGTAGTTTAAGAAAGCAAAACAAGCTAAACCAAAAAAACCTCTCCTGATGTTGATGCAGGCATGTTTGTCAGTCTTCATAGCTCTTGTCTCATTTGGAAAAGGCAAAGCCGAGCTCTGCATTTCAGATGGACTCAGCATCTTGACTATCCCTAGAAAAATTTTTACAGTTAGGTTAGAGGAGTAGAAATGCTAATTGTTCCGTTACAGTTTGCAGTGACGCAGACTTGGAGGATTGTCAGTGTGCTGCTTAGCTGAAGACACTTTGGCTGTCGTGTGTATCTATGAGCAGTGTTTATGTTTGAAAAAGTTCTAAACTTACAGTCCTTCTGGAAAGTGATTTATGTGCAGAAGCGCAAGGAATGTCTGTCCTGTATGTAGGACAGCACAGGGCAGAGCCTTTCTCTGGCACTGAGCTAGCTCCAGAGCTGGAAGCTGCGTAACTCGATCAGAGCAGAGCTGTGCCAAAGCTAATTAGTCCTGCTGAGATGCAGAGTTGATTAGCCTTGGCACATGGCATATCATCCAGAGTCTGGAAGCTGAGCTAATTTCCTTCCCCAGTGCTGTGCAGTGTCGTGCCAGTGTGAGCTTTTTCTGGAGCCCCAGCACGTTGTGTTCATAGGATCATAGCATGTTAGGGGTTGGAAGGGACCCAAGAGATCATCGAGTCCAACCCCCCCGCCGGAGCAGGACAAAACTATCTAACACAGATCACAGAGGAACACATCCAGGCGGGCCTTGAAAGTCCCCAGAGAAGGAGACTCCACGTCCTCCCTGGGGAGTCTGTTCCAGTGCTTTGTGACCCTCACAGCAAAGAAGTTCCCCCTTGTGTTGAGGTGGAACCTCCTCTGCTGCAACTTACAGCCATTGCTCCTTGTCCTATCACAGGGAGCAAGTGAAAAGAGCCTGTGTCCCCCCCCCTCCTGGCCAGCCTTCAGGTACTTATAAACATTGATCAAATCTCCCCTAAGTCTTCTCTTCTCCAAACTAAAAAGCCCCAAGTCCCTCAGCCTCTCCTCATAAGCCATGCCCTCCTGTCCCCTAATCATCCTCATAG
>VXBP01005885.1:28093-44576 GCA_013400115.1 Rhinopomastus cyanomelas | reverse complement strand
CACATTATTATCATATATAAAAATAATTAAACTATTATATCTTATGTATTTTTATCTGACCCAGGCCCTTAGTCTACTTTTATGACACACTACTCTTTTAACTGAGAACATCTCTTCCTGTTTGAGTTTCAAAGTAAGTCATCTCATGGTGTTTTTATGTGCTACATAATAAATCAGTGTTTGCGGCCAACATTATCTGGCAGATGACTGCAGCAGTTAGTGTGTTAGGCTGTGCTACTAGAATTTAATTTTAGTGTATTTTTATGAGCTTTCTGTGATCTGCACATGCCTTTGAAAACAGGACAAGTACTGTTTTACTTGTGATATGATTGATATTATGCACAAGATATACAAGAAACTCTCATCCTTAGAAGTAAATATATGCAACACAACACTTTGTTGTAACAGGAAGGAGGAAACCCTGTGGAAATTTGGGGTGGTGAAAGTCGAAAGAATGCTAATTATGTGGTAGAAAATTAGCTGGAGTAATGCCTTCAAACATCTTTCTGCTCCAAAGCCACTGAAAATCTGCAGGTGGGTGCAAACCACTTTTCAGTAAAAAAAAAGAGCAAATACGCATGTGTTTGGGTAGTCTTCCAAAAAAGCTGTCAGAAGTGTAATTTCTGACCTATGACACTAGTATAGAGGCTCCTTCTCAGAAGCTAGAAAATGCCACAGGTTCTTTATGATACAACAAGAACCTCAGCTGCAAAGCCAATTCCTGCAGCTATAGCATGCTCAAGCACCCTCCCTGTTTGAGCTTTGCAAAGAAAAGCCGTATTGGTATCTTGAGACAGTTATTTGGATTTTCCTTTGCTAATTGCTATACAGCTTTAATAATTCTTAATTTGATATCTCCTGTCAACGTGGACTGAGATAACCTATTTCCAATAGAGCCATTCTTAATTCTTAGCATTAGCTAGCATGTGTTCTCATGTTCAGTGGTTATATAGCTGTGACCTGATTGAATGGTGTTGCATAATTTGAGCATATTTAATTGGCAGTTTATATCTTAGACTATTTGTTTGCTCATTTTTAAAATATAACTAAAAATAATGTCAACTTCTGTCTTCTTTTTTCCCTCCAATTTAATCTGATGAAGGTCCTATTTACATTTCATCCCTTTGCATGTCTGAACAAAAGACAGCAATTCTTTCAGGTACATGTGACATACATGATAATTCCAGATCACCTATGCATAATCATTCCCTCCTCAAAGAAAAGCCCTGACCAGTTTTCATCTCTGCTTCTTTTTACTTTGTCATTACTGTATTCAAAGAACTAGATATCCAGAAGCATTATGTCATATTTTTGAGGGATTTTAAACTGCAATCTAGTGTATTTATTTCTAGTATTGTTTTCTAGTATATTTCTAGCATCTACATTGTAGGCCATCTATTGTAGGCATTCTTTTCATAAATATTCAGTAAAAACCTATTTCTCACATACAAATGCCTTACTCCTCTGAATTTTGAGAAATTATGATTCCATCCCAGGATGAAACATTAAAAATATTCTTCCTAGACTGAATTTCCTCAGAAGAGCCTCTAGCCTTTTGTATCAGTAGATGAACACGTTTATTGAAAAATTTTATTAATTTTGGTTAATGACAAGTTTTGAAGTTGCACTTGAATGTCATTTTTCCCTTTCCCATGTTCCTAGAACTTTTCCCTTTCCCAGCTTCCCTAGAATTTTCATAAGCAGTTATGTCAACACATCTTATAGAAATTGAGAGGAAACAAGTTGTAAGATTTTTATCATGTAGTCACTTCCTTGTATAAAGATATTTGTGTGAATCATTAAAAAAAATCATAAACACCTGGTGTGCATAAAAGGCACATGAATCATTTCTGATGGTCAAAAATCTGCATCTAGTGAAGCAGCTATTGGGCTCTCTGTGTCTTTCTCAATAGCAAACATTATTTCCTGTTTTAGCAAACAGTATTTCCTAAATAGCTGCTTTAGACAACCTTAAAAATGCCATTTGATTATTTTTTCTTTGGAAGATATGTCGAATCTTTCCATCCTTTAAGGCATTTGCTTAGGAACCAACCCTGTTTATGAAAACTGGAGATTCGTACAAAGAAACAAGAAGTGAAACATCACTGGTAATTTTAAAAGAAATGTTGCGGGCCATCCATCCCTGTGCTGGAAGCAGGCTGTCACAGAAACTGTCACAGCACTCTCCCTACATCTTGAGCCTTCATCAGAGCTGTAGGAAGGGATCGCCAGGAGTTTAACTGCTTCAAGCACATACATAAGCATGTAGCTTGTTGATAGCTTTAAATTAATTACAGAAAGATGCACTGTCACTTGTAGTCACTGTGCAGATCAGGTTTCTAGCATAATTTTATGGTAATGTGCCATAGAGAGCTCCAAGGTAAAAGGGCAAGAGGTTAGATCACTTATTGTAAAATAAGATGTCCTTATGTAAGCCCAGCTCGTTAGAAGATGGGTTTTGTTTTGACAAGAAACTGCTAGGCCTCTCTTGATTCCTGATGCAGAGGATGGACATCAGCTAGTAAATGTACTCAGGGGGTATGTGCAAAGTGAGTAGTTATGAGATCTTTCTTCGCATAGAAGCAACTTCATTTAAAGATGTGGCTCAAGACAAATTAAGTTTAACCCTGAAATTTTCTGGAGAAGTAAATAACCAACAAAATAGATTATGATCTTAACATGTCATCTGAAGGTTTAAGATGATGACCATAGATAATTTCTTAAAAATAAAAAAGCTCCGTGAAATCACACATATTAGGAGACAAATTGTGTTCAGAAAGTCAGAGGGAGAGAAGGGATCTCATACTGCTTGCTCAGTAGAAATACTGATTTCAGAGTGATGAACCCAGTGATGAAATTCATGAAAATACATCAGAAGCTGTTGTTTTTGTTACATATATCTCAAGCCACTCAACGTGAGTCAGATGGTGTTTGCCTGGAGAGAAAATATAACGAGCTGAAGACTCCAAAGAAAGCTTGGAGTGCAGACATGAAGCATTGGTGTGGGGCATTCAGACACATTAACACTCCTGTTAATCAGCTGGACAGTGAAGGCCACCTGGGGAAAGAGCTCAACCACCCTGTGACATAAGGAGCTGAGGATATAGCAGGGCACTTTCGAACTGAAAATATTTGAGGTAGGGTTTGCCCCGCTGTTTCTGGTAGCACCATGGGGCCCACATCTCAGGCTGAGCCCTTGAGAATCACAATAATGTGAATAATGATGGTCACCCTCCATAAACCTGCTGAACCCCCTGACTCTCTTTCAAGGAAGGCATCAGGATTATTAGTTTCTTTCTGAGTAACAAGTATAAACTCACACGTCTTGTTTTGCTTTCTAATTTTTTAAAAACTTATTATTTCAGTAAAAACCCCCCCCCATACTACATTTTGATGGACTGCTTTTTTACAGGTAAATACGGCAGATGTTTTATTAAGAGTGAATAGTTAATTATGTCTGAAGCTATTTTAACACTTCTGTCTGTGGGACAGAGATAAAGTCTAGTTGTAGATGCCTGAGTGAGGAATGGAACCGAGCAGATTAGTCCATATTAACATTTTAAGATCATAGGATCATAGGACCATAGGATGTTAGGGGTTGGAAGGGACCCAACAGAGTCCAACACCCCTGCCGGAGCAGGACAAAACTATCTAACACAGATCACAGAGGAACACATCCAGGTGGGCCTTGAAAGTCCCCAGAGAAGGAGACTCCACGACCTCCTTGGGGAGCCTGTTCCAGTGCTCTGTGACCCTTACAGGAAAGAAGTTCCCCCTTGAGGTGGAACCTCATTTGCTGCAACTTACACCCATTGCTCCTTGTCCTATCACAGGCAGCAAGTGAAAAGATCTAGCCAAAAGCTGCTGTGGGTTTTCATGTTATGTATAATCCCATCTAGCACCTTGATAATGAGAAAAATACTTGAAAAATAATCTATAGAGAGTTTTGTAACAGAGTTGTCTTAAAAACAGGCTCCTCTATAGGAAATGTGCACCTTTAGAACTACTGTCTGTAAGCAATAAAAGGGTCAAATTAACACATTTCTAAAAAGCAAATTACTTATTTAATTGCTACTTGTGAATTTATATGGATAAATGCCATCAAATATTTGAAAATCTTAAATAATATGGCCTTTTTAAACAAGGATCCAATTCTGGTCAGGCAGTCACAGGACTCAATTAAATTCAGGAAAGATTGCAGCAGCATGTTCAACATTAGAGAATGTCCCAAATAATTCAGTACTTGTATGAGGAGGCAGGACAGATACTGCTCAGGACTTCATGCCTCACCTTGTAATCTCATTCACTTGGTCTGACATCAGTTCAGTGCCTGGAGGTGCTGGAAACCATCAACGGAGCCACCAATTTGACAGTCAAAATATTTTTGTGGCTGATAATGGTTCAAACATATGGCTAAATGAACAGTATTCTCTCCCACTGAGTGTGAGAAATTCAACAGCCGGCTCTTGTCCAGGATTTACTGGTATTTCCATAAGCGTACAACATCTTTCAATCCTATTTTGTGTACCCTGCAATTATTAAATGTATGCACAGAACTGAGTGTCCATAAATTACTTTTAATGGGACTAGAAGCTGCTATTACAATAATTACTCATAAACAATTATCAGAAGCCTTTTTCTTCGTGGTAATTCACGTGTTCAGCTGTACTGATGCTGGGTAATTCCTTTTTCAAGGTGTGGCCTTGGATCTTGTGTTTGTCAGTATTCCATTAATTGCCTTGAGGCCCAGGATCCCTGGCAGTCACACGGGTGACCCCCTTTTTAGGGGGCTCCAGCTTAATCTCTAGTATCAAGAAAAATAAGAAGAATTCAGGCTGTGGGGTTTTTTTTTGAGGAAACTACATATTTGCAGCTTATGTATGCTTTTTTTTTTCAATACCAGACCTTATTTCTCAGAACATAACAAAGAATGAGGACCCCAGGACACACAGGTCTGAAATCAGAGAGTTGCAAAGCCAATTTTTCTCATATCACAATCCAAGAGATAGAAATAGATGTCGGGGTGTTGGGTTAATGTTTGTTAGAACATTTTCTAGCTGTTCCCAGAATCAGAGAACATTAGGGATTGGAAGGGACCTCGAAAGATCCTCCAGTCCAATTCCGCTGCCAGAGCAGGACCACCAAGAGCAAGTCATACAGGAACATATCCAGGTGGTTTTTAAGCATCTCCAGAGAAGGAGACTCCAAATAGCAAATATGATGCCTTTCTGAACTAATAAAATTTTCAAAGCAAAATAATTTGAAAATGACATTTTGAAGGCCAAACAAATGTCTCTATTCCTCATCCTGTGAAAACTGGAATGTTGCTGGTATAAAATAGTAACATATGGTAAAATATTAAAAACGTGTCATTTCTATTAGGTCACACAGCATTCTTTTGTCCTGGTTGCTTTTGAGACACTTGACTTAGGTACTAATAGTCCAGGATGAGTGTTTCATGTTTTATTACACATGAATAATCTTAAAGAGTAGGAACATTAAGCTGTCTCCATTATGTGGGGCTGGTTATCTTGCAGCTATTTTTAAAGGCTGCAATTTGTAATTTCTATTCATATAGATTTACTACCAATGTTTTCATGAGATCAGTAGTTTCTAAATGAATGTAAAGATGTAGGAAACTACTCTGAGGAAACCCAGGTGTGTGGCTAGTGATTTCACAGTTACTGCAATCAGAGGAAATTCCTGCCTGAGATACTTAGGCTGTAACATTTCCTACTGTACAAGCTACGTAGGTAATTTTTGTGAAAGAAGCTGGCATTAAGTGAAATGCACAAACATATAAGCCTTTCCTGTTTTTTATATCCTCCGCAAGTGACAATGTTTTCGCACATAGTAAAACATTTATAATAACCATAAGGAGTAATCACAATGTGTTTTCTGGTGCTTGCAGCTTTTACCACTGGTTCTTGAGTAAAGAAGTTACTGACAGTATCCCGTGAGTCCTTACCACAGAACTGCATCTCCTGATCAATCAAAGGAAAGCAGCAAACATAGAAAAGGTGTGAATAAGATTCATTTTTATACTTTCTCCATCATTTTCCTCTTTTACCAGTGTTCAGATTCGCTCCCCAAAGTGCAGGCAAACAACATCCTGAATCTTGTAAATGTGATCTTGGCGCATGGGTTCAAGCAACATGGAAACAATATATGTTCAGATAAGGCTTAGACATTTGGTCTGCCCACTTTCTGTCTCCAGTAATTTATTTCTGCTTTTTGTCTTTGCACTTTATTGCCTCAAAGTCACCTTTATCTAAGCTGTGTGCTCTCCTTTCTCTCTCAAGTATTGATTTGATGCTGCATAGCTTAGGGCATTGAAGACCCTGAGATAACTTCTTGTTTAAAAACAGAATAAGATGTACTGCAAAATCCAGCATAGTCACGCAATCCTACAGCTCAGCATAAGCCTCTGGTTTGTAGGGCTCTCCCATCTTCTGTCATCACTGCACAACATCTAGTAAGTGTGTACAATGCCCTTGCTACAGCCTTGCATCTACAGTAGCACAGGAGTGTATAATTATGCAAATCTTGAATAAAATTTTCCAGTGCTTAGGTCTGTGAGACTGCAGGAATATAGCTGAAGTGTAACTTCACAATAGATGGACACAATGGTGCTTCCAGATATTTTGGTGTGTACGTACTGAAAAATAAACACAGAATATTTTATTTCAAGTCAGTTGAAGCATTAATGATGCTCAATCACACATATAAGGTAAGTATCTGGTATATTAAAGAAGACCAGAGCTGAAGCCAGTACGGTCTGACAGTAGAATGCAGACAAGGTACCACATACTGTGTTGCAGCAACGTGCTGTGAGAACAGTTTGTTNCGATAGGATGTGGAAAGAAAGTATTTCTTTGATTATTTTGTTTTTCTAGAAATGAAGATAATTATTCCCACAGTTTCCTTTTGGTGTAACTGGTACAATGAGAAACAAGTTGAGAAGACATGCATTGAAATTTTCCCTACTATACTTAGATGGTTTGTTACACTACCTAAATTAGGCTCCAAATATCTTTATGATAAAACCATTCAAGGGTTTAACAAAAGTACTATGTTACTGCAACTGGAGGAACAATACAGCTCCCTTGTCTAAGTACATGAAATATTACATAGAGTACGGATTTCTGAATGTGGTGTTACTGCCATAAGAGTTTCCTGCTTTGAAAGTCTCTCGGCCTCTCATTTAGAAAAATGAACTCTTCTCATGAGCATTCCTTAATGTCAGACTGTCAGCAATATAGTTGTAATGATGAGGATATGTAGCCCTTAAGAAATGGAAGGAGATTGACATTTAGAAATCATAGAATCATAAAATGGTTTTAGTTGGGAGGGACCTTAAAGATCATCTTGTTCCAAACCCAATGCCATAGGCAGGGACACATTGTGACCAGAGCAGGTTGATTTGAGCCTCACACATTAGGGCTTTCAAAGGACAGACAGTAGAGTTTTTTAACTACTACCAGGATCGACTCCAGAATTTAACTAGAAAGTATTTTAACCTATATGATCCATCTAACCCAATCTAATAATCTATAAAATGACCAACACCTTTTACTTTTTATTTGCAGATATGATCAGCCATCACTGACTTTCCTCTAGTATTTTACTGAATTGGCTATGTCTGTATGAATCTATAGAAGAATAAAACAAATAGTAATTCAAATCTATATATGGAAAGTTTTTAATTTTTTCCCCTTCCTCTTATTACAAGTATTAGAAGGCATGAATTCTGTGGACTTTCTGAACTGGTCATAAAAACCACAGAGTTTTAAGGGATAAAAATAATTGAAATCAAAAGAAAACTTGAGGTGTTGACACCTCCAGTGTCAACAACTTCCGATTTTCTTTTTGAGGACTGTGATGTTAGAGACATGTTTGGAACTTGATTTTTCTAATTAGATACTCTTGAGTGATTCGTGAGAGTGAAGGATACATTATCAACTCCCTTGATCATTTTTTGTATACAGTGAAGGAAGTGTCACATGTAAGCATAGTTCCATTCTCATGTGGTTTTAAAAGTGTGTTCTACATTCATTTTACACTTCTAGGAGAGTCACAGCTCACAGCTGACAAATGTTTGATGAAATCATATAGATCTTAGTAGACTTTTAAACTGGCCTAAATTTAATAAGCATGGATCCAGAACATGTATGCCTTAAAGCAAGTTCAATTCTTGTTGAAATGAGTTCAGCTTGCCTAACCACATGATGCTTCCTTCACACACCACTTACAAGACTGCTCTGAGGGACTCTATATAGCATTTTTACCTTTCAGGCCTCCAAAATCCAGTTTATTTCCAAACAGCTTTGGTATAACTATTCTGATACCACACATTGTTAAAATACATGAATGCATTGTAATTGAAAGAATACTGAGATTTATATTTACAAAATATACAGCTTTCAGCACTGAGTACGTGCAGTGCTGTTCCCGTATGATCATGATTCATCTCCTCTGTGTTTCTCAGCTGCTAATTCCCTGCCAAGTTTCACTGCTGGCAGTTTTGTGTACTATAAAGATTTGAAATCACCATGCAACTCAGAAATATTGCAGAAATAAATTAAAATATCCCAGTGCATTATTTATTTTTAACTTGTCTGGATGGTTTTCTTTCTCATGTTAGTAGCACAAAACACCCCCTTTGTGTCTTGGGCTGGGCTTCTTACAGTTGCTGTTTCACAACATCAGTTTCACAATGCTGCAGCAACAAACCACTCTGCCTTGGCAGTAGGCATTTCTATCCATTAATATTTCCTTTTAAATAAGGCTAGGATATTAGTGAGTAGGGGTGTTGCTGTGAAATATGTATTTGAATACAGTTGCCATGTCACATCCTGATTGGTGAGAGAAGGGAAAGGGAAAGTGCCTCAGGCTCATGGATTCACTTGGGTTGAATTAAGGTGATTTACACCAATAAGTCTGCCCAAAAGTCAAGTTCACTAAAGTTGTTAGATGCTGTCCTCAAAGAGCAGAGAAAAGGGAGAAGACAGAAATTAGGGTAAAACTTCATCAGTGTCTGGCATGGTCTGGCCTCCCGCTTGCTCCTTGGCTGTGCAGATTTCTGGTGTCTCTGGATACCTTAGCTTCTCATTGTAGTCAGCATCACGGATGAGGAGCTAGGTTGTGACTGCTGACCAGTCCTTCACCGCTTCCTCAGCTTCACAGATTTTCAGTGTCTCCTGCAGTTCTTTTTCAGTTTCTCAACATTGTCGCTGTCTGAAAGGGGACACTGATAACTACCTGGGACTGTTTGAGTCTCTCTTTTTATTCCCTACTGCCATGGGGATTTTTTTCATCCTCAATGATACGGGTGACTTCGCTGTCAGAGACTTAGACAAAACAGCAGTAAGTACTTGAGAGTCAGCAGCCCATCATGGTGCCACTGCACAAGCGTGCTTTTGCACATCAAACCACAGTGTCTCGGGGTCTCCTGTTCACAATGCAGAGCAGAAGCTATGCCAGGTGCAGGGCCTTCCTGTTACTCTGCTTGTTAGTTATCGTTTTTGCTTATAATATTTTGAGCCATCTCACCTGTTGTTAATCTGTCTGATGTACCATCAAGTTAGATAAGAGACTAATGCTTATCTCTGACAAGAATTGCAAGAATTTTATGTGAGGCATAAGTGATAAATCTTGATGTTTGACTTCAAATGTCTCAAGCTTTCTCTCAGCATATACACAAGGTCACTTGGGTTTTGTTACCTCAAGGGAGGCAGATAGGATAAGTCAGGTGATGAACATGGGCATAGCTGACTGGGACCATATTACTAAGTTGAAATTCTAAAGAAAGGAATGTGCTTATGTGCTTCTGGCTGCCAAATGGCTGCCTTTGTCTCATGGCTTCCCAGAGCAGAAGAAAGTGTGTTATGCTTTGCTGCTGGTGCTTGTGTAATAGGCCCACAGTAGAAAACACCTGAGACATGCTGGCCTTCAGTATTCTGCCACTGCCACGGTCAGAGGATTTCCTCTCATTCCAAAGCATATGGTTATGGTGACTTCTTTGTCTGCAGACATAAAATGGGTCACTTTGTCATTCTTTTTATCTACAGAGAGTAACACTACAAGTCATAAATATGAATGGTGCTGTGGTGACGGTGATCTGTATTGCCTTCTTCAAGGTCTTTGACGTTTCACTTCCAGATAAAATTATTATTTCTTCTTCATTGAAATGCATATAGTATAGTCATGTCTTTTTTTTACATAGTTCAGATGTTAGGAAAGAAATGATGCTTCTGACCTTCTGGCAAAGTCCAGGTCTTTGCCACTGGACTACTAAAATCTGCAGACATGGTTCTTATGTGACTGACTCATAAAACATAGACTCTGTTTCTTACTTCTGTTTACTGGTTATCGTGGTTGGGTAGAAGTAAAAGTGTGGCCACAAATCAGTCTGATGCCTCAGTGTTCCACTGCCCTGCTGCAAGACAGGCTGCGCTGTGTCCAGCCCATTTGCCAGCCTGTGTCAGCTCATTTTTTTACAGAAGGATCATGCTTAACATACTCCATGACAGACCACCCTGCTCACAGTTGCATTTGAACCCTACTCATCAAAATTTCCCAAGTGTGGAAGACACAACAGGCCATGGCAAAGAAAGCTATTAACAAGCAAGGAGACAGTCCTTCATGGCAAAGCACATCAAGGTGGTTAAGTCACAGTGTCCCAGGAAAACGCCCAGCCCTGAGCCTCATCACTCCAATGTTTGATTTTTTTTTTTATTCAAAAAGATATAAAAGGAGAATATAAATATTCTCCAGTGCCAGTGTTTTTGTTCTCAAAACTTTCTGGGTTTTATGGGGTGAAAAACCTCACAGTGAATTAAAAAAAAATCTCCCTAAAATAAAAACCATTAAAAAGGAACCTACATTTATTTGATTTAAAGTGGTGCGAGGAAAGGGCTTTCTTTGCACACCAAATACTTTAGAAAATGCTAAATGTGAATGGTTACAAATCCATGGCCTATACCTGCAAACTTTTCTTTGCAGCATGTTCTTCCTTATGAATATCCTTATTTCCTGCACTGTGTTCCCTAAATATACAAAGCTTACATATCCAGAGTATCCAACAATAATAGAATTTTTGAACCAAAACTATACTTAATTTATTGCATATCCGTTTTTCTTGATTTATGAAGTCATGCCCAATACTTAAGCTGACAGTTTGCCAGTTGTTCTCCATTTGGTACAGCGGACAGTTACACAGAAACGTAACATAAGACTTTTGCAGCAACAAAAATCACCAAGGTTCTGGACTTAACATCTTAATATATACCTAATATATCCCTGCTGCAATGTACATAATTTTGTTTTTCAGCATCTTGCAACTTTTCTATATCTGAAGTGATTTTTCTAGAGTTTTAAAATAATCACAACGAATCCATGTTTAACAAGATCTCCAGCGTACTCATGCTGATATAGTGTGCTTCTGACTTTTTCTTGACTAATGGACACTTCTAGTAAGAAAGTATTCTGTGAATAAGCTTAGCAGAATATCTTGAATATATATCATTAAATTTCACACTAAGCAAAATAACTTTAATAGCTTTGATAAATGTCCATACCAACTCTGCTTTATTGTTGCATCAGCAACTACTTATTATCAGCTGCTCTGGGAAAACTCAGCAGTATACAAAGATTGTTTGCACTTGTACAGAGCTATAATGAAATGCTTGAAACAAAATATATTCTAGGTGTCCCCAAAGAAAGGCCCTGAATATAAGGACCTCATTTTTAAAAAAAAATAATACCTCTACCCAAAGGTTACCACTGCAGTCAGAGTGGAAACACCCAAAGACTTATTGGAAGCCAAGGTTTGTCTTGTCTGTAACAGCTCTCCAGAATCTTGCAAAAGTGACTAGTTAACAGACCTAAGCACAGGAAACCATCAGCAAATAAATAACATTAAGTGCACAGAAGGAAAATTAGAAAACAGCAGAAGAGAACATTAAGAGCTCATCAGAATCTTTAAACAGCTTCTTCACCTTAAATAAATTTTTCCAGGTTAATATATGCCAAACACTGTTTGAGATGTTATTACTACTCTAAGTAGAAAATGGTTCCTTTAATTATTTCTGCCTAGCTCTAGTTACCAGTACCACACAGCATACATGTGAAATCGTAGCTTCACATTAGTGATGCCCTACATAGCACAGGATATGGGTGACAGTGCTTCTATTGCTTTGTCTTTTTCCCTGTGACAAAACTTGTGTCTTCCCAGTCCTAATAAGACACCGATAACAACATGACACCAGATCCTTGTTGCAGGTTCGTAGCCTTTAGAAGTACTGGGCAGAAAACTAAGAAAATGGCAACGTTTCAAATCACAATGCCTGTACTGATCCATAATTTTTGTACTTTATTTCAAGGGGAAAGATAAATAACAGAAACCAGAAAATGGCTAAGTATATCATTCATAACAGGAACCCACTTTCTTATTCATCTGTAAAACTGAGTTAATGACTGTGACATATTAATAAAATGCTTTAGCACTTCCTTAAATGTAATATAAGGCTTAGGTAATACAAACATCTGATTCAGTATCCTCCTACCATGACAGAAAGCATACCACAGCAAATCAAATGTTTCCATTTTCCTGAGATGGGGGATTTTAGTAACTTGGAAATTCTGCAAGAGATCATCCATTCTCATGCTTTTTCTCATATATTACAGGCCAATTAATATATAAGTTCCATTACTCTCACAACAAGTTTAAAATTGTAGGATTGTTGAAAAGTTGTCTTGGAAAAGCTCTCTTGAGATTACCTAGCCCAAACTCCTGCTCAAATCTAGACTAATGCCAGCATTAAATCAGTTGTGGTGTCATCTAACTGACATTGGAAACCTCCAAGAAATCAGATGTTTCTACATCCTTAAGATTAAAAAGACAGAGGAAGAATCTTTAATAGAAAAAATATCCACCATCAGCCCACTATCCAGTAGCTCAGCATGAAGACAGCCTTAATGAAAGCAGAATCTAAGCTTTTTCACATACTTTTTTCATGAAACATGGAAAAGGTTTCAATACGATTGTTATTGATTCTTGCTCCTTGTTAAGTTAGTTTCACACTCACACTTTGGCTGATTTATATTCTGCTGTTTTTTAGAGTGTTAGATTCTACTATATTTAGAGCGTTATATTCTGCTATATTTAGAGTGTTAGATAGTTTATTTGTTGCCCAAACACAACTTTGGAGTGAATTTTCTGTGGCCTGACTGATGGATAAAAGGAGGCTCTAGACAGTTTACAGATGCTTCCAATATTTTTTGCAGGGCAAAAAGTTCTAGTAGGTAGAGGCTCTGTTAGGAGCAAGTATTACATAAAAAACACTTTAAAGTGCACAAAGTTAGACCTATTATTTTGCATTTTTTTTCCAGTTAATTATGACTACCATGAATTCAATGGTACATCATTACAAGGTCAGCAGAAATGTGATCCTCAAGCACATTCTTAGCAGGAAAACTTTGAAACCCCATGTGGCTTTGTGGCTCAAACACTAAATTGGGCAGACACAGGTTTTTATTCCCAGCTTTCTACTTGCCCACAGAAAGCAAATAAATTCATCTGTTCCCCATCTGCAAAACAGAGTAAATGGTAGTGACCTACTTTATAAAGTGCTTTGAGATATATTGAAGAAAAAACTTCATTAAAGACTTTGCTGATACCGAATAAAAGGTCTTATCTCTGGGAAATACTCAAGGGGGGCTCCAAGTCTCCACACAAGAGGCTTGCTCTGATTTAAATATGTTCCTTTAGAATCTGATTCATTTAAACCATTGCAATGTGTGCGGTACAGACAAGATCAAAGAAAAAGCCTGAAGCAACAAGTACAGCAGAAAGGAAATATATTTTTAGGTGAAATAGCGTGGAGTAAAAATCTCTGAAGCAATCACTTCAGTTGCAGCCAGCTATCATTGGCTTCCACCTCCTTCTGTTTTAACTTTGGATCACACTATACAAATGAATACAATAGCCAGCAAGATCCAGTCTTCGCACATGAAGTTCAACAACAAACTATTACGTGCTGCAATACAAATCACATTTGCAACTTTCAGTAGACCAAGCAGCCATGGAGGACAATTTTAAAGAACTATGGAACAGCCTGTGTAGATGTAGACTTCTAGTGTATTTTAAAGTTGAGATGATTCATTTTGGCAGTAGTCCAAAGCCTGGGGTGGGGGACTCAGCTTGAAGGATAGATGGTGTTGTCGCTGTCATCCTTCCTCATAGTTTTGTCTGGAACAGCTTAAGAGCCTTTTCAGCAGAGCATGCTGAATCAACTCATTCTTGGCCAGCTCAGTTTGCTTTTTGCTGAGCCTAGTACAGGCAAAAAGGAGGGTGTGACTACTGCAGCCTTTTTATACTGCAGAATTCCCAGCCCCTTTTGTCGTAGTTTCTGCTACCTGGACCTCAGTAAAACTGAAACGTGCCCGCTGTCCAATGTGTCTTGTGATAAGGGTTGTGATTTTTGTGCATGTTCTTGACAAGTAAAGAAGCAGCAGGTTTCTCCACAATGCTGTCACAACCCCGCTTATCCGACTGATGTTATAAAAAATTATTAGAGCTTAAAAATATTAATGTGGGATTTCTGAATGTAACAAAAAGAGGAAATAAGTGCCATATAATATTCTAATGACTGAGATTAATTGGTTCAATCCTGCAAGACTTTCTGTGAGATTGTGGGAGAAGAACATATGCTTGCAGCAAAAAAGGTTAAACCTATCTGCTTTAAATGAATTTGTAAAAATTCCCAGAAGAGTATTTTGTTGCTTGAATCCAAGATCAACAGTATCTAGCAATCTAGTCTTCCTAGCAAGCAGCATTTAGACTAAAAAGCACTGAACACAGCACTAGATCTTTCTTCAAAAACCTTTGCTGGCAAGGCAAGGAGGAAAGCCCAGCCATGACATGGAAGCCCTGTAAGTCCTAGACACAGGATGTGCCTGTATCTAGTGACCAGATCAGACAGTCTCATCTGATTTCACTTTCAGCTTAAGTAATGATTTTTCTGTGTCATGGTAAGTTGTTTCACATGTCTGTACTTTAGGGACTGCTACTGTATGGATAAAGACTGGATACTCGGGGAATTATGTTTTAAAAGAGTGGGATGGCAGCATGAACATTTTACCTTGCAATGAATGTTTTAAGGAAACCTCCACATCAGTGTTAGTACAATATGCTACATAACTTTAATTGGACACATGGGAGCATGACACAGTCTTTTGATTTATCTTTGTGTCACTTAATAAATGCTCAATATTTTAAAGAGTTCTTCCAAACTTGAACTTCTCTTTGTGTCAAGGTCCAGAACCCTTAACACTGTGGTTTAGGCAAAAGAGGACTTCATTTGGTCCAGAAATGTTAGCAGTAATAGTAACAGCATCCCTTCCCTATCACTGGATGTGAATTATATGAACTATGACTGGTGATCTACAAAAGCTTAGCTGAGATTTCAAAGGAAAAGTGAAGCATTTCACCCTTTCTCTGCAATTTTAGAGCTGTGTATATCCTCTTCTAGACCAATGAATGTCAAAATACCCAGAAAACTATATCATGGTGTGGTACTAAAATAATGTGGTTGGAGTGCTTTTCCATGTGTCAATACGGGCTACACACAACCTCACATGAGCATGCATCTGACATTTAAATCTAACTTTTTAATGGCTTTAAATTAATTAATTAACAGGGTTATAAATCTAGTCTAAGTCTCAGAAATGAATCTTTATTATCCCAAAGAGTAGCTATTTATACTGCGCTTTGTTGGGGGCAGAGGAAATAGAAACACTTTATATAGCTGCAACTTTGACTTTCATGACATCATCAAAATCTATTGGAATTCAGCTTTTTTCAGTATTTTAAAGAAAGAGGGAAGGAGGAAGGAGACAGAACTTTCTGTTACATACCTCTCATGCTGTCAATAGTAATGGTCCTTGAATGAAAACTAAGAACAGAAATAATCATAGAATCACTACAGACTGGAAGGGACCTCGAAAGATCATCTAGTCCAATCCCCCTGCAACAGCAGAATCACCTAGACCAAGTCACACAGGAACAATTCCAGGCAGGCCTTGAACATCTGCAGTGAAGAAGACTCCACAACCACCCTGGGCAGCCTGTTCCAGTGCTCTGTCACACTCACCGTGAAGAAGTTCCTCCTCAGGTTGATGCAGAACAGTATCACAGTATCACAGTATTATCAAGGTTGGAAGAGACCTCATAGATCATCAAGTCCAACCTGTCACCACAGAGCTCAAGGCTAGACCATGGCACCAAGTGCCACGTCCAATCCTGCCTTGAGCTTCTATGTTCCAGCTTCCAACCATTGCGCCTCGTCCTATCACTACATGACACCGAGAACAGCCCAGCTCCATCCTTCTGACACACACCCCTCAAATATTTGTAGACATTAATGAGGTCACCCCTCAGTCTCCTCTTCTCCAAGCTAAAGAGACCCTGCTCCCTCAGCCT
>VXBP01005885.1:4669-27618 GCA_013400115.1 Rhinopomastus cyanomelas | reverse complement strand
AGGCACCTCTCCTGTTCCCCAGGACCTAGCAAAGATGATGGAGAGTGGCCTAGCAATGACTTCTGACATCTCCCTTAGTACACGCGGGTGCATCCCATCTGGGCCCATGGATTTGTGTACATCCAGTTTGTTCAACTTATCCCTAACCCAGTCCTCATCAACCAAGGCAGGCTCCTCTCTTGCCTCAACCTCCTCTGGAGTCACAGAAGTCTGGGACTTGATATCAAGACAGCCCCCAGAAGTATAGACAGAGGCAAAGAAAGTGTTGAGTATCTCTGCCTTCTGTGCGTCCTCTGTCTCCAGGGCACCCACCCCATTAAGCAGGGGTCCTGCATTGCCTCTAGTTTTAGTTTTACCTGCGATGTATTTGAAGAAGCCCTTTTTGTTGCCCTTGACCTCTCTTGCAAGGTTTAATTCCAAGGAGGCCTTGGCCTTTCTTGTTGCATCCCTACATTCTCTTACCAGAGCTTTACAATCACCCCAATGGATTTTGCTTGTATTCACTGATCAACACATGTTCACATAATTAGAGAAATAGTTCTGTTTTCTTTTAGACATTAATAAGTTGTTTTACACCAGTTATTTTGGCGGAAAATCTGTGTATAAATATGCCTTTTTGCTGCAGGTATTTCCAGTAGGCCACATTCTTTTTCCATGCTGTTCTTAAGTGATACTTCTCTGATTCTCTTCAGCTTTCTCCAAAGACAGAATGATTTAGAATGTTTAAAAGGTGAGCTGTGATGTTCTGCGATACCTAGAGTTTTATATAGTAGCATATATACTACCCAAATTCCTTAAAAATCTCAAGTTTCTGGTGGAATGTATAATCTCTCCATAGAAGTATACATATGACCATTGTATTGAGACTGGACATTCTCAAAAAACAAAACAAGTTTTAAAAATTGGGGCGGGGGTATTTATATAAATGCAGAAAACAGTAGAGACTGCTTGTCAGGGAAAGAAGGCAGGTATGTATTTTGAAAGGCAATCTGCGCTATTAGAATCTAATTGGGAGGACAAAGGAATAAAGGATTTATCTGATCTATGAGGCTGGTTTAACACGTGAGGAGAAAAGTTCCTTTCCTTAAGGTTTAATAAGTTTAATGTCTTCCTGTAGCCTAACTGACACAGAAAGCTGGGCCTTCCTCATACTTAAAATGAATTGTTGCTTCAATTCTGTGTGTTTCCACTGAACAAAACCAAATTCACAGAGTTCTCTGTGAAAAAAAAAAAATATATATATAGTCATGATTCCCAGTAAGCATGGAAAGTTAGAATACACAAAGAAATTTGTAAGTAACTTTGAAAGTTTTGGATTTAATACCTTATAAAAAAGAGAATGTACTATTTTCTTTATTTAGATTCTTATTCTTTATTTGATTTTACATTTGATGTTTCTCCATACTTAAAATACACCTTGGCACGATACAGAGGGTAAAAGAATTTACAAGAAAGGAGTTCTTACTGCAGATTGTAAGGTATATTATCACCCAGAGAAGAATTCATTGTTCTGGTTAAACAGAGGCAACAGTGACCATCCTGGGATGGATCAGAAGAGGGGGTGGTTAGCAGATCAAGGGAGGTTCTTCTCCCCCTCTACTCTGCCCTGGTGAGACCACACCTGGACTATTGTGTCCATGTCTGGGCTTCTCAGTTCAAGAGGGATGTGGAGCTGCTGGAGAGGGTCCAGTGAAGACAACAAAAATGATGAAGGAGGAGGAGCACCTCCCTTACAAGGAGAGGCTGAGGGAGCAGGGTCTCTTTAGCTTGGAGAAGAGGAGACTGAGGGGTGACCTCATTAATGTCTACAAATATTTGAGGGGTGGGTGTCAGGAGGATGGAGCTGGGCTGTTCTCGGTGTCATGTAGTGATAGGACGAGGGGCAATGGTTGGAAGCTGGAACACAGAAGGTTCCACATCAACCTGAGAAGGAACTTCTTCACGGTGAGTGTGATGGAGCACTGGAACAGGCTGCCCAGGGTGGTTGTGGAGTCTCCTTCACCGGAGATGTTCAAGACCCGCCTGGATGTGTTCCTGTGTGACTTGGTCTAGGTAATCCTGCTGTTGCAGGCGGATTGGACTAGATGATCTTTCGAGGTCCCTTCCAATCCGTAATGAATCTATGATTCTATGGTCTCAAAAATTCTGTGACTAATATATTCTGGTATACAGCCTTACCTTGGATAGAAAGCAAAACGAAAAGTTCTTTTCAACATAAAGCAGACACTTTGTGCAGTTTTATGATTATGATATTAGAATCTATCTAATGAAACTAATATAATGAAACTAATATAATGAAATTGTTATTAACATTTGTAAATAAAATCACCTCCAAATCTTGTGTCTAGAGAACAGGAAATTAAAAGCAGCAGCTCAGTTCAAAGGAAATTAAATTCAAGGGAAAATAGTGACATGTATTTTTGAACTGATTGACTTGCACTGCTAATATTCTGCACAATAAACCTGATCAAGGCACTGCCCTTGAAAAGCAATTACACAACTCCTTGCAAGTGTTTTGAATGGTTAATACCTTCAATGGTAAGTGGTTAGTTGTGCTCTTTAAAGTTGCAAGCATTCGTTTAAAATTTGGCTTAAACCACAAAGAACAAGGAAAATCCATGGTCTGTCAAAATAAATTATGTTGCCTAACTTGGCAAGCTTTAAATTGATGCCTTCCCACAAATCCACACAAACATCATCTGTCAAGGTCATTCTTTGCTTCTCAAAGCCTTTCATACTGGAAACGCATAGGGCAAGTTAAGTTACTTTTGTAGGCTGACAATATTTTTAGGTTACATCTGCAGGATGAAATGAAATAACCAAAATTAAAATTACATTACAGCACATGCAAATTAACTTTGCAAGTGCCAAAGATTATCACCTAATCTATTTCTTGTGATTTCAGTACCCAAGAGAAGTAAGTGTGCAGAAGGCAGAGCATTTATTTACTGATAATTCATTAATAGCTGAGATTCAGTAGTCTCTTCAAACATCATAAAAAATATAAATTAACCAGGTGTAGCAAATAAAGCTATAACATAGAGCAGCAAGAACCTTATGAATTATAAAAAAATGCCAGGAAGAGCAACCAAATTCCAGAAGTTTGTATTGTAGAATAGACAGATTATTTTTCGAAATGGCTCCCTTTCAGTAAATCAAATCTCAAGAAAGGTAAGAAATTTGTTTTGCTGAGATATGTTTCATTTCATGGTATTTCTCTTGGAGTCAGACATTCATGCAATATAAAGGTTTGGTTTGGTATCAACCAATTATTAAGACTGAAAAGTTACTTTCCTCAGAATTCTCCAGTACCACCTCTTTATTTTCTTTGGAAAGAGTCTGGGAAACATCTTTATGACTCTTGGGCTCTTATTTACTTATTTATGCACAGAACATAAGACTGTCCAAGCAACACAATGTTGAAGATACTTTGTCTCAGCATAGGCAAATGCCTGCCACTCATGTCCAGGTCATCTGGCTTTGGAGGATGTTTAGTTTAGTGGAAGCTTGGGACACCATGATTAAGTGGTTCTAGAAAAACCATTCTCAGGGACTGTTACTGGCACATAAGCAATACAGTGTTGCACCTGTATAATTGCTGGGGAGTATAACTTCAGTGTAAGAGCTTCAGGATAATAAAAAAAAGTGGGTAAGATCTGGATTTTTGGTCAGATTTTTTTAAGATCTGTGGACTCCGTGCCATTATTACAGCAGAGATTAACTAGATGGTGATGTCACTGATGAATCTTCTTATTCCCTCTGACAGCTGTGAAGAACTTAGCTGGTCTTGCTGCTAGATTTAGGAAGAGAAACAGCACAGCCACCACCACTAGCCATTGTGAATGGAAGCTCACAGACTGTATGGCTAGAGATGTAGAGTTGGAGGAACAAAAAGTAAAAGATGGTACAGACAGTCAGTCTGGATGCCTTTATTGTACTGAGAAATGTTTTTTCAGATACACATTGGCTCTGGAGAAAACAAGTAGGGTACTATGGAAGGTGTTCTTGCCAGTGATTATTTAGGGATGCAGCTACCAGAGGTGGTCATTAAATTGTTTTAGTTTTGTCTGCTCCTCTTCATAATGCTGTGTAGGATGTGCTGGATATACTGGCCATGGAAGGCTGTTGGTTCACAGGCACAGCCATGCTCAGACACACCAGCAAGACTTGGCCTTGCTTTTATGTCTCCTGATGGTTGAATGTTTATGCAGTTATGTTACTGTCCACTAGTAACTGCAGTTTATTGTTGGTACTGTGATTCTGCTGCTGACAGAGGAAGGACAACAGAGCAGAAGGCAGCCATGCTTATGCCCCATGCCTTTGTCTCAGAATGGAAGAAATAGTAACAGAAATTACAGAAATAATGTAGTGGTAGCAGTAGGGTAAAGGAAAACTAAGATATTGCTAGTCTTCAGAGTCTGAAATAGTACAGTTGCTTTCCCCTGGAGAGGGAACAGCTAGCAGTGCTTACAATAGATGTAAGTGCTGATACTTGTGAGAGCTATATTGTGAGTTTAGTAGTTGGGATGAATACAAGAAAAAGTGAATTGACAGCTGCAATAATTTTGTGAAGTGATGTACAAAAAGATGTCAAACAAATCTTGCTCACTTCATTGCTATACTTTCTTTGAGCAAGGTTTCACCTGGAAACTCTATAAGATTAAAACCCTCAGCCTTATGACAGGCCTGAGATAGGTAAACATATTTGTTACTCAAGTGCAATGAGAAAAAACTGAGTTATGAAAGGATGGTGATTTATTTGATGACCTCTAAAAAAGCACACTTATTAGTCTATGAATTAATAGCTGAGCATCAGCAAGATGGCAAAGCGTTTCGGCAGGTGACAAGGACACCAGTGGATTTTCAGCCAATCCTGGAAAACAGGAAAGAAAAGGACTTCAATCTCTATGTCCTCATCTAGTTACTTCACATCTCAGTTACACAGAGGAGTAAACAGGAAAGGATTATGGCTTAGGAGCAGGTTTGCTTTCCCTTTCTTACAATGGAAAGAATGAATGGAAGATCAAGGTAGGATCAGTCTTAATACACAGAAGAAAACAATATGGAAAATATAGTTTGTATACAGTATTTAAGAACTTTCTGCATGCTTAGTCAAGAACAGAACAAGGACAAGTGCAGAGTCCTGCATCTGGGGAGGAATAACAAACTCCACCAGCACAGGCTGGGAGGTGATCTACTGGAAAGCAGTCCTGTGGAGAGGGACCTGGGGGTCCTGGTGGACAACAGGTTAACCATGGCACAGCAATGTGCCCTGGTGGCCAAGAAGGCCAATGGGATCCTGGGGTGTATTAGGAGGAGTGTGTCCAGCAGATGGAGGGAAGTTCTTCTCCCCCTCTACTCTGCCCTGGTGAGGCCTCATCTTGAGTACTGTGTTCAGTTTTGGGCCCCCCAGTTTAAGAGGGACAGGGATCTGCTGGAGAGGGTCCAGCGGAGGGCTACGAGGATGACTAGGGGACAGGAGGGCATGGCTTATGAGGAGAGGCTGAGGGACTTGGGGCTTTTTAGTCTGGAGAACAGAAGACTTAGGGGAGATTTGATAAATGTTTATAAGTATCTGAAGGCTGGCCAGGAGTGGGGGGGACAGGCTCTTTTCACTTGTTCCCTGTGATAGGACAAGGAGCAATGGGTGTAAGTTGCAGCAGAGGAGGTTCCACCTCAACACAAGGGGGAACTTCTTTAAGGGTCACAGAGCACTGGAACAGACTCCCCAGGGAGGTCGTGGAGTCTCCTTCTCTGGGGACTTTCATGGCCCGCCTGGATGCATTCGTCTGTGATCTGTGTTAGATAGTTTTGTCCTGCTCTGGCAGGGGGGTTGGATTTGATGATCTCTTGGGTCCCTTCCAACCCCTAACATCCTATGATCCTATGAAGATATAGACAGTGCTATCTCTCATATTTATTCTGTTTTGGATGATGATGCCTAGGTTATGTATTCCGAGGCATGGCAGATTCCTATCTCTAGCACGTTGAAAATTGTTGATTATTCATGACACTGTAACAGGTTTTGTGCAACAAGGAAACTCCTTGGCTTGCAAAAAGTGTGTTCTCAAACAGAGGTTTGTGTACAACAGTTGATGTTCCAAATGTTGCAGGATGCTAATTTGAGGCCAAAGGCTTCTGTTTCATAACAAACCCTGGGTGCCGCTACTTAGAACTTGGGGGAAACAGACACACTGGAAACTGCTAAAAGTTACCCTCCAGAGATGTATTTTAGATAAACTGAGAAATAATCTGAGCGAGAGGTATCTGAGTTCTGTAGTAAGTTTATGCTTTTTACAATGAACTCACTTTAAGTGTAAAAGGACTTTTAAGCAGACCATGAGAAAACACAAGCATCCGTCAGCGTGTTCTATTACTGATTGCAAAATTTAATACCTCTGGTAGAGCCTCAATACTGTGCATAAATCTACATGGCATTGCATTACCTAGTGTTTTGGAGTGAGGCAATGACAAGCATTTTCTTGTCTGCTACTGTGTTATGTAGGTGAAGGTAGACTGGACAAACAATATGGTTAATAAATATAAGGATCATAGGCAAAATGTAATTTATTAGAGTTGGATGTCAGCCAATAATCAGGGGATTAACAGCCATTATAAGGCATATCATGTATTATTTAATGAATAAACAGTGATGCTTTTCCACTCTTATCCAAAAGTAACTCAAAACCTTGATAGTGCAGGCCTTAAAAAGCTAAGTCATGCCTTAAAAGAGATGGTGACAGCACTTGTCTACACTTAGTTTCCTACACTGGTACCTCCACTATCACTGGATTTTGTGTTTTGCCCTGTTCTTATTTGCTTTCCAAAAAGAATTTCACCTTTTGTTAAATGTGCAGATGCACATTCCTCAGTACCCTGCACTGCCACTCTGACATTTTGCCTTGAATTTCTCAAGTTTCCTCTCCTTTAAGTCACAGACCTTGGCACTAACAGAGAGGTGGTCCCTAATACTCTGTTGGACTGAAAGTATATGTATGTATTCTTCTCAATTTTCTTTTATTAGATATTTGCTTTTTCTTCATGTCCTTCTCTAACCAACTACTAATCAAAGCTGTACTGAAGTTTTACAACTTTTGCAAGTTTACTGAAGTCCTACATATGTTTTCTTTTTCTGTTTAGAATACTTGAAAAGCATATGGGGTATTATTTTTCTGTGAATGTGATTTTATAGCAGAGGGGAATATTATGAAAAAGGTATGCTGATGGGGTTTTTGAAGAACAGAGGATCCTGTGTACATGCAGGTTACACTGCCAACAACTGGTAATAATTAGAGTTCATTTTCAACCAGCTGCTTCAGTACACATATACACCTAATCTCATGCTGTTTCTACAAAGCACATAGTTTGCTCTGTTCTTCCCCGCATTTACTAACATACTCAACTTTGACAATGAGGCGTGGTTTAGGAATCTTCCAGAAATCTGTCCCTAATTTAAAACAGAGGCTTTAAATAAGTGCCAACTACTATATTTATTAAATCCAGCATTTAAAGACAAATTAATGTACATCCCTGAGTTGTACATTACAAGAAGTTATTTTGATGATCTGCTTATCCCAAAGGTATACTTACAGATGACAATGAATCACAGAATGTTAGGAGTTGAAAAAGACACAAAAGCTCATCTAAGTCCAACCCACCTGCCAGAGCAGAATAAGCCTGCAGCACCCAGTATTGTCAGGTGGTCTTACCATCCAAGTACTAACTGGGCCCAGCCCTACTTTGCTTCTGGAGATGAGACTGAGTTTTTTCCAGGGTGGCATAGCTGTAGGCAAATGCCTGACTTTCTTACAGCATCCTTCACAAGAGAACCTTCAAAGGGTACTTACAGATTACCTAAGTCTTCTTTCAGTATGACCCTGAGACCATAGAGCTGCTGCAACTGTTACAATAGACTTTTTGTCTCCTTGGGCTTTGCTCTTCTAAGTCTAAAGAGAAAGACCTCATCCAAACTGCTTGTTGTGTCCCATAGCAAACACCCTACATTTAGGTCAGTAACTGCTCACATTTCTAAGCCAAGAATCTGATTCTGTTTGAAGTCCCTTCTTGCTCAGTGCTTCAGATCAAAGCAGTGATCCCAGACGAGCGACCAAGCTATCATTGTCGATATGCTCAGCTAATGTTACACTTACGGGATATATAGCAAGTTCTGGGAATCAGCGCAAAAACACTCAGCTCAAGAGGAGTGCTTTAAACTGTGTGCCTTCTCTATTCAAAATCACACTCTGCTGAAAATAACTCGGTACGCAGAGCAGCATTTAGTTCCCCTTCCTTACCTCATATTAAATCAGATTTCAAACAGGTAGGCTTGCTCGAAAACACCACCTTCCTGACGGCAACGCACGCCCTTCTCGTCTTGCAAATCTTAAGTCTCTCCCCCGCATCTGGGAGGCTGAAACCAAAACCAACCAACAGCAGTTGAGCGGAAATCCAGACCAAGAGTACATTTTACTTGGACCTCCCCAAGGTTCTGGTCATGTGATGTCTCCTGCCTTCCCCCCCCCCTCACAGACTCTGGGGAGCACCCGGAGCTGTTAGGTGTGTGCGGAGTTCTGCCTGGGCTCCATGTGCTTACGTGCGCCAACACGACACGGCTGTGCTCCGCGGACACCCTTCTCGCTTCCAGCTACTAACAGCCATGGAAAACTGTCCGGGGAGGAGTGAGGCGGTGGCTGCTAAGTGAGGGCAGCCCGGGAAGACACACGCGGAGCCGCCAGCGGGGAAATGCGCTGAGTCCGGCACGGATCCAGCGAGCAATGAGCAGGTGAGCCCAGACACAGCGGCTGGGGCACGACGGCTGGGGCACAGCGGCTCCCGGCAGCACGCCACGGCACCGCCGGCATTTCCCTCCCTCCCCGCTCCCGGGGAGGAGCTAATGGGATAAAGTTTTGGGGGGTCTAGAAGACACTGACGGGGTGCTGCGGCCAGAGCCCGCGTTCCAGGAAAGCTTCTCGGGGCGACCGGAGGCGCCGCCGCGCTCCCGCACGTGAGACGGGCCGCGTCGTGGCGGAGACGTACTCCCCGCCCTATGCCGCCGCCAGTTTTTATCTGCCCATCAGCCCTGTCCGCGGGTGACGGGACCACAGCGGGCCCAGCACCGGCGAGTAGGTTGCGGCCTCTCCCCGCAACCGCCGACACCTGCGCAGAGGCGGGAGGGTCCGTGCAGCGATCCGCCCCGCTGCACCTATAGGCGCCCACCCCGCACAGCCGCCAATCCGCGCCCTTCTCCCGCCCCCTCACTACGCCGTTTGCGCAGAGCAGCGTTGTTTCCGCAGCGGGGCGGAGTGTCGGCTGTCCCCGGAGCCTCAGGAGCCCGATGTGACCCGCTAGAGAAAATGGCGGCGGCAGTGAATCGCGCTTCCTCGTCAGGATTATCCTCCGGCAGCAACGGGGAAGCTGCTGCTGCCGCCGCCCGCGAGAGCTCGGTGGGCAGCGCGGCCGCGGGGAGCGTCGCCGGCAGCGTCGGGGGGCTCCTGCTGGAGGCGGGCGGCGACCGGGAGCAGCGCTCCGACTGGAGACGGAAGCAGCTGCGCAAAGTGCGGAGTGTGGAGCTGGATCGACTGCCCGAGGCGCCTCTCTTCCTCGCCTCCTCTTCCCCCCCTTTCTCCTCTCCGGAGTACCCCGAGACGCTGCTGCTCCACTACCTGCACGGGCCGCCGCGTTCAAGCCCCGCCAGCCCGGCCGCCTCGCCCAGCCGCTGTGCTGAGCTGCCGGAGCCGCAGCCGGCGGGTAGCCCAGCGGGGACCGACTCTAGCGCGGAGCGGAAGATGGANGCTGAAGCTGTGGCGGAGGCGGCGGGATCTGCCGTGGGGTCGGGGCGCGGCGGGGCACCTGGTGCGGGGGTGGGGGTGGAAGTGGAAGGCGACGCCCGGGCAGAGCTGAACGGCCCCGCGGTGCTCCGCAGCTGTCAGCGGGTGCGTTTGCGGGAAGGGCAGAGGGGGCGGGAAGGAAGTGTTCAACTGTGTCCAGACCCGCACGGTTCTAGGGCGAGTTCCTGGTGGCGGCGGCGGGGGTGGGTTCCGACCCCAGCTGCGGTCGTGTGTTAACCTTTCACCTCGGCCCCAGAAAAACTTGGTTGTTTTAAAATGAAATTTACTCATTTAAAAAAAAAAAACGTGTTCTCTGAAGTCTAATTCAAACTTGCAGCGTCGTGATGTAGCAGATCCGATTTTCTTCAGTTATTGGGGGAGTGGGAGGCTGTGAAATAAGTGTCGCCTCAGTTTTTTTCCGAAAAAAAGTAACTTTTTGGAGGTTTAGTGTAGGTAATACATTTCACTAGTTTAATTAAGCGTCCTGGTGTGTGTAGCCCATGTTCATCTGCTCTGTGCATTATACGAGAAGTCTATTTCCTTGAGGATTTATAGAATTGCCTCTTTTTAATGTGTGAACAAGTATTCAGGATGAAAGTGATCTCATATTCATGGCGAAGCAGTTTAAGTGCTTCAGAGCAAGGGCAAGGTCAGACTGATGGTTGTGTGTGTGAAACTACACTACAGCAGTGACAGTGTGATTTTTATGTGACATCGACTATTTCATATGTAACAGTTTATGTGATGTGGGCTGTGTAGTTTAAAGACTTTAGTGTTAACGTCCAAGGACCTATTTTAATGCTGCCTTAAATTTGTCAACTGTTTAAACCTCGTAAGAAATCTAGTTGCAATTTGGACGCAAGTTGTGTATTTTTTTTTTCAGTTGTCAGTTAGACCTCAATTACGATTTTGAAAGATTAATAATTCATCTTGAGACTACTGCAGTAAGACTTGTTTTCTAGACCAGATTCCTGTTTGTGTGAATTCTCAACAATTCAGGTGGATTTTAGCCTATTTCTAGGGCAGTGTAAAAATACATGATAGTGTGGTCATACAGATAAGAAATGCCTCAAAGCAATACAGAAGGATTAGTGGAATATCTTAAGTGCCTTAGCCGGGACAGGGAATAACATGAATTTTAGCCAGTAATTTGTCTCTTCATGATGCTTAGCAACATTTTTGTCTCCACATGTGCCATTTCATTTAATACAGATGTTGCCAGCTTCATGCCTTTCAAGGAAAATGAAGAGGCAGAGGTGAAACATGTTTAAAACAATGCAGAGTGTCTTAGTGATAGCAAATGACTTGATTTTAGTGATTGAAGAGGTGCAATGTATGTTGTATCGGTGCTGAAGTACTAAGTCTGACTTACTGGTCAGTCCCTGAGCAGCAGTGACAGAGTAGCTGTGGAATTCTTCCTTTTGCGTGGACAGTTTTGCTTGGTTTTGAGTACCTGTATTTGGACAAATCATTCAATGATCTTTGGCATTCAGCTAAGAACGTTAACAAATAGTACGAAATATTAAATGCCATGTGCTTTTCTCTTTAGTGTATTACTGAGATAACCAGTTTTGAAATTATCCTAAGTACAGTTGATATACATGGCAGCATTGGTAGTAATTGTTCTTCAGAACATCTCTTAAATGGTCGTGTAGAGCATCTCAGTAATTCTGTGCGTCGTGTTAGCAGTAAGCAGTTGTTGGACAAAGTACTACTTTGGCAAGCCTAAGAGGAATCTGAAGTGTCTCTCTGGCTATATTGTAATATAAATTGCCGTGCTCTAGCAGAGGTTAACTTGTATGTGAATAGTGGTTATTTTATTACACATCAGATTTCTGCGGGCTGCTGTTGCCATCGTGTTTGAGAGAACATAATCAAAATAATGTATTCTGGGAAGTTTGTTATTCTGTTTTTAAATGCAGTAGTTGTACTTTCCCGTAAGGACCTACTGTTAAAGATACTGTGCTTGCTCCAAAGTCCCCCTGTCAGTCTCTTTGGTATTACATTTACTTTTTTTTTAATAGATTTTGTTTATACTGAGAGATCTCAGAATGAAGCTGAGAAGGGAAATGGACTCTGGTGTTGAGCCCTAAATGTAAACATTACTTTTTTTATATTGTCACTAAATGCTGTGAATATGGTAGGCTTTCTTTTTATACCACTGTGAGGGAAGGAGAGGGTTGTTTTACTGTGAAATGTAGCTTCAGCATAAAGCATTTCAGAACTCTTAGCCTGCATATGAATGTATATACACTGACTAATATATTGATTTCATTTAAAGAAATAAACAGTGAGTTCAGTGACTTGGGTAAGGTTTTTTTGTAACTTGAGGACAATCCGCAAAGTCTAAATGCATATCTGTTTCTGTGACCTTAGCAATGTTGTTTTATAACATTCACACCCTTTAAGTGATTTCTTTTTGTGCTTGAAATTCATGTTAGGTAGCTTTTATATCTCTAGATACAAGATTGGTTGTGGTAGGATAACTGTTCTCATAAAAATGAGAAGCAGGAGGGTTGCAGTTCATCATCTTTGTGTACAGTAACCGTATCCTGGGTGAACTTAATGAAAATTGTCTCAATTTGGAAATATGTGTACTAGATATGGCAAACCTGTCTGATGGACAACCTTTATAGATACTTTTACTGTATTTTCTGCAGTTGCTGTTTCGATGTCCGCTGGAGACACCAAACACATAATGGAGCTGTGTTGTGACTACAGATATAAGTGTTCCAGTAAAATCAGTTTCAGCTCTGCTTATCAGTTTGCGTCACCTTTGACTTTGAAAGGGAGGTGTGAATTCTTTCAGAGCACTGGTCTGAGCATGGGCATGGAAACAGAGGGAGAGCATGTACAGTGAAGGCACAGCATGGGCCAGGGTTTGAGGTGCACTTCTGAAAAATTGATGTGACGGTAATTTTCTGTTAATGCCGCCAAAATGTAGCTAAGATGGAAAAATACACCTGATTTTTGAGTTCGGCTTTTCTTAGCTAACCTCAGGTGCAGTTTTTTCTTCTTTAACCAAGTCTGTAATGCAAAATATTTTTAAACTATCAACTTAAATAAGCCACCAGATTTTCTGCTTGCAGTTTGAGCTGCATAACACAGTGAGAGAAAAATCCATTTCCTTTCTCTTCTGTGCCCTATGGCTTGAGAACACATTTGGAAGAGGTCACCCCGCTACATGTCTGATTTTTATCACTCTTAGTTATTGCAAGTGGTAGGGTTCTGCTTAAATGGTCTGATCTGGTATGGCAGTTTCTTTGTTCCTATGCAAAGTAAATAGATTGTAACTAACTAATCTGGAGCTTTCTGTCTCATTGGATTTAGTGATACTAAAGGTTCAGTCTCCACTGTCACCTAATGGAGTCTGAGTGTGGCTCAGTGCAATGATACCTCTGGTAGATGTGTGTAGTTGTACCTGATCCCAAAGGTCATACATGCAGATTACAAGATTCGAAGATTTGTTTTTTCTTTCTGTATGATGAATTTGAATTTCACAAGATCCTTTAGTGTACTAGTGCATTTGTTGTTTGAAATTGGAGTAAAGGTAATGATGCATCTGTAGAAAAGCTTATCCTGATGGTAGGAGATGACGAGGCAGAAGGAGGGAAGAAGTGACTGGGGGTGGGGTGATGGTGGGAATGCTTCTGTTACCTTTTGCTGGCTTCCAGTATTGGTGAAACTTGTCTTGAGCTCATTTAAAATAGAAATTATATGTTGCATTGTAACTGTTCTTTAAACAAACTTGTAAAGCTAGTTTTCAGCAGCGGTGCTGATAAGAAAACAGATCTGGTTTGAGTTCTGAGTTTCTAATAAATGCTAATCTTAATCTTCTTGGATTCTCTTCAAAAACCCAAAGGTGGTCTTATTTTACTTTCTATCTGCTTTGCTCTCACTTAAAAGAATGAACTGTAATTGTGGAGTTTTATTTGAGGTAAAGAGAACAAAGCATCACTGCTTGCCTCTAGGTGACTAGGAGAATATGTTTTAAGTGGAACAGTTCTTCCTTCCCTTCCTTTTTATCTTTAACCGGCGGCTGGATGTGTTGCCTGCAGGACATGTCAGATTTCCTATCTCACCATGGCTGCAGAACTGCAGAATCCTGAGCAGTCGTAATTTTTTTATAAGTTACGTTTGGGGGGGGGGGGTAGTTTTATTTCTTGATNAAAAGGAAAGCTTTATAACTTTACAGTTGATGATAGGGTGTCCCTATAACTTTCAGGTGATATCTAAATGTTCTGCATCCGTAGAGGCATACAAAATGCAAATACCTGAAATGTGTGGTAAACTGCCAGTGACTTCTAGTTTGCTGTTCATGTAGAGTTTACTGAGTTTATCAAATTAATTCATTATAGCAGGAATTTGTTCATTATCATGGTTAAGACAATATTCTAATTGNAGAAATTATATGTTGCATTGTAACTGTTCTTTAAACAAACTTGTAAAGCTAGTTTTCAGCAGCGGTGCTGATAAGAAAACAGATCTGGTTTGAGTTCTGAGTTTCTAATAAATGCTAATCTTAATCTTCTTGGATTCTCTTCAAAAACCCAAAGGTGGTCTTATTTTACTTTCTATCTGCTTTGCTCTCACTTAAAAGAATGAACTGTAATTGTGGAGTTTTATTTGAGGTAAAGAGAACAAAGCATCACTGCTTGCCTCTAGGTGACTAGGAGAATATGTTTTAAGTGGAACAGTTCTTCCTTCCCTTCCTTTTTATCTTTAACCGGCGGCTGGATGTGTTGCCTGCAGGACATGTCAGATTTCCTATCTCACCATGGCTGCAGAACTGCAGAATCCTGAGCAGTCGTAATTTTTTTATAAGTTACGTTTGGGGGGGGGGGGTAGTTTTATTTCTTGATTTGTGGGTTTTAGGGTTGAGAGTTCTTTTGTTTCGGTTTGGTTTTGGTTTTTTCATTGGGAATTTTTGTTTGTTTAGCTTGCTGAGGTTTTTTTTGTGGTTCTTTTTCTTAAGGTCATAATTTTTGAATCTTAGCTAGAGAACATCCTGCAAAACAGCACTTACTTAATACTTACGCCATTTGAAATCGTTTACCTTCTGTGTGAGAACTGATTTGTTTTCTTAAATGGTCTGTATTCCCATTGTACTGCCAATATACATCTGCAAAATTCGTAGGAATTCTTTGTATTTTTTTAAAAGGAAAGCTTTATAACTTTACAGTTGATGATAGGGTGTCCCTATAACTTTCAGGTGATATCTAAATGTTCTGCATCCGTAGAGGCATACAAAATGCAAATACCTGAAATGTGTGGTAAACTGCCAGTGACTTCTAGTTTGCTGTTCATGTAGAGTTTACTGAGTTTATCAAATTAATTCATTATAGCAGGAATTTGTTCATTATCATGGTTAAGACAATATTCTAATTGCTTTGACCTGTAACAGTACCTTAATTTCTGATTGCAGAATATGTACTTTGAAGAATCATGTGTAGTCAGCAACAGTTTTCTCAGTTTACCAATATTTTACTTTACTTCCTCAGTGTTTTTTAAACTGTGGAGTTGATTCATATCAAGAGTTTTATCTGATTGCAAGTTTTAACTTGCCCTTAGCTGTAACGTATTGATATGTAATCAATATCTTACCTGTTTCCATAACATACATTTGAAATGTTTGTAATTTTACTAAAGCAAATGCTGTGACAAATGCCTGACCTGTGACTGAAGACTTGTTCACTTAATCTAAGAGAATAATGCAGTTGCAGCTAGCATAGAAACTCACTAAAACAGGACTAATGTGTTCCCAGAAAATTGGCAGGTATCTCCTCTATTAAGTGTCCATAGTGCTTACTAATTTTATTAGATTATTTGTACAAGTAATACATCACTGATGGCTCTTTGTAGTTGTGTGAGGTTCTTGGGCAGTTTGGACTTGAGTTGGAAGTGTGAGCAGCTGGTTTTTAAATGGAATAGGGTTGGATACATTTTCTGCTAAAACTATATTAATGTGCATAAGCTTATTTTTTAGAAAGTTTTTCTGACAATGTCTGATTATAGTTCTGTAAATATAGAATAGACATTAGGGTTTTTGGTATTGAATTAACTTCTGCATTTATTTGTAACAGACAGCTCAATGCAATAGGTTTCCTGATGTCTACAGGCACATCAGATGCCCCAGCCTCTAGGAAGCACCTGGACACTGGAGTTTCTATTAGCTAGCAAAACTGGGTTTCTCTTTGAACTTCCAAGGTTCGGGTCAGGATCTGGTTCGGATCAGCACTGGTACGTTCTGCTCCACGTAGTCTTGTTCACGCGTTTTTTAGATATCTTACTAAAATTACCTGAGAGTTCCAGTTTATTCCCCTGACTCTCTATTTCCAACTGTGTGTTTCTTATTCCTCCTAGAGGCTGTTGGGAGGAAGAGCCGGGGTAAGCGAGGAAGAGATCTTAAAGACAGCAGATTGTTTTCTGTATTTGTTTTAAGCCAGTATTACAGGAAGAGGGTGGAGAAGGAGCTCCCCTCCCCCTAGCCTTGTGTAAGAGAAGGCATGAAATGAAACCTTAAGCCGTGCAAATCTGTGGCACAGAACAATGCAGACAGACTTCAGGTTTGTAATTTTAGAAGTGCACCCAGAAAAGACTAGATGGCTGATCTGTTTGGTTTATCTCACTGAGGATGAACTTTCCTTTCTGAAGGAAAGTATTAGAATGTTGGTAGGCTTTAAGTTGAAAGTTGCTCTCTGAGATCTCATTCAAATCTTTACTGTCTATGCTAGGAACTTTTCCTTGGCTGTTTTTCTAATGATGCTATGTATCAACATCACAAACCTTTGTGGAAACTGGTGTTTCTTAGAAGGGTACTCTTTAACCAGAACTCTGGCCAGCGTGATCTAGGGTGGGGTGTCCTTGCCCATGGCAGGGGAGTTGGAACTGGATGATCCTGTGATCCCTTCTAACCTTGACTGACTGTATGGCTTGGTCTAGGTGATCCTGCTCTGGCAGGTGGATTGGACTAGATGATCTCTCAAGGTCCTTTCCAATCCCTTATGATTCTAACTTCCTCTATTTTCCCCTAATTAATTAATTAAACTAATTGCTTCATGTTAGTCTTTGAACAAATTTGGTGAGTAGTAATACTTGTCTTGAAATTGTTACTGATGTTGAAATTTGTGAATACTAGCTCTTGAGGAAGTTCATGTATGTGTGGTAAGAGGAACAGTACTTCTGTGTCTTCAGTTCTGTCTTGTAAACGTGTGGTTAAGTTCCAGCATGTTCATGTACAATGGTAAACCATCTTATCTTGTAAATATGCTGAAGCATATAATACCCCTAAGTATGACAGCAGAAAGTTAGCATGTTCTAAGCTTTGCTTGTTCTGACCTGCTCTGAGTTGCATGTTTGTGGCAGTATTTTACAGTTCTGCTGCCAGTGAGAATGCCCAGCAGAACGAAATGGGGAAGGGCAATTGCTTTGGCATTTTCAGACCAGCTATGTGTGAATTACCTTCCTGTGTTTTAAAAATGAACTGCAAATGGGAATATAGGTCCAGTGCCAGGGCAGGCCACTTGTGCACCCTGGGAATCAAGACAGTAGGGGAAAGCACAGCCAGAACTTTTAGACTTTTGGCTTCTTTTCAGCCCTCTGGGTAGACTGCAGAGGAGCTAGCAAGGGGACCTAGTAAGAAACCTGCCAGCTTCTGCACCGTGTTGACACAGTTCCATAGGAGTGCCATCAGAATGGATTTCTTGGACTTTCTGAAATGACAAATAGTTTTTAAAAATCCTTATTTCCAGGCAGCAATGTAGTTCCATGCATAAGTATTTCCACTCTCTTTAAAGGACTCATATGTGCACAAGTAGTTGAGTTCCTAATCATAAATAGCTCGGAGTTAATCAAAACTAGAAGTTTTAGTCTTGTGAGTGAGCCTCTGGTAAAAAAAAACATATGCAATGATACAGCCTCATAAGCTGTACTGGTATTCTTTTTGAGCAAATGTTCACTTATGTATCTGTCATTTATGAGGGTTTTTTTCAGTTTAAAGGCACCGAATCAAGGTTTATCAGGTTTGCCACTGAGAAGCTTGAGGTCAGAGTTTTGTTCAGAACATTAATGCCAAATTAGAGTTGAATTACTGCTGTACTTACCTTGGTGTTACATGTGACTGGTGGAGGTGTCACGTATAACAACACTTCTCTGCTGGTCAGTTCTCTCAAGCCTTTGGTAGCAGTGAGATGCTTGCATAAAACTTGTGACTGGGTGAGTGCTGTGTACATTTAGACCCTCAGCTGTGTGAAACTGGGCATGGGTCTGGTAAGATTGGCGAGGTGGACTGTCTCAGATGCTTCAGGCAGTGGGTGCCAATTGAGCTTGAGGGAAGATGATGCAAGGACTAGCAGTGTGGCATTAGTGTTACAAACTGCCAAACTTCTTGGTTCTGACAATCTCAACATGAAAATGTTGCCGTTTACATATGGTTAGCATTCTTAGGTTGCTTTTAACAAGGTTGTCTAGTGATGGGACATGGGGAAGATGGCTTTGAACTGAAAGAGAGGTTTAGACTAGATCTTAGTCAGCTCTTCAGTAAAAAAATTGAGAGACTCTGAAATAGATTCCCTAGAGAGATTGTGGATAGCCTGCCCTGGAGGTGTTTAAGACCTCGAGCAACCAAGTCTAGTTGGTGTCTTTGCCCATGGCAGGGGAGGTTGGAGTAGATGATCGCTAATGTGCCTTCCAACCTTAACCATTCTATGATGCTGCCCAGGCCATGCTGATAGTGTTCTGGTAGATGAAATAGCTGAAAATGATCAGCATCTGTCACGATTAAAACCCAGTTCAAAGTATATAACTGTGAAAGTTGTTAAAAGGAAGAATGATTGCTTTTCCTTTTTTATTTATAGTTTAAAATGGCCTAGACTTATTTAAATAGCTATATTTGAGGGACCATACGATTTTTTTAAAAAATACTGTTTCTTCCAGCTTATTGGGAAGTAATTCATCTGTGTTGTGATTAATGTTTGTAAAGGAAAGACCATCTTCTGTTAACTTTGGTACAAATTGTACCTGATAATACATCCAAAATGGATACACATCTGCCTGATTTGCATAAATAGTCAGTGGGTAAACTGGACTGGAAAAAACCCGAAAACAGGATTGGTTTTTGCAATTGGAGTGTTTTTAGATCTGTGAAACATTTTTTGTCATCAGTACAAGAGAACTCTACTGGTTATACTAGCTGAGACCATCTGTGCTCTGTCTCCCCTCTGTGGGGAGAACACAACTTAGTGTTATGGGAACCGCTGCCTTAAGGCTTCCTTTTCCATCGAATATTTTCAGTTAATCTCTGGGGAAGATTGCCTCCAGATTTCAAAACACTTTCTTGTGCATCAAATATGACGACAAATAAATGTGTGATCTGGTGCAGGCACAAACCAGGCTTCTTTAAAGATTTTTTTTTCCCTTTCAAACCACAAATAATTACTGTGTAAGCATTAAAGCAGTCAAAGTTTTCCTTGTAATTATAACTGGGCAAGGTTTTGGTATTTGCCAGTAACAGTCTGTCTGTGCAATTTTTTCTTGGGTTTCTTTATAATCACTTTCAGGAAATAAACACTATGCAGAACTTGCTCTTTTTTTCCTCCTGAGTTTGTCTTAGAGAACAGACATTTTCTCTCCTGAAGGCCCAGTATCTGATTCATGGCATTTCTGGCCTGTATTGTGACAAGGTCTGCATTTTGATACCTAATAGGAAATGAGAAATGAAACAATATGGGTCTAGCACTGTTACTCCTTTTCCATGTTCAAGTAAATGGAATGTTTTTATAACTGGGAGGGGATGAAGCTGGCTTCTACAAGGGAAGTGGTTAGTGTTGCTGGTTCTTTCCATGGCAGCTTTTGATAAGGATTTGTTGGGTTACCGTGTGCTTACTTGCAGTCATACTGAAGTAATCTGTAACTGTGGGATTTAAAACATGTAATGCTTTCAGTTAACTATACACTAGTTCTTCAGAAGCTGTGAATGGGGAGTCAGGTATAAGTATTAAGAACTGTGGTATTCCGTGCTCATACAGCAGCTTGCTTCTAATGATGTAAATGCATGGCCTGCTGGCTAGTACTGAACCAAGTAGATGGGAAGGCTGTCTCAAACTATTGACCTTCCTTGTGTGTACTACTCAAACAGTTTGGGTTCTATATCTCAGTACAACAGTATATCTCTTGATGTACTGTTTGTTGGAAATATGACTGAAGCTGATTAGCAAATGTGTTTCAGTGATGGCAGTTAATGTACAATGTCTGAGCATGCATTGATCTGACATAAGATTGGGGATTTTTTTTTGTAAGCTGTGGGATAGATTTCTTAACATGTCATGTTAACACATTTTTAACTGAAGCTAAAACTCCATTCAGAGGAGTCGTAACAGCATGGTGGTGGTAAATGGTCTCTAAACCAGTACAGCTGCTGGGCTGGTCAGACCACTTGGCAGTCACCCATTTATTTTGTTGCTGCTTTAGCCTTTCATAGGCTGAAGCACAGCTGATGAGCAAAAGGTTTCTTGGTAGCAGCTTAGGTAATTACTTCAGAGTCAGTTGTTAATGACTTTGGGTGAAGTATTTCCTCTAACAAGGGTAATTACCCTCTCCCAAGTTGGTTCAGTGAAACCTTGTACTGTTTTCTCTTTTTTATTACTTTTTTCATTGCTAGGTATTATTGCTTCCAATCTTAGTTTGCTTTTTGTGTTTCTTACCGTAAAATATGTTGCTTAGAAAACTGTTTTAGGTTACTATGGATTTTTATATGGATTCTGATGTAAATTCTCAAGTAGAGGTATGGACAATGCACAGCTTTCTCAAACTTCATCTATGACTGTTACTGCAAAAAAAAGATTTATGAGGCAGATTTGACATACTGATTTTTCAAAGTAACAGCTGATGTTCTTAGAGATAATTAGGTTTTTGTTTTACTTAATTTTGAGATAGACAGTTATGGCTGCCTTCAATAGCATAAAGGAAAAAATTTTAGATAGGTTTAAAGAATCTAGTACTAAAGAGTGAGCAGCTAAAACTAAATGGCCTTCAGCTGTGCCTCAAATGTATGCTGCTCCTCAATTCACCAAATCACAGAACGTTAGAAATTGGAAGTGATCTCAAAAGATCATCTAGTCCAGTCCCCCTACACAGCAGAATCAGCTAGACCAAGTTGCACGGGAACATATCCAAGTAGGTTTTAAATGTCTCCAGAGAAGGAGACTCCACTACTCCCCTGGGCAGCCTGTTCCAGTGCTGTTACCCTCACTGGGAAGAAGTTCCTTCTGATATTTATATGGAACCTCCTTACACTCATTGCCCCTTTTTCCTATCAACAGATGACACTGAGAAGAGCCTGGCTCCATCCTCCTGACACCCACCCCTCACATATTTATAGACATTAATGAGGTCACCTCTCAATCTCCTCTTCTCCAAGCTAAACTGACCCAGCTCCCTCAGCCTTTGCTCATCAGGGAGGTGTTGTACTCCCTTCATCATCTTTGTGGCACTGTGCTGAAGTCTCTCCAGCAGTTCTGTGTCTTTCTTGAACTGAGGGGCTCATAGCTGGATGCAATATTCCAGATGTGGTCTCACCAGGTTGGAGTAGACTAGGAGGAGCACCTATCTTGCTCTGCTGATCCACCCCAGGATTCTGTTAGCCTTCTTGCTCACAAGGGCACATTGCTGATCAGTTGCCCAATTTAGGTTTCAAATTTAAGTAACAGCTTTGGGAGCCTTGGCATTTCTTTAGAAAGTCAGACTGCTTGTATTCCATTTGCATTGGGAAGCGTTTGTGATGTCAAGGCAGGGAGGAGAGCAATCCAGAACAAGAGAGTGCTAGGCTTTCACCTTCAGAAGTGTAATGCCTTCTTTTTTTCTGAAGCTGGTGGTGGGAACAAATTAACAGAAGAGTGTTTTTATCAGACAGTTTGTTCAGAGTGGTGTGGTTTGCTCTGACTTGTTTAATACTCTGTACTCAATCCTAAAAGTTATTTGCATTTTTAATTGGAATATGAAAGTAGTTAAGAATCTGCAGGGAATGCCAAAAATTTAATTTGTTCGAAGTAGTGACTTCCTTTAGTTGCTTGTCGTTAAGTGTGTTTGAGAGGCTAGCTGGATTTTACCTACTAACTTGAAAACCAATAATTTAATGGACTATAATTTGTTGTTGCATGAGGAAAGTATAAGATATTTTAGAACAAATACAAGACTAGGTCAGAATTCATTTAACCTTCCCTTAGACCACTGAAATAAAATTAATGGGAAAATCTTGAAAATACAGCTTCACTTAGTGCCAGTATTTTAGGGCAGCAGTACTGTGTTCAGAAGTACTGGAGAAACTGGTATGAATTTGAGATAAACTTTAGATGCAGGAATGTATACATTAGTTTTAGAAATTCCTTTTTAAATTGCAGTGCAGGAGGAGTATCTCAATCAGTGAATTTAGTAACAGTGAAATAACAGATGCAAATTATTAGGATTTTGGACCTTTGGTAAAAAAAAAGTGATTTCTCACCCAGCCTCTGAATTCATGGACTGTGTTAGTAGATTTGTGCTGGATTGTTGTCTGATAGAGGGATGTGGAAAGGAAAAGCAACAGGTCTTGGCTTTGCTGAGACTTTGGAGCTGGTTCAGCATTGTCATTTATGGCCTGTTCTTCTGGGTTTGTCTTTCTATTCATGTATTTCAAATAGTTTCCATTCATTGTTCTTTACTGCACTAGGATGAAAGTTAAGATAAAAATTTCTGTTATTAGATTCTGTACTAGACTCTGGGAGGTGAATTTCAGACTTTGGCTTTTTTCCTTAAAGTGCAGGCACCCANCAGATTTCTTTTTACTTCCCAAATAGAAAACAGTCATGTCAGTTGGGAAGATTTTGGTTCCAGCAGAGGTAATGGTGCCTTTCAGACATGACACTATCATGTCTGATTTTTAGCACTTCCTGGAAAAAGTTTCAGTACCCTCTCTCAATCTCTTATTACGTTTATGAGCAACTGTAGGCATGTACCTCTGGGGTACAATTGCCAATTTTGAAATAAGTAAACTTTGAATATGTGCAAGGAAGAGTATATCAACAATTTGGGGGTTTTGTTAGGGGTGTGTTTGGCTCTTCTAAGGCAGAAGAGGATGCAGAAATGTTT
>VXBP01005884.1:4390-27806 GCA_013400115.1 Rhinopomastus cyanomelas | reverse complement strand
CTTCCAACCCCTAACATCCTGTGATCCTATGATCATGGAGTAAAATCCAACACTCCTTCAACCAAGGGGAGCCAGCAAAACAGCTCTAGTGTTTCTAAACAAAAATCAGTCATCCAGAAACAAAAGATTAATTAAAAGAACACAGAAGTGCAGGCCAAAGTGCTACACTTCAACAGAAAGCACAAGAAAACACCTAAAGCACTGTTCTTCAAAAGACAGTTTTTCAGTTTTACTCAATCTTCCCTCTCAACCCCACAGTTCTAACCACAAACCAGAGAAACAAGTAACGTGCAGTAGGTGAAATCACAAAGATGGGGGGGAAACTGCTGCAGCTGAAGAACTGACTGTGCCACAGTGAGCAGTGGCGACTGTGATGGCAGCGTAGGCAGAGTGTTTCCTAACACGGTGTGTTCGTCATTGCAGTGCTCCCGCTCCTCGAGAGCATGATCATAAAGACAGGGGATTCTGCCCCTCTGGTCTGCCCTGGGGAGACCTCACTGGAGTCCTGCTTCCAGCTCTGAAGCCCCCAACACAAGAAGGGCGAGGTCCTGTTGAAACGAGTCCAGAGGAGGCCATGAAAATGCTCAGAGGACCGGAGCATCCCTGCTCTGGGGACAGGCTGAGGAGTTGAGGTTGTCTCTGGGGAGACCTTACAGCTACCTTCTAATCCCTGACCAGGGGCCTGTCAGAAGGCTGGGGTAGACTGTTCACAAAGGCAGGGAATGACAGGACCAGCAGTCATGGTTTGAAGCTGGAAATGGGTAGATTTAGGCTGGACGTGAGGAAAACCTTGTTTAATCTCAGGGTGGTGGATCCCTGGAACAGGCTGCCTAGTGAGGTGGTGGAAGCTCCATCCCTGGAGCCATTCGAGGTCAGGCTGGATGTGGCTCCTGGCAATCTGTTCTATTAAGAGATGTCCCTGCTTGTTGCAGAGGGGTTGGACCAGATGAGGTTTAAAGGTCCCTTCCAACATTCTATGACTCTATGATTCGGTGATGTTTTCTCCCCACAGGAGCACTCCACAGGCTTTAACTCGGTATTTATTGCAGGAATTTACACAGGGTTTATTTACATAAGAAATCCTAACGTCTAACACAATCCTCTGATTTCAGTACTGGGGGCTACTAATCATTTATTTACCTAAAAAATAACAACGAACTCTAAACAGAATAAAACTCTGAGGCAGAGGCCGTCCCTCAGAATCGATGCCCAGAGGCGCTAAAGGATCGCGGCCTGCAGCGGCACCCGCGTAGGAAACACGCAGGACCGTGTAATGGCGGGGCCGCAGCCCAAGGCACAAGTCCCCGCTCTCCGCCGCAGCCCAAACCTGAAGCCTCCGCCCCGGGGCCTGCACCGTCCCGCCGCCTCCGCCGCCGGCCACTGCTGCGCCCCTCGCTCCAGAGCCCGGCCCATACATGACCCCCTCCCTTCCCGCAGCGTATCCCGTCCCGTCCCGTCCCGCTCCTTCCTCTACGCCGCTGCACACCGAGCCCGCCTGCGGCAATGGGATCGTGGTTTGGGCCGGGCCGGGGAACTATCAGTNGGGCGGGTCTCCGGCGGGGCCGGGCGGGTCTCCGGCGGGGCCGGGCGGGTCTCCGGCGGGGCCGGGCGGGTCTGCTTGCGCCGCTCCAGCGCTGGGCGGAGGGGTGGGGGCAGTGTGGGTGTTTGTTTGTTTGTGGTTTTTAGGGAGGCCAGCAGGGTGGGAGAGGCAGGAAGAGCTCGACCGGATTTCCCCATGGAGAACGGGGCAGCTTGTTCCCGAGAGGAGAGGAGGAGAAAAGCAGAAGGAACTAGCCGCAATTGGCTTCTTTCCAGAGCAATGTGTAATGGCTGATGAATTGTGCCGCTTCATGCCAATGCACGGCTGGCACTGGACCCTCCTTCAGGCAGAAGGTGCAGCCTTGTCTGCAGGGTGGCATTTCACTGCACTGCAGCCAGGCGCAGGAGTGACCTCGTGCTCTGCACTTGCCTGATGAGCAGGGCAGAGGCATGTCAAAGAAACAACGATTTCGCTTAGTGGGAAGGAGGTCGGGAGGTTGCCACCTCTCCTTTTGAGCAGTATCTGGGAGACAAGTTTCTGCCTAATGCTGTCAGTCATTCCTTTTTTCTTGAAGATGCCTGACTGTCCTCCCAGCTGGAGTGAGAGCTTCAGTGATCACTGTAAAGCAAAACAAATGCAAAGTTTACAAAGGGGGTGTGGAGAAGGCAGGTTCCCAAATAAAGAAGTTGGCAGGAGGTCAGATGCCTGGGATTATGAGAGGAGTGGAACGCACACATGGCACATGTTGGCTTCAGTGCTAAAGCTCACACAAATACATTTGGTGCACACTAAAAAAGTGAAAAGTGAATGACTACTTGAGCAAATTATGTTTTTTAAAAGTAGTGATTAAATGTGTGGAAAATTGAGGGTTTCTTTGCTTCCTGTTGCTGGTGGCAGAGAACTGAAACAGCATCAGTCTGGGAGGAGGTAGGAGCAGAGGGGCTCTTGCCTCTAGTGATAAAAAGCTAGCATTTGTGGGCTGAGAGGAAAATACTCAGAGTAAAGAAAATAAACCAAGAAATATGTTCTTTCCCTGCAGGAATATCAGACAAGAAAGAGGAAAAGGAGGAAAAATCCCAACTGAAAAACCAAACCCCAATCTGCAGATCCAGCAGAGGGAAGATTCTGGGTGGTCCAGCAAGTACAGACTGCTGTGCATTCACCTGCTCCTGTAAGGCAAACTGGAGCTCACCCAGACCAGTGCCTGTTAGGTGTGCTGGGTGCAGCTGGTAGTTGTGCTGCTGGCTGATCAGCCCTGAGAGAAGAGGTTCTGGGAGCAGCAGGTGAGGTGGTTACAGAGCAGCACCTCTCTGAGAATTATGTCAGAATCTCTGCTTTTTAAAGCAAACAGAATTCTGTCCCTGCCATGGTCAGACAAGCTTTGCCTGCAGTCACCATCACAGTGTAGAGCAGCAGGAGCTGAATGGAATGACATGTCAGACAGATCAGTAAATGATTGTATTAAAGGTGAAGGGAACACTTAACTGGGAGCTGGACTGTATAGAATGTTGGGGGAAAGTAGACATCAAAAGGAAACTCCACCAGAAGCAGTAAGGACTAGTTAAGGCCATGCCAGTGTATTTACTGAATAGACAGTAATTGTTCAAGATGAGTTGCAAAGCTGTAATTCACCTTCCCAGATTGTTCTAAAGAACTTCTGGAGGGGGATACCTATGCTTACCTACACTAATCATTCACATTGTCTCATATGTCTTTAGAATGAGAGATTTGTTCTTTGGACATAACGAACTGATGGCTGAGGTTAGAGGCGAAAAAGTGTTGGAGACACTTGTGCTGTGTTGGAAAGCTGAACACACAAAGGGAGCATAAATGCCCACATTAACTTTTAATACACTTGGAAATCATTGACATGTAAACAGCTCTTCTTGCAGCCAGAGCCTGCACTTCAGTTAGAGACATATTATGCTCTAGTAAGATCATGAGATATCTCTGTTTGGCTAAGTGATACCATACTATCCCATATATTACAAGAACTGACTCAGTGTCAGGACGTGGCTGTAGGCCAGAATTGTTCAGCAGTTCACCCCAAGACTGCTGAGACTCGGTCTCAGGGACTGAGGTTGATGTGTGACAGTGGCTTGTGGCTTGTGTTTGACTATTGGCTGTTTGCAAATGTAAAGATAGTGAAGAGAAGCACATCTAGACCTCCCTGACTCCCCTTAGAAAACTTTCTGCATAGTTTAACTTCCCTGGGAAGCACTGGAAGGCCAGTATGGGTTCAGCTTCAGCTCCATTCCTACTGCGAGTCAGACAGACTGGAAGAAATGGAGGCAACAGTCATTTCTATCTTTTGTTTGTATCAAATATTGTGAGAAAAGTTATTCTTACTACAGCTCCAATCTGGCTCGCCTGAGAAGTGCTAGAAATCTTTAACCAATCTGTTGCAGAGTTGTCAACACTGGCTTCTTGCTGCATTTGATAACTCAGCAGGAGTACAAAGCGTTCGCAGCTCAGATGACTAATCAAAAGTTGATACTCTTCTCTAAACCCCTTCCTGGGATTGCCCTGCCCGACAGCCCAGTGAACTCCAGACTGCTGTTCCTTACCCCTCCTGATCCCAAAACTATTTTGCCTCCTCTCCCTCCACCTGAATTCGGTTACACTGTTTCTCTGTCGCCCTGCACAATTTCTCCAGGGCTCAGCTGCTCTCCTGCTTTGCTTCTGAGAGCTCAGGAGCCATGACCTGCCCGAGTCCTAGGGGAGAAGAGGCAGCACATTGGAGGGTGGAGCAACCTCCTGCCGGCAGGCACCCCTGGATGTTTTGTGTGTCCCTAAGAACCTGTGTGAGCTGCTCATCTCTGCTGCCACGCTACCAAAACAGAGAACCCAGCTAGTAATTTTTCAGACTGTTAAACCAACAGCCAGAAACCTAAACATTTGGTTAACAATCTTGTCTTTTATCTTCACCTACCAGAACCTCATGGTAAGCGGCATCAGGTCAGCTGTACCTTAGAGCAGTTTCCAGAATCGTCCTGGCCCAAGGGCTGGATGCTGTGTTCCAGAAAAGGCTGAAGTTACCAGACAAGTCTGTGCAAGCCCAGCTTCCCTTTGTCATTACTGCTTTCTGAAGAGGTCTCCATTGTTGTTTGTGGTGTTCCTGCTAGCAACACATAAACCGACCCAGTGACAATGTGTTTGGTGCATGCAATTTATACCTTTGTTTCTTGTTTTGCTATAATCAAAAGATACAGCCCTTTGGAAAGCTCAAGGCAGTCTCTCTACACATCTCTCAATATGCAGCAGGTAGAACTGAGACCTCCAGTAACGTAATTTGGGTAACTCTGAACTTCTAACTCCAGAAGATCATAGTTAGATGTAGATGGTATGCAAATAATATATTTCCAATCACGTTAATACTAGGAAGTATTGGGATTGTTCCATTCCGATGCCTTAGAGGTATGAGGAACTGAGAATTCCATTGCAGTTCATGGTGGAGTTCATGTTTTAGGCAAAAGTTAGCCATAACTACTTCGTCAGTTCTATACCTTAACATTCAGCATAGGCATTTAACTGAAAATCATTTACCCTGTTTTCCTCCTCAAATCTATCCTGTATGCAACATCACCTTCAAAAAAGCCCCATGACTGATCCCACTCAGCCAGGTAGCAAGACACTAAATACTGATGCGGTGGCAATAAAAGGCAGGGGGCTACCTCCCTGTGGAAGGTACCAGAGCCGTTGCCTGCTGGTTCTGCTGTGAGATGGGCTGACCTGAGCGCAGCAGCTGCTGAAAGCCTCAGTAGAACAGCTGGCAAAGTCAGGTTTAGATGAGCGAGGAAATCCTGCTGGAAGACCTGATAGCCCAGAATTTGCCCACTGTTGTGGCTCTGGTGTGGAGGTGCATAGTCTCTGGAGACCTTCAAACTAAGAATTAAATGAACCGGTTAGAGGGTGTTAGGTTGAGAGAATGGAAAGACATGCCCTAGTTTGACATGAAAAGTGATATGGTTGTTTCTTTAAGAGTGGATACTTCACTGTCCATAAATTTTCACATGGAAAGCACTGCATGCTACATTCCAAAACACAGGAATATCATCATTTTTTTGACAGCGACAAACTAACGTAGCCATAGAAGTGAGGCTTGGCCACCTGCAGATCCATTACATGCCCATTTGGCCTATTGGCATGTCCAGCGTGTGAGAGAAGGTGCTGAGCACTGACAAGGGAACTGCTGTAATTTGCCTGTAAAAGGGAATGTAACATCCATCTGGCTCAGGGGCGACAGGTAACTGCAGCCTTAAAACCCCTAGAGATGAAGAAACTGGGAAACGCATGTGACAGACCAAGGTGTAACTCAATCTCTGAAGGCTTTAATAAATGGTATAGAAACCTGGAATGAGTGCAATTGGTGACTACAATAACGTACAGCTCTGTTTGGAAACTATTTTCGTTCAAAAAAGCCTTTCAGAAGCCTACGTAAGAGAGCACAAGTACTGCAATTTAGACTGGAAATGCTTTCCCTAACCCCGTAGAACAGTTTTCTTCTCAGCGGGGTGTAGCTGCTCTGCTTCGCATTTCTATCTCGAAAAACCCCAGTTTTTTCTAGGCTTTTTTCTAAAAAGTGCAATTTTTTTCCATTGAAGTGTTTTTGGGGGGCGAGATGAATTAATTTCGTTTCACGCGGACCCGTTACACAGCCTGAGCTCCGGCAGGGCTGCGCCGCAGGGACTCAGCGGTTTCCCGGGTCGAAGCCGGGGAGCAGGGAGGCCGCCCCGCAGGGGTGTCCCCGCCACCCCAGGGCTGCGGGAGGGGCAGAGCGGCCCGGCGCAGCGGCGGGCGGAGCCGCGGCCGCTGTGAATCCAGTCCGGGTTTTGGTGCCGGGACCGCCGGCGGCGGGGAAGGGCGAGCGGGAGCAGACCGTGCGCCCCACAGCCGAGCTGGGCCAGGCCAGGCCGGGCCGGGCCAGCCGAGAGGAGGAGGAGGAAAGCAGCGGCGGGAGCAGGTGGGCGAGCGGCAGCGGGAGGCAGCGCCGCAACCGCACCCGCGGTTCCCCATGGCCGCGGCGCGCCCGCCGCACACACCCACCGCCGGGCCCCGCTGAGCGCCGCNGCGCTGGAGGAGGAGGACGAGGACGAGGACGTGGTAGTGGAGGTGGAGGAGGAAGAGGAGGAGGAGGACGGCGGCCTGGGGAGCGTTCCCCCACCGCTGACTGGAAACGGCAAGGGTCCCCTCCGGGCCAACCCGAAGGTGCGTCCTGGTAGGGAGAGGGCGGGAGCGTCGCCGGTGGAGGGGACTCGGGCCGGGGTGCTGGGCCGGGGGGTGCTGCGGGACAGGGGGGCGGTGGCGGCTGTGGCAACGCCCCGGCCAGCGGCAGGGCCGGGTGCTGCGGAGCGGGTAGTGGGGGTCGGGGAAGGCAGCACCCGTCCCTGCGCTCAGAAGGAACCGCGATCTGGAGACCCATGTGGGCGGTTTGAGATAAGTTTGTGACTGCAGCAGGACTATTCTGAGGTCCCATCTCGGGCAGCCCCGTGAATTTTGGAGCAGCCTGCGGAGATCCTGGAGACTTAGGTTTAATTATGTTGTCATTATCCAATGGGCAGGGACACCTCCCACTAGACCAAGCTGCTCAAAGCTCCGTCTAGTCTGGCCTCAGCGCTTCCAGAGATGGTGCTTACTTAAAAAAAGATCAGGGTTGGCCTAGCAATATTGTCGTATTACTGTTGGGGTCTTATCCTTGTATCCACAGAGTAAAATATAAAAGGAAACAGCCAAATCAAACAACAAAAAAGTCCCTAAAGAATAGCAGCAGAAATGCGAGTTGTCCCTGTACAGTTCCAGCACAGTGACAGGGTAAGTCTGACCCAGTTGAGTCATTGGACCCTGCCCGTGTAGCCCTTCAGCGAGTCCATCAAAGGCATTGAGATGTGGTTGAGGGCTGACTAGGCTGAGGCCTCGCTACTGAGGCCAGCCAGGCTGGGACAACTTTGTTGCTACAAAATTTTTGACACTGAACTGGTAGCCCAATAATAAAGGACACTGTAACAGGCACCTGGTCTGGCCAGTCTCCCATCCAGCTCCAAGTGGTAGAGGAGGCTTAGCAGAACCTACCCTGTGCACCTAATAGGAAAAAAGTGTGAAATTCACAGATAGAGGACAGTTATCTGAAATACCAGCTGCATTAAATGATTGTAACTGCATCTAATGTGGGTTATCAGAGGTTCCTGCTCTCGTTTTCAGCCTGGATGTGCTTTTGAGTGCATGTTTGGTAGTTGCTGGTATTTATTTCTTGCTCTTGAGGTTATAGATGTCTCTAAGAACATGGTGCTTACATGTATTTACTGGGCAGTGAATCAGCCTCCTTCACAGATGAGAGGAGCAGAGTAATGTGTATTAGGCTGCTTTTGGTGTACATCATTAACTCTCAGCTCTGGTACCAGGTGAGGGTGTTCTTCCTCTTTGGAAGAATATTTCTAATCATCACGACCTGCTCAAGCTTTGTTTTCACTATTTGTACGTTTGAGTACTTTAAGAAAACTGTTACAATTAAACATTGTAAAGAAATGCTTCGGTTTCCTCATATATCTCTATGGACTGTTAGTTAGGAGTACATAAAACTTATTCTGAGGCTTCATCCTAGTAATTTTAAAGCCAAAGATTAACCATGCGGGAAGCAGGCATGAAATGAGTGCCGAGGTTCAACTGCAAAGCCATAGGAAGGTGATAGGACGGGCATGATCTGGCTGTGATTTGTGAAGCAGGATTCCTGCCAAAGGGAGAACTGGCATGGGTCAGCAGCATTTGACTTCCAGGCCTGGCCATCCAAACTGGGGTCTCTGAGCAAAGGAGTGTGAGTGGATGTCCACTGCTGCAAGAGCATAAGCTGTTGCAGTGTCCTCCAGAGGGGACATCCTGAAGAGCTTCAGAATTTAATCAGACTTGAAAGCGAAGTCATCTAGGTGCTGCTTCTGCAGTGTAGGCTGCCCAGATAACGTAATGAAGAAGTGGCATGCAGTGATTTGGTGTGTGGTGTAGGGACAGGCGATGCACACGTACACTCTTGTGTTTGCGCCCACGAGTGGAATGGCAGTGTAAAGCTAGAGATTCACAGTGACTCTTCTGTGGAGCACCTGTTCTTACAGGGATGAACGCATCATGGGCCCTGACGTAGAATTACTACTTTTAAAAAGTGCCTTAGAATTCAGCCCACTAATGAAGTGTGGATTGATTCACAGACCTCTTTATTTCACTTTTGGTGTGGCACTTGCTTCAGGTACCATCGCCAGTACCCAGCTGGGGTTAATTCATTCTGTGAAGACTATGGTGTTTGGTGATGTGGGGAAAAAGTTTTGAGGATGTCTGGGATGCTCAATATATCTGGTAGTTACAAACGAGTCCCACTGCAAGTAGCAAGGCTCTGCTAAATTGCTAAGAAATCAGTAAAGCTCTGTGACTGAGGATTTGGGAACACAGGCTGGTGATACCTCACCAACATGGTGCAGTGTGTTAGTGGTTTGACTTGATGATCTCAAGGGTATTTTCCAACCTGAAAATTCTGTGATTCTATGAATGTGTTCTCTACTGTTACAGATAATAGAGAAGTTAGTACTTTCTTCTGTTTAGCCCTTTTGAGTTGTCACTTTATCTCCAGGCCAGTATCTGCCCCCAGGCTCATAGTACTGACAACGGGATACTTCTAACCCAAATGACTGTGGGAGTTACTCAAGCATTGTGTTGCCGTGATCTCTACTCATTACCTTCCCATAAGCATGTGTGAAATCATCCATTTCAAAAATCAGCTTGTGTGTGAGTGCTTGGTAGTTGAGAAGGATGAATTTCTTACAGATGGATTTGTTCCTGCAAATGTGCAGCTCTCAAAATGATAGGAAATGAGCATATGATGACTGTGAACAGCAAGGGCTCAGAGAGCTGTGTGGTGACAAAGGAGGAGCATTAAAGTTCAGGCTGTGTAAGCAAGACTTCATGCTCAGTTTTGCTCACCTTGTGAAGTGGAATTTGCAACAGGTACAAGGTCCAGAGCACATGAAAGTCTGTGCCAGAGGTTTCAAAGCAGATGTGGCAGATACTTGTAGGAGACTGGGTTAACCCAGGAAAAGGTGTGCTTTTGAACGTGGTCTTTGTGGTTTCTTTTGATTTGCTTTTTTGCCCTTTATTTTGTTAAAGATAGAGACATCTGTTAAATGTGTTGGGGGGCAGAAAAATCTTGAGTTTGTCTGAAAGAAATGAGTTGCCTGCGCGGCTTGGCTGGTTTGAATTCTCTCTGCTCCTTTTCTCTGTGTTCATTCTAAAGCCAGGGTGAAGTCGTTGTGGTGCTCTGAATGGACTGTGGGCTTATGCTGGGCAAAACCACACTTGTTTTTATCATTTATAGGCTAACTACTATTTAATGCAGCTCTCAAATATGTGTGAATATAGTGTGACAGGAAATTTGCAGTGTGCAGACTTCAAATTCTGCATTTGCTTAGCGGTGGACAAATCGCTAAGACACCTTAGAAATGAGTCATTAAAAATCATTAAGGTTGGAACAGACATCCAAGATCATCTAGTCCAATCATCAACCCAATCCCACCCTGCCCACTGAACCACATATTCAGGAGCCACATCTAGCTGTTTGCTGAACCGCTCCAGAGACAGCAACTCCTCTCTCTCCCTGGACAGCCTGTTCCAACCCGACCATTCTGTCAGGGAAGATATTTTTCCTGGTGTCAAATCTAATCCTCCTGTGGCACAACTTGAGGCTGTTTCCTCTTGCCCTATCACCAGTGACTTGGGAGAAGAGACTGACCCTCACCGCTTTCCAGTCTTCTTTCAGGTAGCTGTAAAGAGCAATAGGGTCTCCAGTCTTCTTTTCTCCAGACTAAACAACCCCAGTGTTCTCAGCAGCTCCTGATCAGACCTGTCCTCCAGGCTTGTCACCAGCTTTGTTGCCCTTCTTTGGACCCGCTCCACCACCTCAATGTCCTTCTTGTGTTGAGGTGCCCAAACCTGAACCCAGTACTCAGGATGAGGCCTGACCAGCGCTGAGTACAGGAGGACGATCACCTGTCTAGACCTGCCAGCCACACCGTTCCTGATACAGGCTGACCCGATGCAGGTGCTTGCATGCTAACCTAAGAGTAAGCTGAAATGGAGATTTGAACCCTTAAGCTGTGAAACCTTAAGTCCTCCGTTGTGTTCTCCCATCTGCTAGGTTAGAAATTCCAGTGGTGTAAGAGCACTGGCTGATCTTAGCAGGCTGTGGGATCAGTCTGTGCCTCAAGCCGTGCCACTCGGCCATCTCAAAGATGAGAGCTTTGCTGCTTCTGAGTGGTGTCTGCTCTGCGCAAACTGCTGTGGATTAAGCAGTGATGGAATTTGGTTGGTTGGGATTTTTTCCTCTCAGAATGAGAGTGCCCGTTTGCTCTGTAATACTTTCAAGTGATTTATTGAATCCTTATTTCTAAAAATAGTGAGCAGCTTGACCAGTCCTGCTGCTTGAGGCCAGCCAGAGGGCTAGGGAAGGACAATGCACTAAGAGAGAAACTTCCTGGTCCTTTTTGTATTTGCAGAAATCGAACAGGAAATACAAAGTGAGTGAAAGTGTTCCTGAGCTCCTGTGGTGATCAGCTTCAGTTTCATCAACTTGTCTTGGTGTTTCTCCCTCCAGGAAGTTGTGGAACAGAGCGTAGAGGGTTCTCTCTGCTCTGCTGCTGAGCAGCGTGTGGCAGGATCAATTTTACTATTCTGGAACCTCCCCAAATTTTCCAATCCCAAATGATGATCGTGGTGCCATTTGTTTTGAAACTGTATGGAAAAGTACATATGTGAGTGGTGTTTGTTGTTTGACAACAAACATAATGAAGACAGGAAACGGAACAACTTCTGTCGCTTATACTTTGCAGGAAAATATGTATTGTTTTATTGGTGTTTTTGCAAAACATAACCAAATTGCCATAAAATCACAAGCAAACTGAAGTCATAGAATCATGGAATGGCTGATGTTGGAAGGAACCTCAGAGATCATCTACTCCAACTTCCTGCCATGGGCAGCAACTTGGTTGCTCAAGGCCTCATCCAACCTGGCCTTGAACACCTCCAGGGAAGGGGCAGCCACAGCCTCTCCAGGCAATTGATTCCAGAGTCACTCCACCCTGGCACTGAAGAACTTCTTCCTAAGATCTAATGTAAACCTACTCTCTTTCAGTTTAAAACTATTTCAGCTCGTCCTGTTGCTAGATCCTCTCGGGAAAAGTTCCTCTTCAGCCTTCCTGTAGGTTCCCTGCAGGTATTGGAAGGCAGCTCTAAATTTTGAAGAGTCTTCTCTTCCCAAGGCTGTACAACTGCAGTCTGTCCTCATAGCAGAAGTGCTGCAGCACTTGGATCATCTTTGTGGCCTCCTCTGGACTCGTTGTTGGGGACACCAGAACTGGCGGCAGGATTTGAGGTGCTACTAGTCTAAGCAGGTTGGGGATTTCAGCCCAGTTACGTTAACCACAAGGGTGAATCGGTTAGTCTCTAAAACCTCTGCACAGTGGTTCTAATAACTTTTAAGTGTTGCTTCAGCCTACAGAACGCAGTTATAATCCCTGAACACAGAATCAGAGGGAAAGGAAATGCCTCAGTTATTCGATACTGGAGTGTGAAATGATGCAGATTATCATTTATGCATCTGTAATGGATTTTTTCAGTTTAGCAGATAAAAGGTTACTTGTACTTTAGTGTAGCTATGACAAGCAGCCATAAGGCTGGATGGGTACTTAATTTCTGCTTCACCAGATAAAGTGGTTAATGCCTACATCACACTGCCATTAAGAACAAACCAGATAATCACCTTCTGTAAACAGGACTTTGTAAAGTTGGTGAGCTGGATGCTTGAGCCAGCCTGATCTTCTCTGTGTGCATGCAGCTTTCTTTAAATGGTGAAAGAATTTAACCTTGTATTTCTCACCATCTCTTTCTGTAATATAATTATATCCTGCCAAAGGAAAAAAAAAACCCTTTTCCTTCTGAAGAGAACCCTGTCACGCAAGTCTTGTTGCTCTTAGGTCTGGGTTAGTGGTGGTTTTTCTGGAGCTTGTGGTTCATAAAGCCATGGAAAGTGGTCCTCATTTGCCGTAAAGAACTATATGGAAAGAGCAGAAGAATGAACAAGGATGATCTTGTCGTTGCTGAGGATTCATGGTATGATGTTTTGCTTCAACACACATGGCCACCACCATTCTAGACAGGGCATGGGTTGTTGGTCTTTCAGGTGTTGGGTCACTGGAACAAGTTGCCTAGAGAGGTGGTTGAGGCCCCATCCCTGGAGACATTCAAGGCCAGTCTTGACAGGAGTCTGGGCAATGTATTCTAGTAAGAGATGTCCCTGCTTGTTACAGGGGAATTGGGCTCAATGACCTTTGGAGATCCTTTGCAACTCTAGGATTCTGTGTTTCTGTGCGAGCAGGACCCTCTGCTGGAGCAGCAGCCTTCATAGCACAGCATGCTGTTTGTCTGGGCCCTGGCCAGAACCAGATGGTGTTTGTGGAGCCATGGTGAGATGATTTAATGTTCCTTTGGTTATGAAAAGAGTAAAGCATTCTCCACTCTGTCCTTCCTCTAGCTCCCAGCCATGCACTGGCTACCCTGGGTTTGTGCCAGAGTTTGTTGTGTGCTTTTGCAGAGGTCTGAAACTGCAGGAAACATATGCAGCAGAAAGCAGGCTCAGTAATTCAGTGTGGTTAAGGTGGCTTGGAGAAGAGTTTGTCAGTTACCTTGATAGTCAGAGCAGAAGGTGGGATGACAGCTGAAGTAAGCCTGGGAAGGACAGAGAAGGCAAGCCTTCCTTCTTCAGAGGACAGTTGCCTGGTTGGGCTGTCTTTGGCTTGATTGTTCTTCAGGTTCTTTGTGAAGGCTTTTCTCCACATAAGGCAGCTTTGCATTCCTCTGGTGGTTTGACAGAGGGTATTTCACAAGTGGCTGGGGAATAATGCAGGTTCTGTTGGCAATATTTCACTGCTTCCAGAGATAGTGAAATGAAACTTGGTGATGTTACTTCTCCGTGCAAACCCAAACTCTTTCCATGGCACCTGCCCCACTCTGAAGACCAGAACTGCTAATTTATTTTGTCTAGCACTCAATATTGATTTGGGAGAATCTGTTAACTGGGGGCAATGTTCCTTGCGTGTTCATCCTCTCTGAAGGACTGTTCTTTCTACTTCCAGGCTCAAGATCAGTTGGAGGACGTGAGGGGGTGTGTTTAATACAGATCTTGTCATACCTCCTCCGGGCTCAAAGCTTCAGGGTCAGCACTGGCCCCTGAAAGTGTCATTCACAGCCTGTATTTCATTCAAAAGTTACAACAGCTGTCAACTGGTTCAGTGTCACTGAAATGTCATCAGTTCAACAAAGGAAAAAAAGAGAGCAAAGTCTCTTTATTCTCAGGATGCTAAAGCAAATGGGTTACACTTCCATACCCTTTGCAGGGATCTAGGATCTGGAGCAGTTCATGTCAGCTGGCTGTTTCCAAAATCAGTCACTAAAGACAGAAATCTCATACCTTGCTGTCCCTTATTTGCAGGATATTTTGAAAAAAAAGCTGATCGTCTAATTTTCACTAGATATGCTCTGCCACAGATCTCTGTCCTAAGCATTTTCAGGCACAGAGGAACCTCTCATGGGTTTCTTGCTGAAGAACACTGATACAGCATTTTCAAAATCCACTAAGTGCAGGCAGTTTCCCATTGCCTCTTGCATGGTCCTGGGAGCTGTGCTTGCTCAATCCTGAATGAGATGATAGAGGAAGCGACGGTGTTCACAGAATTGCAGAACATTAGGGATTGGAAGGGACCTCAAAAGATCATCTGGTCTAGGGGTTCTCAAACCCCGGCCCGCTGGTCTGCCGGTTTATCCCCCCCCTCCCGCCGAGCAGCCGCAGGTTGCCGCTTCCTGCCTACTCTGCAGCCAGGCTGAAGGCAGTGGCTCCGGCAACTGGCCCCCTGTTTAAAAAGGTTGAAGACCCCTGTTCTAGTCCAATAGTCTTGCCAGAGCAGGACCACCTAGATTTCACAGTTCTGCTTTAAACTGCTGCCATCCTCTGTGATCCCAAACCACTGGCAAATTACAAGAGAAACAAGTGGAGCTTCTTGTGCGTCTTCAGCAGTGAACTTCAAGTAGTTAAAATTAAAAATACCTTGTTTGCCCATGAAATTTGGAAAATAGAAGTCAAGCAGATACTTCTGTCCATAAAACATTTACTACACAAGGCTGTATTAAGCTACTTAAAACTTAAACTGTTGTGTACAACTTCTTAATGTATCCTGAGAGTCAGGGGCAGCACAGACCCTGGATACTGCCTCACTGGCTTCTAGGACACTCGGCATGTTTGACAAGTAGCAGACCCCACTATTTCACAGAAAATAGGTGTTCGTTGGCAAACCACAGCACATACCCTGAGCTGACAGGTTAGGGCTTCAGCCAGTTGTGGGAAAAGGGCTGATTTGATGGTGCTCACTAATTATAGCTTGTAATTACAACCAGGAGCAGAACAGAGTTCAGAACAGAACAACTCTTTTGTTTGAATTCCTTGCTATCCTGTACTAATATGTTCGGGTTTATCCAATTCCAGGTTTTTTAAGCTGCCCAGCAAAACCCATGTGCATCATTCTCTTCTGTCCCTCAGTGCTCCTTCAGGGCACATGTTTCCAGTCCCTTTCCTCTGTGTGCCTGGCCACATGTTGTCTCGGTGTCACTGGGCACTGCTTATGCTGGCTTTGCTGTAGGAGAGGCAAAAGGAACTGACTGCCTGGCCAGAAGGACCCTCCTACATGGCCAGGCACGTACATTGCCATGAGAAAGTATAATCATTTGTTTAGTTTGTTTTAAACTCACTATTTGTGCAACCAGTCATTGGGAAGGCAATTATGGCTGCCTATTCCTGGCCAGCCCAGTCCTTTTTAGCCTGGTGGCCCTTTGCTTGATGGTGAGCGTGTTTAGGAGAGTTTGAAGTGCAGCAACAGTATTGCTAAACGGAAAATGAACCTGGTTTTTGCAGCCTTGACCCTTCATTTCCCTTCTGTGTAAGGCTTTCCAAGCTAGCTTCTTAAATTTTAAGTATTGTGAGACACTGTGTTTCTCAGGGGCTTGTTTTGACAAAAGGAGAGCAGGATTAAAAAACCCCTGCTGAGATCCTTATAGTGACGTCAAGCTGGGAGTCATCGTCCAGTTGAACCCCGCTAGTGGGGTTTGCAGAGTGGTGACTGCAAGTCACCCCCTTGTGTGCACAGAATATCCAGAATACAGAGCACAAAGTCATTGCCATGAAACGTTAACATCTGATGCAGATTTTGAGGATGCACGCATTCCAGAATTAGCATTAGTATTTGATAATCATTATGAATTGGTGACTGATTACCTTAGAAGTCGTGTCAGGTACTTGTCTGTAAGGAGCATGCTGTGGCTGCATGTGGGATTGGAAAAGGATTTCCCATACTTTCCCATCTTTGTGTTCATGTGTTTGAGGGGAGGAAGGGTCCAAATCATTTTTGCTTAGAGCTGAAGATGAGGTGTGGGAAGTGCCGTGGATATTCCGCCCTGACTCCCCCTGTTCTCTTGGTAACACGTCTCTGTCCCGTTTTGATAACGTCTTTGCTTCTGCTGTCAGTCACTGCAGATTTGCAGGTGTCCCAAGTTGGTTGTTGCATTATTTGGGATGCAGCAGGTAGTTATGTGGTTTCAAAGGTGGGTGTGCAGGTCTTTGTCACTCTTCTGGGTAGTTGCTGTGCAGTTCAGGAATGCCTCAGCATGCTGCTGGGGTACATGGATGTTGTAGATGAGTTCTATTTAGCCAGAGATGTGCTGACATACACATGAAGATGAAAGGATAAAAACTTCTCGTTGCCTTCAGTTCTTGCTGCCTAAGACTGTATTGTGAATCCAGACAACAGAAACACTTAGATTTGTGTTTAAATATCCAGAAAATATTTGGTATATTGTCAAATGATGAAGACAGGGACTTTGTCCTAGCCTGTTGCAAGTGACTCTTCCACTGCTGTACATCAATGCATGCCGCGTGTTGTGAAGAACACTTACAGCGGCCTCAGATCTTCCGTCTTGTTAGCAAGCAGCGGTTTACAAATGCCTTAAGTGATCAGATTGACATGGTTTGTGTGTAATGAGCAACCGCTGGTGAAGCAAGTAATTAAATGCACAGTCTACTCGAAAATGTAGTAGTGCATTGAAATTCATGACAGATTCTTTCCAAGCATCGTTACGAGAATGTCTTATCTCTTTGTATTTCAGCAGGAACAGAGATTTCTGGCGAAGCAGAAATCCAGCGTGGTGTTTTCTTCAGTGAGAACGCTGGTTTGGGATGGCAAACATTAGAGCCTTTGTGCATTTAAAAAGTCTGCTATGAAAACTGGAAACACTGCATGACATCCTACAAACCCAAACCTTGGTCCTTCAGGAGATTTCATTTAGGTGGTTTTTGACTTGCATGATGGTGTCTCAGCTAAGACTTTTGGTGCTTCTCATTGATGTATGTTGTATGTTGCTATGATTGTTTTACTCTTGATTTGTTTCTTGTTCGGAGAAGGGTCTTACCCCTGTCCCTAGAGCACAGCTTAGCCAGGCCTGGCCTGGGGGGAGTCTTGCGGTTACTGAACTCTGGCTTTGACTGGTTTGGAGTGTATTGTGTTAAAAATGTGTATTTCAGTGTGTTTCCCATTCACATGATTGATTCCTTTTTTCACTTCCTCCACTGAGCTGCATGTTTGTTCTGCAGTCAATCAAAAATACGGCTAAAGCTTTGTTTTAAAAGGACAATAATCCTGTGACTTTTGTTTTTGTACTAAGTGGAAGTTTTATTAGCAGTCCCTAGCACATAGCATGCTCACATCTATTACAGAATGTGCACAGCGATGGTCACATTCCCCATGAAAACATTGTGGATGAAATTCAAGAAAGTTACATGGCAGGTTGGGTGGTGCTAAACAGTCTTGTTGCTAATGGTATTTTGATGCTTCCAGAGTAAACCATGTAGAAATTAGAAATGCTCACCCTGAGCTGCATCATCTGAACAGCTAATTCATGTTGTTAGTATTGTCCATTGGCCTAGGACTCACCATTAAGTTGTAATTATTTATCTGTTGCCAAGGCAGATTTGTCCAGAACTGGAGCAAAATGTGGGGTCACTGTTGGGGTGGAGTTTTTGCACATGTGTCCCATGCCAGTCGATCAGAGAAAGAAAAGGGAGTTACTTGGGTTGGACAGAGTCTGACATCCTCGGTTTTTAATTAGCATGTTCTCTGGCTCCAGCCTCCCCCGTGCTGGAAGGCAGCCAGTGTAGCTTGTCAGGGACCTTGTTGGGTTTGGAAGGAGGTGACACTGGGGTTGAATCCACCAGAAGGTGGCCTGTAGCTGAAGTAAAGGAAGTACAGCTTGATGGGCTGAAAGCTAAAAGTAAGTGTACAAAAACGTGTGATGGCATTGCCATTATTTAGGTGGGTTTTTTAAGCAGCAGATCCCCCCAAGCCTGTTTCCACTAGCATGTTGTGCAGTTTATTTTTGGGAGTTTTGCGTGCAGTCAACTTTTGAATGCAGTCAGCTTTTGCATTTCCCTCTACCCTTGTAAAATATTTTTAGTGGGTTTTGGAGTGCCTTTGATTGCTGTTGTAAAACAAGCTTTTCTGTCTCTTTCAACCAGATGTAATGGCCCAAAATAAGCCATAGTTGTAAGATTATGTCATTTGCCCTGGCCTCTGGGATTCAAGGAGGGCTGTGAATATAATCAGAAGACTGGAGCACCCCTCCTCTGTGTTGAGAGTTGGGATTGTTCAGTCTGGAGAAGAGAAGTCTCTTAGGACACCTTGTAGTGACTTTGCAATACCTAAAGGGGAGCTACAGGAAAGATGGGGAAGAACTTTTTGGGGGCAGTCGCTCTAAACTGGAATAAGGGAGATTTACATTAGGTGTAAGAGATAAATTCTTCACTGTGCGGGTGATGAGGCACTGTGACAGGTTGCCCAGAGAGGTTGTGGATATCCCCTCCCTGGAAGTGCTCAAGACCAGGTTGAATAGAGCTTTAAGCAACCTTGTCTGGTGGAAGATGTCTCTGCCCATAGCAGAGAGGTTGGAACTAGATGATCTTTGAGATCCCTTCCAACCGAAACCATTCCATGGTTCTGGGATGGACACAGAGTGTGGAAGATTGTTCTCAGACATCTAAGGCCTTCTGGAGTTCCAGTAAACAACACGAGGAGAAATGGAAGTTAGGTGATGTCTCTCCAGAACTGCATGGAAGCTTACTGGAATTTCACTACCATCCTGCTCCCTGACAGCATGACTCAAGCTTTGCTTTGCTGAGCCCCTGTCTGCTGCCCAGCTCCTTGGCTGACAGATGCAGTCACACACGTGGCCAGCTCTTAAGCTGCTGTAAGTCAGCATTGTTTTGATGGTGCTGTTGCAGCGAGTCGCAGGGTGGGAGGCAGTGCTGCTCAGGTGAGCGTGCTCTGCGTAGCTCAGCTGATTGCTGCTTGTGCCTTTCTGTCACATCAGTGCACACACGGGTGCACTTGAGCTGGATCTTCATGTCAGTGTAATGCTTCGTGTTGTATGGGATGCACAGACGTCTTAACGCCTGCTAAATGCTAGTGAACTGTTCAAAAAGAACTTCAGCTTTTGAAGCAACAGTGCACCAGGAGCAAGGGGAGATGTGACAGCCCAGTCAGGCTGGACTCAAGAGATGACACCAGTCTGTCAAAGCTAAGTCTCTACATTTGCATGTAAATATGGTAGATCTACATAGTCTAGAGTTGGCTGATCCTTTCTGTGCTTCAGCTGTCTGATCAATCATTTTTGTGCTGTTCAGGGCAAAATTTAGCTGAAATTGGGGAAGAGTGACGTTTGGCTCTCACATGGGTATCAGGTCAGGATGTGCTTTTGGGGCAAAACAAAAATCAGCTGCATATCAGTTAAAGCCTAAAATACTGTAAAATTGTCACCTGCACATCCTCTAAAGAATACAGAAAAGTTTGTCTAACCCTGTCCAAATCGGTCTTGGTGCTGAACAGCCTTTAATTTGCTTCCTGGCAACACATGGGCTTTACTGCAGCATGGTCTAGCAACTTGGTCATGACAGGACACCACCACATACAAGTTTCTCTGGGCAGGCTAAGATAGCTTTTGCAATAAGAAATGATTAACATAGTGCTGAAAATACCAGCTGTAATTTAGCTGTCACATGGAGTGTTAAACTTTGTCAATTAATAGCAAGTGAAGCAAGAACTTCAACTCAACATTCTCATCCTAAATCTATACGTCTTGACAACTTCAAATGAGAAATTTATGTGCTTTCCTTTTTTGTTTAAAAAAGTTTCTGCGTAGAAACCAAAGCAAGGAACGCCTTTCAGCTTTTGCAGGAAGACTGCCAAGCTCCCAGGCTCCTGGTGTGCTGGAGCCAGGCTGCTGCAACACTGTGCTGCTGTGATCAGCAAGGGAAGCAATGTCAGAATGAGCAAGGGAAGATCACTCTGTGACCCTGTTCTTACCTCTGAAGAAGCTCACAGAAATGGTCATGCCAAGGGGAGTTGTGGGGTCTCCTTCTGGAGACATTTGGAGCCTGCCTGGGCATGTTCCCGTGTGATTTGATCTGGGGGATCCTGCTGTGGCAGGGGGCATTGGACTGGAGGATCTTTTGAAGTCTCTTCCAGTCCCTGATGTTCTGTGTTTCTATTACATGTGGAAAACTCCGAGGAGAGTGAGAAGGAAGGCCGGTGCTTGCTGAGAAGCAGTGAAAGGAGTAAAGCCAGGTCAGACCTCTAGCACGGGGCAGTGCCAGAGCTGAGCTTTAGTGGGAAAGGTGCAGGTACTACAGAGCTGTCATTTGCAAGTGGTGGCATATCAAAAGTTTCCCTTGCCCAGTGCCATGAGGGAAAAGTTGTCAAAGGCAGCTGAGGATAAATGCAGATAGAAAACAAAGCTGGTTTTTAAATTTACGTGTGGTTTACAACTCATGTTTCTGTGATTGAACTTCCAAGCCATGTTGTTTGCCCGAGGCCAGGTTGCAAAGGGCTGAACTGAAAGCTAACTGATGAGTGCCTAGGCTTAAGGGTGGAAATACAAAATGAATTGCACATGAGAAGTCTGCCCTAAGATGGCTTGTAAAAGCAATGATTGAGTATATGGTAAAAACGATCCATTTTTATCAGCAGCTGATTCTGGAGCCGGTGAAGTTGCAAATAGAGATGTATGATGACAAGAAAAGCCAAAGCATTAGGGAACAACATAACCATGGAGTTCAAGAACAGCTAAGGAAAGAGCAAAGTGAAGTACTGGAAGTAAGGTGAAATGAATTGGTGTATTAAAACCAGTGTCTGCCAGACAGGCTGTGTCTGCTTGGACAAGGCCTTGCACAAAGTTTTGCTGAAGTGTGCTGTGGACTTATGTGACCATCACAAGCCTCAGAGTGGTTTAAAGAATATGAAAGGTCTTTGGAAAAAAAACCCAGTGACTGATAAGATACTCAGGACAGTTATCTGGGAAGATATCCTGGAAATTGCCCATTAGCTCTGAATTGTGAGTGATAGCGAAGCAGAACTTGAAAGCAGAGGGGTATTGTAGTTGATGTGTTTGTCACAAAGCGAAGGACCTGGTCAGTCAAGTAACAGTGGCTCTCAGTGCTCCCCATGCCAACGGATTCTTGTGTAGGTCTTGGTTTTCTAGCAAAGGACCCAGTATCCTTCCAGACAAAGTGGGTATCTCACAGACATGGATGAGTTCAAACAGAAAAACTGCAGAAAGTTAGCAGAGTGGTCATTAAGGAAGACTCTTGGCTTTCTCTCTTGCTCACCTGTTTTAAAGCAGAAAAGATTCGTTACCTGCAGTTGCTCTCCAGGGAAAGTGTAGAAAGAGGTTAGTATTTCCAAACATGCACTGAAAACTGGAGGAGAGGAAGAGAGTTACTCTAAGCATTGCACATCTGGTCTTCTGCTGTTTCTTGCCATTTAGACAAAGACCTAAACTGCCTGATGGCAGCTCTGCAACCCGAGTGTTTGCCTCAGGACTTTATGCATCGATGAACTTGCATGGGACTGGCTGTTAATAGTGGCACGTTGTCACATGAAGATCAAGCTGTTATTTGAATGTACTTGAACTGTATATAAATAGTTCTGATATATCTGAATAGATCATCTGGTATGACAGTACAAGCATCCTGTTTTCTCTGGCCTAGACTTTATTTGTACAGCTGTAGGCTGAGCCTGCAAGCTTTTCTTGCCACTGTTTAGGTCTGTAAAGAAAACTGAATAATGTGTGGCACAGTATGTATGCTGAAATCAAGTAAGATTAGATCTGAGTTTGTTTTGTTTTAAATCATTAAATCAAATTTAAATGTATATGTCTTCTGATTCTGTGTCAGCAGATGCTGACTGCCTTCTTGGCAATGTGTCATCTATTTGGATGTGAAGAGGTGTGGAATTACTACTTTTTGCATTCGTGAGGCAGCAACTCCAGTTTGGTTTCTGAAGCAACTGCTAAAAGCCATTCCATGGAAACACTGGGATAAGACAATTAAATGATCAGTCTTAAGTATTGGTTGCGTTAGCAATGACACGTACCTTGCAGAACAGAGCAAAATTACTGTGGCAAGATTACCTTTCCTGTGAATTTAAAATAGTTCCCAGCATTTTTGTGCCTGCCAAGGTCTGAAAGCTGTAAACAGGAAGATTTGTAGGGAGAGAAATGTATTTTTCTGTTTTAATGCATAAAGCTGTGCACACACGTTCACCAATTTGGCTAAAAGGATGGATGAAGAGAGAGTGGTGGATGTTGCCTACCTTGACTTCAGCAAGGCTTTTTACACTGCCTCCCTTAACATCCTCGTACATAAACTCAGGAAAAGTGGGTTAGGTGGTTGGACTGTAAGGTTGTCAGCAGAGCTCAGCGGCTTGTGATCAGCAGCACAGAGTTCAACCTGGAGGCCTGCAGCCAGTGGTGTGCCCCAGTTGTGTTCAATACCATCATCAATTACAGAGTACACCCTCAGCAAGTTTGCTGCTGATGTAAAACTGGGACAACTGGCTGATTCACCATCAGGCTGTGCTGCCATTCAATGAGATCTGGACAGACAGGATTGTTGGGCAAAGGGGAATCTCATGAAATTCAACAAGGACAAGTGTAGAGTCCAGCACCTGGGCAGGAACAATACCAGGTACCAGTACAGACTAGGAGTTGTCTTGCTGGATAGCAGCCCCATCGTGAAAGACCTTGGAGTCCTGGTGGACAGTCAGTTCTCCATGGGACAGCCATGTGCCCTTGTGGCCAAGAAGGCCAGTGGTATCCTGGGGTGCATCAAGAAAAGTGTGTCCAGCAGGTCAAGAGAGGTTCTCCTTCCCCTCTACTCTGCTGTTTTGAGACCACTCCTGGAGTACTTTGTCCGGTTCTGGGCTCCTCAATTCAAGAGAGATAGAGAGTCCAATGGACTTCTGCAAAGCTAACTTTGTGCTCTTCAGGGCCATGCTTGCAGAAGTCCCATGGGCTAAGGCTCTGGAGGGGAGGGGAGCTCAGGAAAGTTGGCTAATTTTTAAAGACCACTTCCTCCAGGCTCAAGCTAGATGCATTCCCCTGAATAAAAAATCAGGTAGACATGCTAGGAGACCTGCATGGTTGAATAAGGAGCTCCTGAAGGAAATCTCAGGCAAGAGGGAATCTTACAATTCATGGAAGCAGGGATTGGTCACTTGGGAGAACTATAGGGAAGTAGTCAGGGGTTGTAGGAAAGCAACAAGGAAGGCCAAAGCCCTCTTGGAACTGAAGCTGGCAAGGGAGGGAAAACAGAACAAGAAAGGCTTCTTCAAATACATCAGTAGAAAGAGGAAGAACAAGGAAGGTGCAGGGGCACTACTGAGCGAGGAGGCAGCCTTGATAACTGAGGATGCAGAG
>VXBP01005883.1:64503-75478 GCA_013400115.1 Rhinopomastus cyanomelas | reverse complement strand
CCCCCCCCCCCCCCCGCAGGTACTGGGCAGCTGTGGAGGCCAAGAAGGAGCAGATGAAGAAGCAGGGGGGGGCCTTTGGGGCGAAACAGCCTCATGGCTGCACCCAGGGACAGGTGGGGGGCAGGGTCTATGGGGCTGGGGAGGGATCTGTGGGGTTTGGGGTGATATGTGGGGCTGGAACTCCTGCTGTGGGTGACCGTGGGTCTGGGGGTCTCACTATGAGTCTGGGGTCCCCCGACCCCCTCCTCTTCCCCTGCCCAGGAGTAGGGGCTGTGGCAGTCGCTGCTGGGGAGGGGGGACACTGGTTCTCTCTATGGGTCTGGGGGTGTGTCTATAGGGCTGGGGTCCTCTCTGATGCCATTTCCTCTGCCCCCCAGGAGCGGGGGCTGTGGCAGTCGCTGCTGGGGGAGCTGCAGGCCAGGGGGCTGCTGCCAGCTGTCGCCTTCTCCTTCTCACGGGGGGGCTGTGAGGGGCTGGCAGCCGCCCTAGGGGGGCTGCAGCTGCTGTCGGGGAGCCAGCGGGGCCTGGCCAGGGGCTACCTGAACCGCTGCCTCGGTCGTCTGCGGGGCAGTGACCGGAGGCTGCCCCAGGTATGGGGGTGGGGGGGAGTCTGGAAGGCAGGGATTTGTGGGGCTGGGGAAGGGTCTGTGGGGGATATGAGGGGGCTTATGGGGGACATGGTGGGGTAATGGAGGAGCATTTGTGGGGTGATGAGGATTGTGGGGCAGCCACGGGCGGCTGTGGGGTGTTACGGGGTGGCTGTGGGGCAGCTGTGGGCGGCTGCAGAGTGGCTGTGGGGCAGCTGTGGGTGCCGCAGGTGCTGTGGCTGTCGGAGCTGCTGGAGAGGGGCATCGGGGTCCATCACGGGGGGCTGCTGCCCCTCCTCAAGGAGATCGTGGAGATGCTCTTCAGCCAGGGGCTGGTCAAGGTGCCGTGGGGTTCTGTGGGGGCTCTGGTGTAGTTCTGGAGGGATGTGCCCATTTAAGGAGAGCTTTGGGGCTCCAGGGGTGGGCTTTGGGTCACTATGGGGCAGCTATGGGGTGTGATGGGGCTGAGAGAGGGGCCCTGTGGGGTCACTGCTCCCATTCTGGGAGGGTCCAGCCCGTTTAGGGGGTTTTGGGGGCCCTGGGGTGGGGTTTGGGTCACTGGGGGGCAGCCAAACCCAGAGCTGTCCACTGTGGGGCTGGATGAAGGGGGCAGCCAACCCCTCTGGTGCCTCTATGGCCTCTTCCTACCCCATGGTGGCCACACCCAGCCCCACGGCTGCCCGCCAGATGCTGTTTGCCACCGAGACCTTTGCCATGGGGGTGAACATGCCGGCCCGCACTGTCGTCTTTGACTCCCTGCGCAAGCACGACGGCACTGCCTTCCGCGACCTCCTGCCCAGTGAGGGGGCTAGGGGGGCCTGTGGGGTGGTGCTAGGGTGGTTGTGGGGTGGGGAGGCACCGTGGGCTGGTTAAGGAGTTAAGCTTTTGGCTGCTATGGGTCGCTCTGGGTTCCTGCGGGTCTCCATGGGTGGCTGACAGGCAGCTGTGGGTCATTATGGGTCACTTATGGGTTGCCGTGGGTCAGTTAGGAGTCACTGTGGGTCACTATGGGTTACTCAAGGGTCAGTTGTGGGTCACTGTGGGTGGCTGTGGGTCAGTTAGGGGGCACTGTGGGTCACCATGGGTCACTCAAGGGTTGGTTCCGGGGGGCTGCCCCCAGGCGAGTTCGTGCAGATGTCAGGCCGGGCCGGGCGCCGGGGGCTGGACTCCACCGGCACCGTGGTCCTGCTCTGCCGGGGGGCCGTCCCCGAGCTCAGCGACCTGCACCGCCTGCTGCTGGTGAGACCACCCCCCAAGTGCCTGCCCCACACTGTGCCCTGCGCATCCCCTGCCCCCCAAGTTTCTGACTGGTCTCCGAGTCCCTCTGAGCCCCCACAGCCCCACAGCTCAGCCCCTCATCTTTGCCCCCCATCCCTGCACCCAGGGCCACCCCACAGCCCCCCTTCTCTGGCCCCCATGTCTCCCCCCAGGGCCGTCCCCTGTCTCTGCCTCCCATGTCCCCCCCAGGGCCTCCCCCATCTGTGCCCCCTGTGTCTTCCCCCAGGGCCACCCCCCACCACTGCAGAGCCGCTTCCGTTTGACCTTCGGGTCGGTCCTGAACCTCCTGCGGGGGGGGGGCCGGCAGTGGAGGGGCTGCTGAGCCAGAGCTTCGGGGAGTTCCCTGCCCAGCGCCGGCGACCAGTGAGCACTGGGGGGAGCTGGGGGCCACTGGGAGGCGCTGCGAGGGCATGGGGAGACATTGGGGTATCCCAGCATGGCACTGGGATTCCTCAGAGTGGCATGGGGAACCCCCCAGTGGGGTATTGGGATGCCCCAGTATGGCACTGGGAGCCACTGGTGCCCTCCCCATAGGCCCAGCAGCGCAGAGTGCGGGAGCTGCGCCGGGCACTGGGTGAACTGGGAGAGGAGGAGTGGCCCCCAGACCTCCCTGAGTATCACCAGAATGTGCTGGCCCTGCGCCAGGCCCGTGCCCACCTCATGGTCAGTACTGGGAGCACTGGGAGGGTTCTGGGAGGAGACAGAAGAGCCCTGGGAGGGTACTGGGGAGAGCACTGGGAGGCATTTGCAGAAGCACTGGGAAGATGCTGGGAGGGATTAGGGGGGCACTGGGAGTGCACTGTGGATCTGGGAAGGGTGGTGTTGTTGCTAACGGTTGTTACTGGGTGGTGATACTGGTTCTTACNCATTCCCTCTCCTCCACCCCTATGACCCCCTCAGATCCTGAAAGTCCTGGGAACCCCCCAAAGGTAAACCCCCTCCCCCAAAGTACCCCCCCATCCCCATCCTCGAGGGTCCTGGGGATCCCCACTAGAAGTGCCCCCAAACTCCTCGAAATGGAGGTCAGGGGGGGTCCCTCACCCCAGGGTCCCCCCCCCAGGTCTCTTCAGAGGGTCCCAGCAGAACCCTCTGGACTCTGGTTCTGGCTGAAAGACCCCTGGAACTAGGGGGGCCCCCCCTCCNTAGGCCCAGCAGCGCAGAGTGCGGGAGCTGCGCCGGGCACTGGGTGAACTGGGAGAGGAGGAGTGGCCCCCAGACCTCCCTGAGTATCACCAGAATGTGCTGGCCCTGCGCCAGGCCCGTGCCCACCTCATGGTCAGTACTGGGAGCACTGGGAGGGTTCTGGGAGGAGACAGAAGAGCCCTGGGAGGGTACTGGGGAGAGCACTGGGAGGCATTTGCAGAAGCACTGGGAAGATGCTGGGAGGGATTAGGGGGGCACTGGGAGTGCACTGTGGATCTGGGAAGGGTGGTGTTGTTGCTAACGGTTGTTACTGGGTGGTGATACTGGTTCTTACTGGTTGTGGAGTCTCCGTCACTGGAGATATTCAAGACCCACCTGGATGTGTCCCTGTGTGACTTGGTCTGGGTGATCCTGCTGTCGCAGGGGGACTGGACTGGATGATCTTTCGAGGCCCCTTCCAATCCGTAGTGGTTCTGCGATTCTAAGAAGTAGATCCTGATTGTTGCTAGTTTGTAACTGGTTCTCACTGGTTGTTGGTTGGTGTTATTGGTTCCTAGCTGCTTGTTACTGATTGTTCCTGCTTTCTGACTGGTTCTTAATTGGTTGTTTCTGGTCCCTGACTGGTTGTTACTGGTGTCTCCACAGCGGCTCCTGGCCCAGAGTGGGGGGGGCCGCCGGGTGCTGGCCCCAGGGAGGGTCCTAGTGGTCTCCAGCCCCCCCCGGCACCGCAATAGCCCCGGGGTGCNCCTGCCAGAGGGTCTGAGACCCCCCCCAAAAAATCCAGGGGTTGGGGGGTCCTGGGGAGGGAAATTGGGGTCCAGGGATGGTTGGGGGGTCTGGGGAAGGGGAATTTGGGATCTAGTATGGGGGGAGTTGGGGGGTTCCAGAAATGGAGTTGGGGTTCTCAGGGGGAGGTTGTGGTTCTGGGGCTTTCTGGGGGGGGTCTTTTCCCCCTGACCNTGGGGGGGTCTCTGTGGATTTTGGGGCCTCCAGGGGGTTCCCCCCTCCCTAAATTCCCTCCCATTTCCCAGCCCCCCAGCCCCCCCCGGCCCCCTGGTGTCAGCAGTGCTGCAGGAACTGGTCAGACTGGTGGGGACTGAGGGGCCAGAGGGGGGCCCTGGGGGAGGTTCCCTGCCCCTCCTGGACCCCCTCGGGGGGGTCCTGGACCTGAGGGACCCTGACAGCATCGAGGTAGCCACCAGAGTGCGGGAATTGGCCACCAGCCTGGGGGGGTTCGTCTGCACCCGCAGCCCCCGCTTCACCAACCTGGTACTGGGGACACTGGGAGAGCACCGGGGGGGGGCACTGTGAAACATTGGGTGGGACTGGATGGGGGATATAGGGCACCAGGAGGGAATTGAGAGGACCAGGAAGCACTGTGGGGAACTGGGAGGCCACTGGGGTGGCACTGGGAGGGCACTGGGCTGTACTGGGGGGTCACTGGGAAGCCCCTGAGCCCCGCCCCAAGCCATTCCCTTCCCTCCCAGTACTCCCAGTTTGCAGCCCGGCAGCAGCTACTGGATGAACTGGAGCAGCTGCAATTCCAGCTGTCAGAGCAGTCGCTGCAGCTGCTGCCAGACTATGGGAGGCACCTGCAGGTGGGTGGATTCCCAGTTCCTCCCAGTATCCCTATTTTCCCCAGTTCCCACCAACTAGGCACCTCCCAGACCTTCCAGCTGCTCCCACTATCCCCCATTTCCTCCCCCAGAACCTCCTCAGAGATGCCCAACCCCACCCTGAGACCTCCCAGTATCCCCCAGTCTTCCAGTGTCCCCAGTTCCTCCCAGTATACCTCCCCTACTTCCTTATGTCTCTGAGGCGGGTATGTCAGTGCTCCCAGCATCCCCTTGTCCCCTCCCAATCCCCCCACCTTTTCCTGCCCTACTGGTAGCTCCCAGTAAGCCCAGTTCCTCCCTGCCAGGTGCTCCGCAGCCTGGGCTACATCACTGAGGAGGGGTCAGTGGCCCTGGGGGGCAGGGTGGCTGCCAGCCTGAGCCCCCCTGAACTGGTTGGAGCAGAGGTTTTACTGGGGAACCTGGTGGCCCCCTTGCGGCCTGAGGAAGCTGCTGCCTTACTGGTGCCACTGGTGGATACTGGGAAGGGCACCAAGCGCCCAGAGGTGCCCCCCAACCTTACCCCCCCGCTCCGAGAGGTACTGGGAGCAAATTGAGGGGCACTGGAGGGGAGTGGGATGGACTGGGAGGGATTTGGGGGTAACGGGGAGGGGACTGACCCCTCCTCCTGCCCTCCAGGCACTCTCCCAGTTGCAGGGGGTGGCCGAGCGGGTTGGTGGACTACTGCACCAGTTTGAACTGGGACCGCCCCCTGAGGAGTTTGTGGCCCAGTTCAGCTTCCAGTTGGTTGAGGTCATCTATGACTGGGCCAGGGGCGTGGTGAGCACCAGTGTGTTCGGGTTCCTCCCAGTAATCCCCCAGTTCTTCCCAGTAGCCTCCCAGTACTCACCCAGCTCATCTCAGTAACCCGCCCCAGCAACATCCAGCCCTTCCTAGTAACCGTGCATGAGCCCCACCAAGTTCCTCCCAATAACTCCCAGAAATGTCCCTGTCTCCCTCTCAGCGCCCTATAAACTCCTCCAATCCACCCCAGTGCCCCCCAAACCCCTCCCATTGCCCGACTCCCCACTCCAGTCCCTTCCAGTGCCCTGTAAAACCCCCAAATCCTCCTCCAATTCCCTCCCAGTGGCCTATCTCCCAGTCCCATCCCAGTGCCCTCTTGACCCCCCCCAAATCCCCACCCAGTCTCCCCAACCCCTTCCTAGTACCCCCCCAGTGACCCCAGTTTCCCCACAGCCGCTGTTGGAGCTGGTGGGCCGGGGGTCCCTGCAGGAGGGGTCCCTGGTGCGGGTGGTCCAGCGGCTGGAGGAGCTCTGCCGAGGGCTGGGCAGGGCCTCCCGGCTGCTGGGGGACCCGGCCCTTGGCCACCGCCTGGAGGCTGCAGGGGCTGCCCTGCGCCGGGACCTGGTGGCCACTGCCAGCCTCTACATCCAGTGACCCCAAAACAACCCCCTCAAAATCACCCCAAATCAACCCAGATTCACCCAAAATCCCCCCTGTAATCACCCCAGAATCCTGGAAAAAAAGGTGAAATCCCAATAAATGGGGGGCAGATCCCAGTAAATGGGGAGAAATCCCAGTATATGAGGGGAGATCCCAATAAATGGGGAGAAATCCCAGTATATGGGGGGAGATCCCAATAAATGGGGAGAAATCCCAGTAAATGGAACAGGCTGCCCAGGGGGGTTGTGGAGTCTCCTTCTCTGGAGATGTTCAAGACCCGACTGGACGGGTTCCTGTGTGACTTGGTTTAGGTGGTCCTGCTGTTGCAGGCAGATTGGACTAGATGATCTTTCGAGGTCCCTTCTGATCCGTAATGATTCTATGAAATGGGGGGGAAATCCCAAAAGAAATGGGGGGTGGGGGGTTTGGTCCCTCAGGGACCCTAAAAAAGAGGGGGAGGGGTCCCTTTTTGCTCCCTCAGTGTCACAGGTTTGTGGGGTCTGTAGCTGAGAGTGTCCCCCTGCCCCACAGAGACACACTAGAAACAGCAGAGAACCCATAAAGGTGCCATAGGGACACTATAGGGACCCCAGGGGTACACCAGAGACCCACAGAGGCCCCGTAGTCTCCATTAGACCCTGTAGGAGCCCCACCCAGGACACTATCCGTCACCCGCGATTCACCCTCTTAGAGCGACTCTCTCGCTGATGTCATCACGCAGCGCCGGAAATAGCGGTAAGGCTGCTTCTGTGACGTCATCGGCAGGAGTCGCTGCCGGGCGCGTAAACAGCCCAGGACCCCGAACCTCCGTCCCAGGTTTCCCCCCTCCCCCCCCGCCAACTCCGGGATCCCCTCGAGATTCCCCCCGATCCCTCCATGGGCCGCCGCCGCCTCCGCCTCCTCGAGGATCCTTTGGAGGCCAAAAGGCGCCGTCAGGACCCGCTGCGGGGGGAGACACGGCCTGACGGTACTGTGGAGGCGGAGGGGTCGGGGAGGCTCTGTGGGGTCTCTATGGGGCTTGTGGCGTCTCTTTTGGGGTACTTGGGTACTTATAGGGTGTCTCTGGGATTTCTCTAGCGTCTTTGAAGCGTCTGTGGGGTCTTACTGGGATTTCAGTGGGGTCAGGCGGTCTCTGTGGAGTCTTTGGGGTCTCTATGAGGCCAGGAGCTTCCCCCTGACCCCTCCATCCCCGCAGGCAGCCCTGGGGCAGTGGAGGCCGCTCTGGGGTCACTGTTCTCACAGTTCCCAAGGGGGCTCTTTGGGGGGTCTCTGCCCCCCCTGGCCCTGCAGCACCAGTTCTATGCCTTGGTCAGGGACCGTACAGCCGTCGACCGGCACCTCGTGAGCTCTCGCGACCCCACGGACACCCCTGGGACCCCTCACAATCTCCAGATTTTCCTGATCCTGCTGGGCCCCCCTAGATCTTCCCAGAGCTACCAGGGACCATCAAACGTTGGGACTCTCTTGATCTCCCTGTGGCCCTCCAGAGAACCCCTGGACCCCCCCCCCGAGTCCTCTGGGACCCCACAGACCTTCGCAGAGCACCCCTGAGCCCCCATGTCCTCCCCAGAGCACTACAGCACCCCCTGTGGGTACTCCTCCAGACCTTCCTGGGGATCCTCCTGGGACCCCGCAGAGCCCCCTAAATCCCTTCCCATTCTCCTCTTTCTTTCCCAGTTCCCCCCTTTTTGCCCCAATCCCTGCATTTCCCTCCAACCTCCCCATTTTCCCTCTGGTCTATTCCATTTTCTCCCAGTTTCCCCCCCATAACTCCCTGCTATCCCCCCTCAATTCCCACCCTGCCAGGAGCAGCTCCGGCGTTCTGGCCAGATCCTGCTCCTTCATCTGGGGCTGGGCCCTGATGCCCTGGGGGTCGTCTCCTCTGATGTCTACAGAGACAAGGTCTGGGGTATCCTGAGAAGGGACTGGAGCGGTCCTGGAGGGATCCTGGGGGGTTGTGGAAGGATAATGTGTGGTTCTGGGGCATCCTGGAGTGGTCTGTGGGGTCCTGAGGAGGTTTTGGGAGGGTTCTGGAGGACTCTGGGGGGGATCCTGGAGGGGTCTTAGGATTCTGAGGGGGCACTAGGGGGGTCCTGGAGGGGTTCTAGAGGAGTTGAGGGTGATCCAAAGAGAATTTGGGAGGTGTTTGGGAGTCTTGTGATTTTGGGGGGTCTGGAAGGATCTGGGGAGGGCTTGGGGTGTCCTGAGGGATCCTGGAAGGTCCGGGGAGTTGGAGGGGGTCTGGTGTAGGGGATTCTGAGGAGGCTAGGAGGGTCTAGGGGACAGTTGGAGGGGTCAGGGGGCATCTGGGGCGTGGTCTTGGAGGGTCTGAGGTGCGTTCTGAGAGTCCAGTGGAAGTTTAACCCTTTTCTGACATCTCCCCATCCCCCAGGTTCTTCAGGGGGTGTCAGGGACCCCCCAGGCTGGGGTTGTCCGTCGGTTCCTGGAGGAAGTGGTGGCCCCCTGCCCCAGGCTGAGCTATGAGCGGGAGAGTGGCCTGGGTGATGATGATGTCACGTAAGGAGGGGTGGGGAAACCCCCTGGAGCCCCGTCCCCTCTTCTGGGGTCATTTGAGGTCTTCTAGGGGGATTTAGAGAGGTCTGGAGGGTTCAGGGAGATTTATGTTGGTGGTTGGAAGGGTTGGGTGTCCACAAGTGTCTGGAAGGGTCAGGGGGCTCTTGAAATGGGGGTTAGTGTCAGAGCAGTTATAGGGGAATGGAGGGTTTTAAGGATCTTTGAGGGTCTTCCACTCCCCCAGCAGTTGATGGCCACTGGGGTCCTGCAAGGATATGGGGGGGGGGTCAGGGGTGTCCTGGGGGGAATCAAGGGTGCTTGAGGGGGTGGGTTGAAGGATTTTGGGGGCTTGTAGGAGGTCCCTGGGGTTTTCCCCATCCCCTTATTTCCCTCTCCCCACAGGCAGTTGGTGGCTGCCGGGGTGCTGACGGTCCGGGATGCCGGGAGCTGGTGGTTGGCCCTGCCGGGCATTGGCCGCTTTATCAGGGCCCTGCTGCGGGGTGGGCATTGACCCCTGACCTGCCCTGTAACCCTTGACCTCCCCTGAGCCCCCCAACTCCTCCCCATTTGCCCTCCTCTTTGCTTTCCCTTGTTCCTCAGGGGTGAGTCTCAGTGACCCCCCCATGACCCCTGAACTCCTCAATCCTCTCATAACTCCCCAACCCCTCCTTATAGCCCCTGTCTCTGTGCCTCAGTGGTGACCCCTAAACCCTTCCCAAAGGCCCCTGACTCCCCTGTGCCCCCTGACTCTCCAGGTCGCAGGGCCCTGCTGGCCGTTGTCCGTCGCTCTCGGAACCATGAGGTGCTGCAAGGGGAGCTGCTGCAGCGGAGAGCCCCCCCTGGCACCCAGCTGGGGGTCCCCTACCTCCTCTATGACTTGCTGGGTGCTCACCTGTTGTGCAGGTACCGACCTCTGACGTTGACCTTGACCTGCCCCACAACCCCATGACCTCTGGTTATCCACCAGACTGGCCCCCTGAACCTTAGGTGACTTCTGGGGTGACCTCCAGCCTTTCAGTGACCCCTGGTTACCTCACTTGGGTGACGTTGAGTGACTTCATGACTCCTGGGTGACGCCCAGTCTGTGCATGACCTCTTAGTGAGCCCTCATTACTTTTCTTGGGTGACCCTGTGACCTCCTGACCCCTGGGTGGTGTCATGTGACCCCTTGACACTTAGGTGACCCCTGGGTGACCTTGGCTGCCCCCTGCTGATCCCTGATTTTGTCTCCCTGCAGTGTCCCTACCACCTCTGGCCTCATGCTGCGATTGGCTGATACCTGAGAGGACCAGTATGTGGGGGCGTCATCTGTCCTGGCCCCTCCCCACGGCCCCCTTCCCTGCCCCTCCGGGGGTCTCCAGTGCAATAAAAGGGGGGTGTTTCCCCCCCAAACTGCGGGCTGCGACTGTGGGGCCCGCGAGCGTCGCCGTTTTAAGAGGAGGTCCCGCTTTTCTGTTGCCCCTTTAAGGCCGCTAGGGATGGGCGGTGTCGCCGCTTTAAGAGGAGGCCCCGCCCCCATTGGCATTCGCGCTCACCTGACCCAAGATGGCGGCGCTGCTGTTGCCGTGGCTGCTGGCGGTTGGCGCCACCGCGCGCTGGGCCCCGAGCCCGGAAACGGTACCGGCTGACCCCTCCGTGACCATCCCCAGGCCTCAGCTAACCCCGAAAAGGCCCCAAACACCCCCAATAGGGCCTGCAATACCCCTCTTAGGTCCCCCGAGTACCCCACCAGACGCAAACCCTCATTAATGCATCCTCCAGATCCTCACTGGTGCTCTCTCCGGCCCCTGTTGCCCCCCACATTGTGCCATCTGACGCCTTCAAATCCTCTCAATCCCTTCTATCTCCTCCGAAGTTCCCCCAAAACCGCCCCGATAGCCCCCAATATCCCCCCCGCACTGCTTCTGATCCAGCCCCCCGTTGCCCTTCCAGCTCCGTCCGCGCCTGGTGCGGGAGCAGGTGTTATGGGTAAGCGGGGAGGGCCGGGGGGGGGTCCACACCTTCCGTGTACCGCTGCTGGCCGTGGCTCCCGGAGGGGTACTGGTTGCCTGTGCTGAGGGCCGCAAGAGCTCGGCCTCCGACACTGGCGCCAAGTTCATCGCCTGCCGCCGCTCTCCCGATGGAGGTGGGGGGCTTTGGGGGATTGGGAGGGGTCGGGGAATCGTGGTGGTGGGGCCTTTGGAGGGGTCCGAGGTAGATTGGGGTGCTAGGATGGGACTGGGGGTATTTGGGAAGTCCTGGGGTAGGGGATTATGTGGACATTGCGGGGTCCTGAGGAGGTTTAGGGGGGCACGGAGGCATTTTGGTGGGGATTTGGGGACTTCTGAAATCTTTCTGGGCAGATCTGGAGAGTCCTGGTATCTCAGAAGGAGTTTGATGGTTTTCTGGGGAGACCCCCTTACCTTTTCCTCCTCACCTCTCCCCAGGAGCCACCTG
>VXBP01005882.1:0-24249 GCA_013400115.1 Rhinopomastus cyanomelas | reverse complement strand
CTGCAAGCCTCCATGGTTTAGATAAATTTGGGGAAGGGATTAAGCAGTGGTTCTATCAAGCCACATACATATTCATGCAAGATTTGTTATTTGTATACTCATTATTTTTTCTGTCATAAGTATTTAAAAATCAACAGCTTTTGTATGCAAATTTCTGCTTAATAACACTTGCCAGCCTTAAAATTAATGAATTGCAAGCATAACTTTACTCCTGATTTTGAATCACAGAACGAATTAAGATTCAGCCACAAAGATGCCATTTATCTTCAGTTCTGCAGTAGATGATTCTTAGTGCCCCGTGCGTCAGCGTGTAAATATTCAGGCTGGAGATACGCAGCCTTCTACAAAAAAATCAGTGGAAAATTAACCGATGGACAGTTCCCACTTTCTTGTGTTCTCATGTGCTTTCAGTAACTGCAGAGTGCCCTGAGCATTTTCAACAGAAGAGTGCATATGCACTGCGGTGACAGAGCTTCATGATAACATGATGAACAATATGTAAAATTGTTCCTCCTCACAAGCACGTAAGGGTTATACACAGATTCGTGTGACTTAGCTGTACCTACAAATGTCATCCAAATCATAGCCAAATGATCAGAGCAACCAAGCTGGGGAAGGGTCTGGAAGGACAGGCTGATGAGGAGAGGCTGAGGGAGCTGGGAATGCTTAGCCTGGAGAAGAGGATCATAGGATCATAGGACCCTCTCCAGCAGATCGCTGTCCCTCTTAAACTGGGGGGTCCAAAACTGAACACAGTCCTCAAGATGAGGCCTCACCAGGGCAGAGTAGAGGGGGAGAAGAACTTCCCTTAATCTGCAGGACACACTCTTCCTAATACACCCCAGGATCCCATTGGCCCTCTTGGCCACCAGGGCACATTGCTGTGCCATGGTTAATCTGTTGTCCACCAGGACCCCCAGGTCCCTCTCCACAGGACTGCTTTCCAGTAGATCACCTCCCAGCCTGTACTGGTGGAATTTGTTATTCCTCCCCAGATGCAGGACTCTGCACTTGTCCTTGTGGAACTTCATCTGGTTTCTCTGTGCCCAGCCCTCCAGTCTGTCCAGGTCTCTCTGGATGGCAGCACAGCCCTCAGCTGTATCAGCCAAGCCTCCCAGCTTGGTGTTGTCAGCAAACTTGCTGAGCAGACACTCTGTGCCCTCATCAATGTCATTGATGAAGATGTTGAACAAGACCGGTCCCAGCACCGATCCCTGGGGGACACCACTAGTCACAGCTCCCCAGCTGGACCTGGCACCATTGATCACCACCCTCTGAACTCTATCCTGCAACCAGTTCCTAACCCACCCCACTGTCTGTTCCTCCATCCCACACCTCCTCAGCTTACTCACTAAAATTTCATGGGAGACAGTGTCAAAGGCCTTGCTAAGGTCAAGGTAGACCACATCCACTGGTTTCCCTGAATCTAACCATTCAGTTATTGCATTATAGAATGCTATCAGGTTAGTCAAGCAGGACTTCCCCTTGATCAATCCATGCTGACTACTCCTGATAACCTTCTTCTCTTCCAAGTGCCTTGAGATGCCCTCTAGCAGGAGCTGCTCCATCATTGGAGCATGGAGGTGAGGCTGACTGGTCTATAGTTTCCTGGAACTTCTTTCTTGCCCTTTTTGAAGACTGGAGTGACATTGGCTCTCCTCCAGTCCTCAGGCACCTCTCCTGTCTGCCACGATTTGGCAAAGATGATAGATAGCGGGAGGGCAATAATATCAGCCAGTTCTCTCAGCACCCTTGGGTGCATCTCATCAGGGCCCATGGACTTGTTAATGTTCAATTTGTGTAGCTGATCCCTAACCCAGTCCACACTGACTAGTGGGGAGCACTCCCTCCTCCAGGCTTCCTCTCTTTCATCCAAGTTCTGGGGGACATAAGAGAGTTCGGCCTTAGATGTAAAGACCTTCTCTCTGTCTCCAAATACCTGAAGGGAGGCTGTAGTTAGGTGGGGGTCAGGCTCTTCTCCCAGGCAACTAGCAACAGGACAGGATGAGAGGGCAGGGCCTGAAGCTGGCAGGGGACCGTTAGACGTTGGGACGTCCTTTCTTCACAGAAAGGGTGATCAGAGCCTGGAATGGACTTCCCAGGGCAGTAGTGGAGTCCCCATGCCTGGAGGTGTGGAAGGACAGATCAGTTGTGGCCCTTACTGCCCTGGTCTGGCCGATGTAGTGATGTTAGGTCCTGGGCTGGGCTGGATGAGCTCAGAAAGCTTTTCCAGCCTCTGTGATTCTGTGAAATCTAGACTGTACTCTTTCTGATACAATAAGCAAAGTGTGAAGGTTCATGTCAGAACTGGTTCCTGAGTAACTGCAGAAGGCTATTTCTCTAGTGTTGTTTTCTTCCACAGGCCTCCCTAACCCAACTGTCAGGAACGTCCCTTATTTTCTAATTGCCAGCTCAATCCTCCATAAAACAACCTTGGGGCTTGATGCTCATAACGTCCAAGTCAGAGGCGTAAGGGAGAGCCCGGGCAAGGACAGCTTGATCCTGTAAGAACAGTGCATTTCTGCATGCCACTCAGGTGTTTTTGTTGAACAAGTGATCCTTCAACCAGGAGAAATGACGTTTAAAAAGGTAATGAAGTAGATGTGCATTGTCAAAAGTTAGATATTCCTAGGTGAAATGATGCTGGTGTGGAGGCCAGTGCATTTTAAACTTGAGGACAGGTTTCAGACAGGTCATTATTTCAAGTTTCATCAGCTTTAGTTACTGCTTGGTTGGTAAAGAGTTAAAAGAGGTTAATCAGGCTGCACTACAATTAATCCTCGATATGATACAGTACGTGCAGTTACTACTCAGAGTGAAAAGACATTTACCAATTCATCCAAAAATGGCAAAGGGAAAATAGTATCTGTAAAAACTATCATCTGCAGCATTATTTCCCTTTATGCATTAGCTCACCACAGCTCGTTCTTATTAACTCTGGGGACTGTGAAGCATTTCTCTAACGTGCACATCTAAGTAGGATTTTCCACCACTGTTTCCAGTCAATACTGTGGCTTTGCTGAGGAAATGGTGCTTACTTGTGTCCCATTGTGTCTTCTTGCTGTCTCAGGTTTACCCATCTGCTTCACAGCCCTCTTTGAAATAATTCAGATAGTCTGATGGGGTTGGTTGTGATTTGGGCTGCTTTTCCCAAAACATTTGTGTTTTCAGGCAAGTTACTTAAATCACAACCACAGGGACAAAGACTGCAGAATGCTTTTTCCTTAACCAGAAGGAGTTTTAAGGATCAGGCCCCATGCTCAATTTGCAAAGCTATTTGCTACGTTTAGGCAGCATCTTGTATTATTTTCCTAGAAATAAGTAGTGCTTTTACTGCACTACTGTGGTGCTCTTCTCTTCCTGTCACAGTAACAAGCTCCAGTCATCTTTCCGTTCCATTGCTATTCAAATAGCAGCACCACTGAGTGTCCCCAGTAACAGACCAATGCCAATAGTTTGGGGCTGATACCAAACCTCTATTTAAGGACAAGCTATGAGCAGCTTAGGTCCCATTACAGCTGTGAGTCTAAAGAATCATCGTAGTAGGGAGTTTATCAGCAGAACACCTAGCTTTTGCCTACTGGGTTGGCCCATAATTGGCACGGGCACAGTCTGATTCCCACTCCATTAGGCTGTAATTTAGTGTTTCAGTAGTCAGTCTTGTCCCAGAGCAATCTGTAGAGCACATGAGGTATGGTGAGGTGGTAGTCGAGTCCCGTGTGTCTCCTGGCACATGCAAGTTCTACACATACCATGTAATTCCCCTTTTTCCATTTTTGCTAAGGTCAGAAGGGTGGATCAGAAGTGGGGGTGGTTAGCAGATCAAGACACGTTTTTCTCCCCCTCTACTCTGCACTGGTGAGAACACATCTGGAGTATTGTGTCCAGTTGTGGGCCCCTCAGTTCAAGAGAGATGTGGAGCTGCTGGAGGGAGTCCAGTGTAGGGCAATGAGGACAATGAAGGAGGTGGAGCACCTCCCTTATGAGGAGAGGCTGAGGGAGCTGGGTCTCTTTAGCTTGGAGAACTGAAGGTTAGACTGAGGGGTAACCTCATTAATGTCTCCAAATATGTGAAGGGTGGGTGTCAGCAGGATGGAGCCAGGGTCTTCCCAATGTCATCTAGTGACAGGATGAGGAGCAATGGTTGTAAGCTGGAACATAGGAGGTTCCACATAGATATGAGAAGGAACTTCTTCCCAGTGAGGGTGACAAAGCACTGGAACAGGCTGCCCAGGGAGGTTGTGGAGTTTCCTTCACTGGAGATGTTTAAAACCTGCCTGGATGTGTTCCTGTGTGACTTGGTCTAGGGGATTGTGCTGTGTCAGGGGAATTGGACTAGATGATCTTTCAAGGTCCCTTTCAATCCCTAATGATTCTATGATTCTATGATTCTATTTAAGGTTAATGAGCCAATTATTTCTGTAAAAGACACCACTCACAACAACTGTTATCCTGTTTCTTATTACATACATAAATTAACACTGGAGATGGAGCAGTATCGTAGTGCTGCAGTATTGTTCTGCATACAAGCAGACAGAAATTGCTTGCTGCAGATAATTACCCACTCATGTACCATTCAGAAAAACAAATGGCCTTTTCATTAAGTTTGTGATTCAATACAGACACTTCCTTGCACTTGGCTTTCCAGCGTGATGCAGAAAAGATGTATTTTTAAGTTCTGAATCAAATTTAAAGTACATTTTAGTAATGTGGATTCTATTAAGTTTCCTGGACTTTGTCAATCTGTCCACTTACTCATATCCAGACAAAAACTCCAGTCTCCTAATGCATCCAACATGCTGAGATGCAGAAGGAAAACATAAATTGTGGTAGGACATTGCGTTTTTACTTGATGTTGCTGTATAGTGAACTACTGGGTCACTTAAGTCCTTTTTCTTTCCTATAAGCAGAAATCTGTGATGAAATTTTAGTTTAGATTTCCAAATTGCAACTTTATTGTTGCCTAGACTGCGGTAGTGAAAGCTCTTCTGAAAACATTTTCTGTTTTGGTAGGTACATCTCCCATCCACAGCTGAGGATCCATTTTCAGCAGTCCCCATCCTAACTTCTCTGTTTCCATACAGAGACACTTTCAGTGGCCTACAGAGCCTATAGTAAGTTCTTGTGGTGGTTTTTGTTTCTTCTGAGCTGTTTCCTTCAACAGAACAGTCCTAGGGTCAACTTTGGACTGTCTTTTGTGCCATTCTGAGCATCGCTTGGGTCAAGTGGCTCTTTCCACTGGTGCAACAGCATTGTTATTTTTCTTTGGGTACATTTTTATTTTAGCTTTGCCTCATGAGTTCCACTGAATGTGGCATCTCCACACCTGATCTCCATCTCTTAGGCATAACACAAGTAAGCGAGCTTAGGCTGGCTGCGGTCAAAGAAGCCAGCTGACGATGGACTCCCTCAGCAAGCAGCAACTGATGATAAAAATGACCTTACTGATCTGAGTTCAAGGAACTGTATTGACTGCAAGGAACTCCAAACATGTTGGAATCAAGATGACACTGGTGGTGCTTTGACTGCTGCCTGCAGCTCATCTTCTTTGAACTTCATATACGCAATGCAGGGAGAACAAAACCCCTTTGAAGCAGAGTGGTTGAAAAAGATCAGCTGCCAAACAAAGTGAACATTTATGATTAGCCTGTTCTTACATTTGGAGTTTTGACTCAAATTTTATTAAATTCACTTGTCCCTGGTTCCAAATCAATCCAAATTCACATTGCACTCCCCTTCTAGGTTGTCGAAGACATGTCCCAAGCAGTTTGGGGGAAATATCACCCATGGTAGAATTTAATTCCATAAAGATGATTCTGGGAACTGCCCATGCATATCCAAAACTACCACCTTTCAGCCCGCTTTTTGATTTGCTTCTTTCATTCTCCAACAACTTTTACCTTTTAATGATAAGCTGATGAAATTTTCATTAACTACCACTTTGTAATATCCTCAAACCTTTAGTAATCTGCTTTGCTGTGTGCAGTAATGGTTTGCCAAGTACAAAACAGTTTTCACGTGCCTATAATAAAACTATTGAATTGGCTGAGGCAGCTGGGTCCCTTTAGCTTGGAGAAGAGGAGACTGAGGGGTGACCTCATGAATATCTATAAATATTTGAAGGGTGGATGTCAGGAAGATGTCATCTAGTGATAGGATGAGGGCAATGGTTGTAAGCTGGAACACAGGAGGTTCCACATAGATATGAGAAGGAACTTCTTCCCAGTGAGGGTGACACAGCACTGGAACGGGCTGCCCACGGAGGTTGTGGAGTCTCCTTCACTGGAGATGTTTAAGACCCACCTGGATGTGTTCCTGTGTGACTTGGTCTAGGGGATTGTGCAGTGTCAGGGGGATTGGACTAGATGATCTTTCGAGAACCCTTCTGATCCCTAATGATTCTGTGATAAAAATAAGGAAACTGACACTAACGACAGGGATTTTTATGACATCGAAAGACTTGAGGCTGCCATTGTTGATTGACAAGTATAGAGTTCCATACCACAGACTTCTTCTTTCTTCAGTCACCATGCCAATTTTTATACTAAAATGCTAATTATGCAGTCAGTGAGTCATATACCGTTGCTGATGATCTTTCGAGGTCCCTTCCAATCCAATAATGATTCTATGATTCTATGAGTCATCACATGATTTCAGTTCTCAGTGTATTTCCAGTTTCATGATGATGTGGGAATGCCTAAGAAAAAGAGAAACCATACAAGTTGGATCAATTTCTGTGAATATATATATACTTTATATATATAAAATTTTGAGAATAAATCATCTGTTTATGGCAAATTTCTAGGGCTCTCCTTGATGCATTTTCTAATCATAGCTGTAAGGTAGAATTCCAGACAGCAGGCATGTGCAATATCATTGACATGTTATAGTATGCATGATAAGTTATATCATCCATTAAATGTGTGATTCTTGAAGTATAATTGTGGTGGGTTCAGGACCACAATTCAATATCAAAGAAAGGAAAGCAAAGCAGTGAGGTCTCAATGGCATCTCCGATAAAATTCACCAGACAATCGATGGCTTAGGGAAACTCCAGAAAGGTTTATTAACACTAACTATATACAGAAAAGGTTATGCAAGACGGTGCATACAAACTGTGTCATTAATGCCCTCACAGAACCTGAGANCTGTCTCAGCTCCAGGGGGAAGAGGAGCAGCCCAGCTCACCAATGCTGAAGGCTGTCCGTGGTGGGGGATCGTGATGGCATTTCTGCACCAGTCTTGTTTCTCCAGTCCGGGCGCGGTGCAGCGGCGAGCAACGGTGGCACCGCGCTGCCGCGATGACGGGAGCTGCGTCAGTCCGCGGCTTTTTCTCCGGTCTGGGGCCATTACTTCTTAGGTCCAGGGCCACGGTGCAGCGGCGGCGGCAAAGCTGCGATGCGGCAGGACTGCTTCAGGTCTTCGCACCTGTGGCCGGGTCGCTTCCAGACCCCGCGGCGGCAGGTGCCTGCCGGCAGTGGGGTCAGGCGGGAGCCGCGGCTGGGTTGGGGGGGCGGGGCAGGGTGCGGCTGCTTCGGGAGCCACTGCTCCCCGGAGCTGCTGTCCTCACCCCCCTCGGAGCCGCAGTCCTCACCCCCCCCCTCGCCCGCTCCCGGGGCGGTGGGGAGGCGCTCCCCTCAGGGCCACAGCCAGCGAAAAAGAGGCAAACAAAGACCCTGCCCCGGTTTTTATAGGCTCCCCCAGCCCACCCTTCAGGGGCAGGTCACAGGACAGATGCTTCTGGGGGAGGGGGTCCTGTGACCTGTGCAACCGGAGTAGGTCCCCCAGAACACAACAAAACTTTTCTTCCTCATGAAAGCACTTCTACAGGTTCTAGCAGTTCTCAAACTGCAACAATAATGATGAATAAATTACCACCTATTCAAAACAGCTGAAGTCACATATTCATCTTTAATACTAATATTGGCTCTGTTTCTGGCCTGTAAGGGGTAAAGTTCCACAAATAATCAACAGGGCACACTTTTGTTAGGCAGTTAGTGAAGAGTCCATATAAATCCCAGGTCAGCTAACCCAGAGTGAACAAACTGCTTGTTGGAAAAAAAAACCCTGGACTAATCTTGCTCCAGACTGCCATATTAAGTGCTGCTCTAGCTTGAGGGAAGTGTGTGTGCTTACACACCAGAGGAATTCAGACCCAACAAAACAAGTCATGTCGCATGCAGTTGGCAAGACAAGGTCTCCGTTTCCTTACCAGAGCAATGATGGTTTGTTATGCTTTTGCTAAATTGTGTTGACTTCAAAGCAGTGATGTTCAATATGTGTAATTGTATTTGCCTCTTGGAGGATGGGCTAACAGAAAACATTTCATAGAATCATTAGAATCATTAGGGATTGGAAGGGACCTCAAAAGATCATCTAGTCCAATCCCCCTGACACTGCACAATCTCCTAGACCAAGTCACACAGGAACACATCCAGGCGGGTCTTAAACATCTCCAGTGAAGGAGACTCCACAACCTCCATGGGCAGCCCGTTCCAGTGCTGTGTCACTCTCACTGGGAAGAAGTTCCTTCTCATATCTGTGTGGAACCTCCTATGTTTCTGTGATAAATTTGTTCAGTTCAATTTGCTGGTACCAGTTGATGTGGCTGTCAGCTTTGCAAAGGAAACAAATACCAATGCCCACTCACAGCAGCATGTGAACTCATTCTTCAATTGTTAATGGATACCTTTATTTAATTTTCTTGATGACAGAAAGAAATAAAAATAAAGGCAAAATTTGCCTTCCCATATGAACATGAATTTAAGGCCACTGACAACAGCTACTGTGGAGTATATGGAGAAAATAGGATATGTTTTACTCAGTGCTGGCACAACTTACCACCAGCATGTGTCTGCAGTAGCGATGGGAGCCTGCTGTACTCTATCAAAGGCTAGGAACGTCTGTAAAACATTCAAGGAACTGGGAGAAGCAGTGGACTCTGTTCCAGCAGCTGTGTGCCAGGATGTCACACTTGCTGCTAGAACGAGCAACAATAGCCAGCATAAATTAAAAAGGTTGAATGGGAAGTGATGGAGAAAGAGTAGCTGAACAATGCGGAGGTAGTAATTTACCAATTGTTTTACTGTTTGGCAAACACCAGTGCCAGCAGAGCTGGATTCAGCCTTGAACATACTTTCCTGAATGCTAATGTTGCTCTGCTGTCGCTTTGAATGAGAAGGTGACAGACACATAGCGCTAGGAAGCTGAGCCTGTGTAACATGGGCACAGAAAACACTACTGCCGGGTTCCAGGACAGTTGATTGTTTCTGTATAACCCTCTCTTCACTTAAGCCATGGACTGAGACCAAATACTCACTTTCCACAGGTCAGCTGAGAGCCAACAGACAGAGGTGACCTTCAGGTACTCTCAGATGGGTTGGTCCCTGTGGGCAGGAGCTGAACAGCCTTGCATCAGGCTGCCAGTTCTCTGACTCACATAGCTCTCTGTTGGCCTTTTTTTGTTTTCAAGACCTTGTGCTTTGATTCTGGAAATTCTCTGCAGTGGTGTCTGGGGGAAAAAATATCAGTTTCAAGCCTAATTTATGTCTTTAGATTTACGTGGTCAGCAAAGTTTGGAAGGGGAGTAGTTTTTCTCTGAAGTGTCTTTACCTTCCAGACAGCACTAGGACCTCCAAGGAGCAATTGAGTCCTGAGCAGCAGGCAGCAGTGCTGAGGAAGACGCATAGCCATGGTATGTCACCGCACAGATTTAGAAGTCCCACAAGAGGTTCACATTTCCAAGGTACTCCAGAAATTTTATTTGAAGTCACAATGCCTAACATGATTGTGTCCACTGAGGACACAGGGGCAAACAGCATCCCTCCGTGGACAGGATGTGCTGGGATTTGTCCCTTCCTGAACTTGACAAGAATGACGTCTGTAAAATAAATGTTTCTCTGTCTGTGGTGGAAGCAAGGACCCAGCTATGGGATATTAATGTGAACTTCCATGGCCTCCTGCAAGCTGCCATACATTTTCAAGTCTCACTCCCACAGGATCTGTGTTCCCGAGTGTCACCATTTGTTTGCAGAATCCCTTTTGTTCTTCTAGGCGACATTTCAGCTCCTTTAATTTCCTCCCCTTGTCTTCACAGCATTTTTATGGTTGCGTACAGATACATTCATCCAGGCATTACCTTTCAGTACAGTGATCTATCAGCCTCATAGAGAATATTTTGATGTATTTGGCCTCCCACAATTGTGCAAAATTCCCTAGCAAATCTCCTACTTGTTTAGAGGAAGGTATAATTGCTCTATGGCTCCTTTTGTCTTTCTTAAAGCTGAGTGGGATTTACAGTAATACAAGGTAATACAAAGGAAATAAACATCAGGTTTTTAGCAGGCAAAAGAGAATCACCAGCCCACCTTATCCATGTAGGTGTTCTTGGCCCATTCCAACAAGTCACATGCTTTAAAATAAGATTGGGAAAATAAAGCTTGGGAATCATTCAGCTGAAACCACCAGCCTGCACACACTTGACAGATTAAAGCTCTGGAAATTTGAGGCTGAGGATTAGAATGGAGCAGAATAATTTAAATTACATTTAACAGTAACTTTTCTATAGGGCTCATCGCTTCCGTCTTCCCATCACAAAGGTAACGGGCAATTTGCTTGTCAGTCTGCAATCTGTCGGGTTGAGATGGTGCCAGTCCAAATCGATAACTACTCACTGCATGCAGACTGTGGTGAATCAGTGGGCTGCACTAAGACAACTGGTAGAAACTTTGCAGAGGTGATGCTGTTCAACCCTTAAAAAGCATATCTAGAAGTATTTTACAGTACCCTTTGTTTGCTATTGGAAAACCTCCTTGGCTGCCTGACTGACCAACTTAATGGTGCTACACTGAAAAATGTGTGGTTGCACTGTGTTCAGCATAAAGGTTGGCTCAAGGAAAGCTTTTTAATCATTAGCAGAAGTACAAATTTTCTCTTCAGGTTTGCAGGGTAGACACATCACGTTGCTGGTTTTGGCGTGGGTGGCAGAGCAGCGCCTCAATGATAAGAATTTGCCTTCTGTGATTCCACAGCACTTTGTGCTGAGCAGCAGTTTGCTCAGCTCTGAATTTTGCTTCTTATGCCTAAACTCTAGTTTCATGTGACACTCAGTCAGGCTACTATATGAGTGCTTTTTCTTCTCCTGGCAATGGGGTTCAGCGCCCATCCTGAACTGCAGTTTCTGTGGTTGAAAGATATTTGCTTCATTTCTTGATTAAAGGGTGCTTATTTTTTGGGTTGTGTTCATATGGTTTGTTCATGGGTTTGATTAGGCACTTATTTGCAGAATGGAACTATTTTTTGTAAAATTACTTCATACACAGTAAAAAACCATGAAAATAAAGCTGGAGGGGACTCTGGAGATTGGTTTTTTCCAACCTCCTATTCAAAGCAGGATTAATTTCAAAGTTAGATCAGGTTACTTAGAGTTTTTTCTATTCAAGTTGTGAATGTCTTTAAAGATGGAGACATATATAATGTGTTACAGTCTTCCTTTCATCCCACTCCTGCAGAGACAGATCATCAAGGCCTATACTTATTCAGGCAAAAGAAGATACACAAACTGCTGATTCTTGTGTACAGCTGGAGAAGAGTCTGGAAACTTACTTCACCAGTGAAACAAAAAACATTCCCTTTTACAGATTTATTCATTTTCAACAGATGGAAACTTTGCATCTGATTTCTACTGTTAAACCAAACTCCACCTTCAGGATTCAAACACCAACATACACGGAACCTTACATCAAGGGCTGTGCTAACCCCTACTGCAGATCATCAGAGAGCTGTCCTCTTCCCTGTATTTTACCCCAACACCAACTCAGCGTGTCTCCTGCATTTCTTATATTTGGAATTCACATCCTAGGTATCTAGGTCACTAGGTTTGCAGACAAGGAGAGCTTTGAGGAGTCTAATTTGTGATGTATTTGTACGAAGCCTAGCCAGGAGGGCAGTGCCTTTCTTAAGGATTGTAAACATCACTGCAGAACAAATGTTAAATAGTAATAAAAACCCATTACATGGTGAAAAGCAGCTACGTAAAACACATTAATTATTCAGCTGTCCTGCTCACTTCTTTGTGTATTCAAGCAAATACCAAATGCATGGAGAAAGGTTTCGGTGGGAGATACTTCTCTAACACTCTGTTAGCTACACAAGGAAGGAAGGAAGTCATTGCTGTCCGGTAAGTCTGCTCTCTCTTCCTTGACTAGAGATGTAGAAAGATGCTTAACCCAGAAACAAGTACTGCTGCTTTGAGGTACACTGCAGTTGAGAGTGGGAGCAGATTTGGACAGAAGTTTACACCGAATAGTCTCACTAACATGTGCAGTATGTTGGGATTTAACTGCTTCCTTGTTTTGAAGTGTCCTACAGGCACTCACTGAAGTTGGAACCAGCCACTCTGCTCTCTACAGCACTGGTTTTCACAGAAGTATTATGTGCCATGCTAGTGCTTTTGTTTCTGTGGTGGGCAGAACTGAGGGATGGGGTCGGCTATGAACACCACCTGCCACTTCATAGTTGTCACAGGAATGGCAAAATCTACTCCTCCCAGCCACAAACAGAATTTCCAAGAGCTGGAAGAAGCAACTAGCCTGAGTGTGAATGAATGTGCTGCTGTGATATTTGGGCTGGCCACACTCCCTATCAGCTTACTCATGATTCATCGGGGAACATGTTCTGCTAGAGCAAGGGGCTTGCACTGTGTGATAACCAAAGGTTCCCTCCAACCCCCACCATTCTGTGACTGTGACTTGGGCTATATGGCTAATAGTTGGGTACTGGGCAGTCAAGGAGCCCTGGCATCCAGATGCACCACAATATGTGCCTGTCATGGAGCCTGAGCACAACTCTACTCACTAGAGAAGGATGTGTTGGTTTCTGTGAGGTTAGCTTGTAGGTTTGCTCTCTTGTTACAGATTCACCACACGCATCTGAGGAGGCAAGTCACCTCCCAGGCTTCATCACCATGCTAGTTTGCCTTCAGAAAGAGGAAGCTTTTAGTCATCCAACAGAATAATTTCTATGTCATATTCAAAGACACACTTCGATGGATTGGAGTCGTTAACCATATGTCATGTATGACTCCTGTTCACCTCATGAACAATATGGACTTAGTTCCAGTAAATGGAATGAAGCAACATCTCGGCTATTAATTATAATGAACTGCACTTTATTTTTAGGAGCTTAGGGTACTTACTGTAGGAGAGCTCTGTTGTTCTAGCAACTGCATGTGTACCTCATCCTCAGCAGTATTCAATCACTGTTTTCAAACCGCTTCAAGTATCAGTAACACATTTCATTTCCTGCTATCATAATATGCATAAAATAGTACTTACCTGCTTTTGGAAATACAAGTGTATAATTCTTCACTTTGTTCTTAGTAGGGAGACCTTTAATGAATACCTGTAACTACAGGCATTTGCAGCTCAGAGAAATGTCGTATAAACAAGGACAGAGCTCACACTCCATTACATCTGTGGAAAGGTTCCTATTGACATAAGTAGGAATTCTACCAGGATTTAAATGTTTCATTCTCTTTTACTCTCTTTTCCCTTGCACTGTTATCTATAATCTCCTCTATTAAATACACTTCACCTCATGCATAATAATAACAATGAATCCCCAAATAAGGATGAGAAGAATCTATTAATGAAGAGAAACCAGTTGACGACAGAAGCCTGTTATAGTTTCATAGGATTATGGAAGCATCACAATCAGTAGACACTCTCCAGAAAGGAGAATTTGCCAGGGAGATTTCATTCCACTTCGAGCCAGAATCCTTGAATATCCTTAACAATAACATTAGGAAAACTTCTGGCATTGCTTCTTCTGGATACTTTATCTGGAAAAAGTTGACTGAATTTGTTTATTGAAAAAGCTCACAGCGTTCGGTTTTCTTCCTTGTTTTTCTTTAAAATTACACTGAGAGAAATACTTGGAGGATCTTTGGAACCTCTGTTCACATGAAGGTGAACAAAGAAAGCATCACATTAGGTATGAGCTGGATGCATGCCTGAAAAATATATGATCTTCTTTTGAAAGCATCATTCAGCTTTAAGACATTTTCAGATAGAAAAGAGCGGCCTTTTCCTGGCAGTCCAGGCACAGCAAAAGCAGAAAACATTCAACATGTCTTAACTTTAGAAATGGGAATCTGTTGCTTTTCTTCAGTTATCACCATCATCTCTTGTTTGATTTTTCTATCCAGCCATCTGCAGCCCCACTGAAATCCCTGCCTTCCAAAGTCTAGTAAATTCACAATAGATACGAAAGCCTGCTGGCTGAGCACCAGGGCTGCAGCAGTGGCCTTCACTACTCTCTCTTCGGCAACAAAGTCACATTATATAGGATGCCCCCTCCCTGTAAGTCAAAGGCCAGGTTTGACAGGGCTCTGGGCAACCTGGTCTGGTGAGAGGTGCCTCTGCCTAGGGGAGTTGGAAGTAGACAATCTCTGAAATCTCTTCCAGCCTAAACCAGTCTATGATTCTAGATAAATCTCATGATTTTCTGTCCCTGCTTTGATTCTGCTCCCCACTTTTCAACCCCCTCTGTCACATCAGATGTGACAATTTATTTGTTTGTAAGGCCTTGCCTGTAAGACTTAAAAAGAGGATTAACCTGGCTGGCTCAGTTGGTGGAGCATGGGACTCTGAATTCCTGGGGTCATGCGTTTGAGCCCCATGTAGGACAGCATCTCTTGAGACAGTACTGTAGGCTTACTCTGCTCAGCGGGGGGGGGGTTGGACTTTGATGATCTTTCCAGGTTCCTTCCAATCGCTAACATTCTGTGATTCTGTAACAAGAGGCAAATATTGCAGCCATTTAGGGTTTCTTTTCACAGTCCAGGTCAGTCTAATTTACAGCTTGTGCCACGAAAGCTGAAATAGTCCTACTTAGACCTTACTAAAAGTTGCATCAGCCCAGCAAAGAGGAGTGGTAAAGGAGAGTTATTAGCACCTGCAGCCAAGAGGCCAAACACTTCCAGTGCTGGCTTTTGCTACCAGTAAAATCCTGATGTGATACCACAGTTAGGATCATGGGTCCAAAGACAAATAGAATCATAGAATCATAGAATCATTAGGGATTGGAAGGGACCCCGAAAGATCATCTAGTCCAAACCCCCTGACAAAGCAGGATCACTTCACTGGACAAGTTATGGAATCAGAATCACTCAGGGTTGGAAGGGACCACCTGATCATCCCATTCCAACCCCCAGCTGAGTAAAGTAGATGTGACCCTGTAATCTGTGAGCTGTCCCACAGCACCCACTGAAGGATCAGCAAACAGAAGAAGTGTTACTCGTCTGTTGCCCTGCAATGGTTAGTACTTCATCCTAGTTAAGGACAGTCACCCCTCGCCATGGGATGACTCACATGCTATAAATCAGAAGTTATGAACTTCTTTCCAGTGAGGGTGATGGAGCACTAGAACAGGCTGCCCAGGGAGGTTGTGGAATCTCCTTCTCTGGAGACGTTTAAGACCTGCCTGGATGTATTCCTGTGTGACTTGGTCTAGGTCATCCTGCTGTGGCAGGGGGTTGGACTAGATGATATTTCGAGGTCCATTCCAAAACCCTAGTGATTCTATGCTGTCCTGTCCATCTGCCATGTGCCAAGTGGAGGGTGCTCTCTGGCTGTCAGCCAGGCTTAAACCATGACATCTGCTTAAATCAGCGTCAAAACTGATAAGGGTCCAGCCATTCCTCTTTTAACTTCAACTGGGTTGTTTTGTCTTTTTAATTAAGTTTTTGGTGTCCTCTTCAAAATCCTCTGCACGCTTTCTCCAGCTCTCCATACAGAACAGACTTATCTGCTGCACACACTCTCGGGCAGCTGAAAACACTGCGCTTTTCACTGCTAGCGCAGCCAGTCCAGCTGATAACCACACTTGCCCTGCTCCTGCATGCTGCTCTGCTCTGCAGCATGCTGAACTTGTATTTTCATTAAGGTCATTTCAAGAAATCTTTTCACAGTCTTCCAGGGACAACCACTCCCCCGTGGAGTCGCTCAGAGCTCTGCTGACACTCACAACAGTTCCTACAAGCTGAGCTCTGGCCTGAGAACACTGGACTGCGCCTTTAATTCATCATAGCATCATAGAATCATCAAGGATTGGAAGTGACCTCAAAAGATCATCTAGTCCAATCCCCCTGACACAGTGGGATCACCTAGACCAAGTCACACAAGAACACATTCAGGCGGGTTTTATGAAGTGAGATTGACTCTGGACTCCTGTCCTTTCAGCAGGCAGCTTTTTGCATGAGGCGTGTTGTGTTGTTCAACAAATTGAGTGGACGAGAGTGTTTCTCAGCACAAGTTTCTGCAGCAAATTCTTTGAAAGTGGTTTTGATTGAGAGGGGAAAGGGAAAGACAACCCCATTGTCCTGAAATGTAGTTTTCTTGCTGAACTATTTATTGCCCCGTCTGCTTTGGTTGCCTCAGGTGTTCTGTCAGGTGAAATGCCCTTAAAGCTGAGCACATCACTGCCACATAGTCTCTTCCCTCTCCTTTTTCCACAGTACAGTGTTTCCTTTCTTCTTACATCTGTTAAGAAAGCCACAGAATATCAATCGCAAAGCCTACAGCTTCACAGATACCGCACTAGACAGCTTTGAGTTTCAGGAATGTGCCAAAGGCGGCCTTTCCCTTCATTTCTGTCCTTTCTTGGTACAGAACGCTTACAGAGATGCCACGGTTGCTTTTCCTCTTTGTTACATCACATGATTCTGGTTATCAGATAAAATTATAATCTCATCTCTTTCAATTTGGTGAATGTCATGTTGTTTGATCCATGACTTATCAGCCTGCTTGCATATTATAATTAAAAATCCAGCTCAGAAACCACCACTATACTTTGTACTAAATATTTAACTCATGTCCTTGGCAAGAAGACAAAATTCTAACCACAGATTTAAAAATGGTCTTCAAAATCAAAAACCATTATCTACAAAAAAAGTTTATTCTCAGTTCAGCCATCTATAATTACTGTACAACATCAAGCATCTGTCTATCCTATTTATATTGCCAAGATGAAATTATAACCATGGTTTTATTTGCTTTCTTTTTATACTGAGAACTAGCAGAATCCACATTCTTGCAAAAATAATCACCCTCATTTTCACTGAGGCTTCAGGATTTGTCTCTCTTCATATTAAATTCCTTAACAATTCTCAAAAAGAAGAATTTTTAGATATCATTTTTGATTGTTTTTTCCTTGCAAGTGTAGTAACAAGCACAGTACTACTTGATTACCATCAGTAGCATTAACACTGGACTACTACATCGAAAAAGAAGGGCATAAAGCTCCTGGTAGCAAGTACCTTCATCACAGTCCCACTGAACAGTGAGGGTTATAGTGCTTAGCTCAGCCACCAAGCAGCAAGAAAATGACTGCGTGCTGGCTCAGATTCTAGCACTAACCATCAACATACAAATAATTCCATTGCCGTCAGTGAGATGATTTATATAAATGTAGCTGTATGGTTTCAGGCCCTTGCTGTGCAAAGTCCAGTAAGTGTGTCAGCAAAAACGAGACAAAATTCTAGTTTCTGGTCATAGATTAACTCTGCTGTTTTTTCCAAAACCTCTGGTTCCACACTGTCATTCGATTGGTTTGATCTTTGATTCACACCTAACATCCATTTTCCTGTACCTTTAACTTCTCAGGCTCAGATTCCCCCACCTCCATCCCTTATGTAAGTAGTAGCAAACCTGAAGTTGGCTCTTTGATATTGCCCCCAACTTTTGGTGCTGTAAAAGGACAAAAAAGCAACCTGGACTCTCTTGACATGTATTTCACAGAAAACCCATCGTCCAAGCACTCAGAATCTGGGTCTGCAAGTCCTTTGTAAGCAATCTGGCTGCAAGTGAAAGGGTCACAGTGAGCTGTTTCAGAACTGGGAGTGTTTCGGTTAGAAGGAACACAAAAGGTGAGGTAGTCTGACCCTTAAAGATCATAGAATCATGGAATCATTAGGGATTGGAAGGAATCTCGAAAGATCATCTAGTCCAATCCCCCTGACACAGCAAGGATCACCTAGACCAAGTTGCACAGGAACACATCCAGGCGGGTCTTAAACATGTCCAGTGAAGGAGACTACACAATCACCCTGGGCAGCCTGTTCCAGTGCTCCATCACACTCATTGGGAAGAAGTTCCTTCTCATATTGATGTGGAACCTCCTATGTTCCAGATTACAACCATTGCCCCTTGTCTTATCAGTAGATGACATTGAGAAGAACCAGGCTCCATCCTCCTGACACCCACCCCTCAAATATTTATAGACATTCATGAGGACACCTCTCAGTCTCCTCTTCTCCAAGCTAAAGAGACCCAGCTCTCTCAGTCTCTCCTCATAACAGAGGTGCTCCACCTCCTTCATCATCCTCATTGCCCTACACTGGACTCCCTCCAGCAGCTCTACATCCCTCTTGAACTGAGGGGCCCACAACTGGACACAATACTCCAGATGTGTTCTCACCAGTGCAGAGTAGAGGGGGAGAAGAACCTCTCTTGATCTGCATCCACTCTAGGATGGTGTTGGCCCTCTTGGCCACAAGAGCACACTGCTGGCTCATGGTCATCCTGCTGTCCACCAGGACCCTCAGGTGCCTTTCTCTTACACTGCTCTCCAACAGGTCAATTCCCAGCCTATATTGGTACCTATCTAGTCCAACCTAGCTTGCTGATCAGGATGACTGGTGAGTGATCACTCCATCTTTATCTTGTCCCACAAGCTTCCTTGCCCTGTTGAGGATGGGGAGTGAATGAGCGGTTGATGGATGCCTGGCAGCACCACTGCAGGTACGTATACAAGGACACAGCACTCCTTGCCAGCAACCAAAAGAATACCAGTAACTCTAGTGTTTCTATTGAGCTGGGATTTCTAATTTTCCCTTCAAAAAAAGTTAGTAGCTGCTTTTGGGGATAAGTTAAAATTCAAACCATATCCATGGCTCACAGGTGTCACAGCATGAAAGGAACTGGCAACAGAATCTTCTTGTCAGGATTTGCCATGTGAAGTCCAACCACAGCCCAGTAATGTGCTGCTTTATGGGTACAAGTAATTGCAGTGTGTCATCTGCTTGTCCCAACTGGCTCTTTATGTGAGGGTGTTGGGCAACATCACATGTGTGATGTGCAGAATTGCACACATACAACTAAGTCACGCCCAGATCTACGTTGATGTCCATGGAGGACAAGGCTTAAAGTCTTGATGTTTCTTTGGTTGCTTTTTTTAAATTTTTGGGTGACTGAAAGTCAGGAACCAATATCTGCAACTCAAATTACAAAAAATAAGTGAAAATGTCGATTATAGAACCAGAACTCATTGTTGGGTTGGGTTTTTTTAACACCAGGGCATGAATAAAAACATTATTTTTTAAAATAACACAAATAAATTGTTTCTGCTCCTCTGCTGGTACTGATGGGCAGCTTTTCAGCACAGAACAGCTAAATTTTTCCATGTGCAAAATTCAGTCTAAAATCCAGAGAAATTGTTGACAGTGATGCTGGTTGGTCTCCTCTTAGTACTGAAGTGTGATAATAGCAGCAGAATTTTCCTGTGTCTTTATTAAGTTGCAGTCACTTCTACCACACCAGCACAGTGGAGTGAGGTGAAGGGAACATCTGAAATACAAATACTAGGATATGGACCAATGAAGAACTAAATGTCAGATTCTTTCCTGATCTGTGCAGGCCTCTAAGACACAGGAGGGGAAGACAGGTTATTTAGCAGCCCATCCTTTTTGATTAATTTTGGGTTTTTACTTTTTTTGAGCTTTAGGAGATAACAGATGGTACTGATACTTTGCCCATGTCCATCCCTTCAGCATGTAGTGTATTTCTGTAGCCTCATTGTCATGGAAATGCACAGTTAGGAAACTTTAAATCAGCTCAGACATGGATGTGTTTTATAAACCTCTGTTTTTCTTATTTAGCTACAAAATGAGGGGGTTTTTTTCCATGAACATACATATTTTTAAGATGTAATGCTTTAAGAAACCCATGGTGCAAGCACTGTCTATGTCCAATTAACTGTGGAGCACAAAATTAAAGCTACTAGTACAGGGGCAGAGAGGTTTCAGTCCAGTTAATACACAGCAGTAAAAGCAGTAGAGTAGCCTCAGAAACTTCTGTTAGACCAAAAACAAAGCTATTTTTGGCTGTTCCTAACAAGCATTAAATATTGATGGATGCTCTGTTTCTCCTGTCACCAAACTGATCAAAGCAAGATAAGTGATGACCTTTCCCCAGATCCAAGGCCCTAATCATATCACAAAAAACTCCTTGTGAGAGAAAATAAAGCAGACAAGGTCCACAAGGTGGATAATGAAGGCAAACAACAGTAGAAGATAAATTCAGAGAATGTGATAACAACCCCAGGTACCCCAGGTAGATTGGGTGCTGACCTGCTGTAGAGCAGGGTAGGAGAAAGGGACCTGGGGGCCCTGGTGGACAGCAGGATGACCATGAGCCAGCAGTGGGCCCTTGTGGCCAAGAAGGCAAATGGCATCCTGGGGTGGATCAGAAGGGGTGTGGTTAGCAGATAGAGAGATGTTCTACTCCGCCCTGACTGGTGAGGTCACACCAGTAATCTTTTGCCCAGTTCTGGGTTCCTCAGTTCAAGAAGTAAACAGGACAGCTGGAAAGAGCAGAGCACAGAGCCACAAGGGTAAATAAGGCAGTGGAGGCAGAAATGGGCCCTTGTGGCCAAGGCCAACAGCATCCTGGGGTGGATTAGAAGGAGGTGGTTAGCAGATGGAGAGAGGCTCTTCTCCCTCTCTACTCTGCACTGGTGGGATCACATCTGGAATATTGTGCCCAGTTCTGGGCCCCTCAGTTCAAGAAGGACAAGGAACTGATTGAGAGGGTTCAGCGCAGAGCCACAAAGATAATGAAGAAGGTAGAACACCTCCCTTAAGAGAAAAGGCTGAAGGAGCTGGGTCTATTTAGCTTGGTGAAAAAGAGACTGAGGGGTGACCTCATTAATGTTTATAAATATGGAAAAAGTGGGTGTCAGGAGGATGGAGCCTGGCTCTGCTCAGTGTCTTCTAATGATAGGACAAGGGGCAAAGGGTGTAAGTTGGAACATAGGAGGTTCCACATCAATATGAGAAGAAACTTCACAGTGAGGGTGACAGAGCTCTAGAACAGGCTGCCCAGGGTGGGTTGTGGAGTCTCCTTCACTGGAGACGTTTAAAACCCACCTGGACATGTTCCTGTACAACACAGTCTAAGTGGTCCTGCTCCAGCAGTGGGATTCAACTAGATGATCTTTTGAGGTCCCTTCCAATCCATAATGTTCTATGATTCTGTGAATCATCTACCTAAAACATGCAAAGGAAAATATCATCCATGAAAAATAGAGTAGACAGCAGTGAGGAACTGGAAGATACTAATGCTGGGAGAGACCTGTATAAAAGGCAAACAGTGAATGAGATTTACCTTAGTTAACTGATATGGCAACATGAAATACCAATGCATTTAGGAGCAGGCTATAGAAAACTATCATGCGGCAGATTTTGCTTCATTAGAGTCTTTTTCACAACTGAAATGTCCACCATTATTTTGTCTTTTGTCTTCATCCCACATTTCATTCCTTTCCTAAACAAGCAGGTAGGTGGTGACCACCTCACCATCCTTTTAGGAGATGAGACCTCTATTTGGGAGTTAAAGATGCCTATTCCCAAATTGTCTGATGTTTTCAGGTCTTCTTTATAAGCGTTTCCTGCATTATTTGTATCACAGCAGCCAAGAAAAATTTGTATCCCTCAGAAAGGAATATACCCTGAAGGATCAAGTAGATTAAAAATGATTGTGCTGACTGTGTACAGCCTCTGTTATCACAATACCACAACCACAGTCCGAGGAGCCCTTAGCTTACTTTTTAGCTGAAATCACACTGTCAAATCTAAAATACTTGAAAAAGTCTGCTTACGTTAACTGTCACACCTCTGTACATCCCTACCAAATGGTAACTGTCACGTTGAAATTAGCAAGGAGATAAGTAATTTGCAGGTAGAGATTGAGTGATTTATAGGCTTCCCCTTTTCATTTCAGTGCTATTACAGTATCATTTGAGATCTCTGCTGTAATCCAGGTGAATGTTGCAGATATTTGACAGAGAATGGACTTAGTATTTAGTTTTTGTAATCTCCTGGACAGCGTTATTTGGAAAAAAAATTAAACCAATCCTGTTGTCTGTAAAACTCTAAAACACCTAGTCAGAGCTTATCAATAAGGAACATGGATAATACAAGGTTCTCTTTGTTCTTTTATTTATTGTCTCCACAACACATATCAGTTTATCTGGATTAAATGTTATGATCTGGACTGGTGCTTGAGTTGTTGGAATGGAGATAAAATTGAGATTAATGTAGATTTAGATTAGGTAGCCATCACAGAAACCTGATGGGATGACTCCCACAACTAGAGTATTGCAACTGATGGCTATCAACTTTTCAGAAGGGATAGGCAAGGAGGAAGAGGTGGTGGAGCAGCCCTCTTAGTTAGAGAGACATATGAAGCCATACAAATGAATGCAGGTGAAGATAGAGTTGAGTCATTGTGGGTAAGAATTAGGTGTAAAGCCAGCAAGAGAGGTACTGTGGTGACAATCTGTTATAGACCACCTGTTGCAGTTTGAGAACTGCTAGAATTTTCAGAAGTGCTTTCATGAGGAAGAAAAGTTGTGTTGTGTCATGGGGGACCTGTCCCTGGTTGCACAGATCCCAGGACCCTTCCCTGGAAGGATCTGTCCTGGGACCTGCCCCTGAAAGGTGGGCTAAGGCAGCCTTTAGTAACCGAGGCAGGTTCTTTGTTCGTGCCCTTTTTGGGGCTGTGGTCCTGAAGGGAGCACCCCCCCACCGACCGTTCCCGGTGGGGAAATGCGGCTCCGTGGGGACTGCAGCTCCCGAAGCAGCCGCGACCTGCCGCGGCTTCCGAACCAACCGCGGCCCAGGACTGATCCCACTGCTGGTGGGCACCTGACGCCGCTGGGTCAGGAAGCGACCCCGGCCGCAACTTGCCGCGGTTGCACGATCCTGCCTCATCACGGCCTTGGACCGGAGAAAAGCTGCAGATGGTGCCGTGACCCAGACCGAAGCAGCCCCCGCCGCAGCAGCAGGGTGCCGCCGCCGCTCGCCACCGCACCGCACCCGGACTGGAGAAGCAAGACTGGTGCAGAAATGCCATCACGACCTCTCCACCACGGACAGCCTTCAGCATCGGTGAGCTGGGCTACTCCTCTTCCCCCTGGAGCTGAGACAGGGGAGGGAGAGGAGAGGATGTCTGGAAGACCCTCTCGGCCACATGTGGAGTGTGGGGGGGTGCAGCCCTGCTGACGCCATGCGGTCAGTCTCCATGTTGGACCCCACGCATGGCTGGGGCCCTGTGACTGGGCCGCCGCCACTTTGGAAAGAGTGATCAGCAGGAGGAGAGGCTAATTGTCATTTCTGCTGCTGAGAAAAGACTGGCAGCGCTTAAGGTTTGGGGAAGAGCTCCTTCGTGCTTAGCTGAAGAAAGCAGAAAGACTCGGGAATCCTTAAATCTTGGATTTGAAAGACAGAGACTGGGTCCTTTGAAATGCATGCGGCTGCACCAAGGGATGCAGGCGTGGGCGCTGANAGGGATGCAGGTGTGGGCGCTGAGAGACTCAGGCCATCCCGAGAGCATTGAGATCCATGTCTGCTGCACCGAGGGATGCAGGTGTGGGCACTGAGAAACTTAGGCCATCCCGGACTGACATGCTCTCTTTCTCAGATCTCTAAATTGGAAGAAGATCCAAGGCCCAAACTGGATTGATCTCCCATTGTATTTTTCTCAGGCTGTGTGATGGCATTTATGACTAAGTTTCTAGTTTGTGTGCACTGACTTGCATAACCTTTTCTCCTATTCTGTATATAGTTATAGAGTTAATAAACCTTTCTGGAGTTTCCCTAAGCCATTGATTGTCTGGTGAATTTTATCCGAGATGCCATTGAGACCTCACTTCTTTGCTTTCCTTTCTTTTGTATTGAATTGTGGTCCTGAACCCACCACACCACCCAACCAGGATAAGGAAACAGATGAAATTTTTTATAGGCAGCTGGGAGAAGTTTCACAGTCACTGCCTCTTGTGCTCATGGGCGATTTCAATTTTTCTGATGTCCCCTGGAAATATAATGCAGAAGAGAGAGAACAGTCCTGAAGGTTCCTGGACTGTGTGGAATGTTACATCCTGACACAACTGGTGAGGGAACCAACCAGGGAA
>VXBP01005880.1:459625-494363 GCA_013400115.1 Rhinopomastus cyanomelas | reverse complement strand
CCACAACTGGAGTATTGTTTCCAGTTCTGGACTACTCAGTTCAAGAAAGACACAGAGCTGCTGGAGAGACTCCAGCGTAGAGCAATGAGGATGATGAAGGAAGTAGAACACCTCCCTTATGAGGAAATGCTGAAGGAGCTGGGTCTCTTTAGCTCTGAGCAGAAGAGACTGAGTGGTGACCTCATTAATGTTTATAAATATGTGAAGGATGGGTGTCAGGAGGATGGAGCCCGGCTCTTCTCAGTGTCATTTAGTGACAGGACAAGGGGCAGTGGGTTTAAGCTGGAACATAGGAGGCTCCATATAAATATCAGAAGGAACCCCTTCACAGTGAGAGTGACAGAGCAGTGGAACAGGCTGCGCAGGGAGGTTGTGGAGTCTCCTTCACAGGAGATGTTTAAGACCTACCTGGATGTGTTCCTGTGAGACTCGGTCTAGGTGATCCTGCTGTGTCAGGGGGATTGGACTAGATGGTCTTTTGAGGTCCCTTCCAATATCTGATGTTCTGTGAGTCTGTGGTTCTGTGATTCTCTTGGAGCTTCTCCTTGCAGACACCACTGGACAATCCATAACGACAGAACGCTCTGTGGAAGAGTATTATACACACAAAGTTGTAAAGAACTTTTTTTGCTTTTTGCTGGATCCTGTCTCAATTAAGAACTTTTAAATCAAATGAGTCATTTACTAATTGAGGATAAAGGAAACGTCTGGCTTCAGGAGATTCAGACATCTCTGTAAACAAAAAAGTGTAGGCTATGACTCCAACCAATCAGTAATAAACATGTTCTGCCCAACAATTTTTTCCTCTACTTTTTTTTTTTCAGATGTGAACTAGGTGCCACTATTTGGCATGTATTTCAGTCTCAGAAGCCTCATATTTTTATCTATTATGAAAATGTGATATCTAGTTGTCCAAAACTGGGTAGTCACCTTTTTTCTATGAGATGAACGATTCCATGGTTCTGGTTTGGTGAAAATCTATCCCTTCCTTATGGCATTCTGTTTCGTCTCTACTCCTACTCAGAGGCATCGCACTAGTATATCTCCTTCTATTATTGTTTAATGGGTGAAAGTGTTTCCAGTTGCAAGTTGATAAAATAAGAAGTGAATGGCAGCAACCTAGAGTTTCATGAAAGAAACTGTTTTTTAAATTTAAATATAGCTGGCATCACTTATCTTCATATAGCTTCTGCCTGTGTGGAAAAAAAAAAAAATCTCTCTTTTTATAACTGCTTGTCAGCTGAATAATAGAATGGGGGGAGCCAACTTGAAAGACATGGCTGATTGGTGCGATTGAAAAGGGCTTTACAATTAGAGTTCTGGCAGAACACAAAAAAGAAATTGTCTGGCCATGAAGAACGGAGCCTACTTTAGAATTCCCTTTTCTCAGCCAGATAGCATGCATCACTGTTCATGCATTCTCCTGACATTGAATAGAGGACTTCAGAGCTACCACCCCAAATTATCCTTTACTGTTTGGTTCTATTTGTGATATTTGTTTGGGGGAGAAAAAAAATTCTCTATTACTGACTGTAATGGCATGTGGCTAAATTCCATTCCATTTATGCACTTAATCTCTTAAGCTCGTTTCCCCTCCCCCTGCCTAGATATTGCAAAACACATTTCACTTTGATTAGCTCTTTTAAGATGATGGGGGGGAAAGGGTAGTCTCTTACTCTCATCTTTCTTCCCTTCATTTTGCATTTAATTCTGTGTTTTATTCCCCCCCACACTAATACTTGTGTACATGAGGCAAAAGAGGAAGGAAGACCTTGCAGGTGTGTTTTGGATTACAGTGATGGAACAATAGGGCAGCTTTTAATTAACTCTATACCTATTCACAGGGAATATTTTTTCCCTTGTTTCCAGTGTTAATTAATATTTGAAACAGTCGTCTGCCACACAATGTGCCTGGTGATGAGAATAGGCTTTCAATTCCATTTGAACTCTTCTGTGCCACACAATTAATGCATCAGTTTTTATTTATTTATTCTTAAATAATGATTCATATGAGCCAGTGTCTCCAGGCACAAAGGAATAAAAGAACAAAAATTGACAGTGAGGTGTGTTTCACTGCCTTGAAGGGAGCAGAGGGGGAGGGAGGAAAGATGTTAGCAGCCGCATGCATTTGACTTCTTCTAGCATGTAAAATCAACATGCTAAATATTTAGTTTATATTTCCATAAATCTCACAGATTTAAAAGCACCCCTGTCAAGGTAGCTTTCATCATTTTTACTCTATATGTTTTTAAATTGCCTTTATATATAAAACAACCACTGAAAGCTAAACAGTGACATTTCTTTCTGACTGAAATACTTGCTGTTTGTAGTTACAGAGCTGCTCATTAGAGCTATTTTTATCCTTTCTTTAAAGAAATACAGGAGAGTGTGAAGCTTGAAAATCCTACCAGTAGCTAAAGAAGGAAAGGTCAGCCTCAGTTCTACTCTTCTCTTCTGCAGAAAGTTCATATTTTAACACAGTGATTTTTTTCCCCCTTTTTTTTTTTAAATCAAAAAGATCATCCCAGCCAAAATCAATGGTTCTTGTTAAATTCTCACAGATCTTAAGAGCAACACCTTGTTTGGGGACAAGGCAAATTAAACATTAAAAGATCAGGAGGAAAAACACAAATTTTCTCATGGGAGACAATATAATGTTTTAAACAGCTTTCCTCATGAATTCTCATGACTTGCTGCAGCCCTTTAAGACAGTGTGAGATGTCTGGCACTGTTGGCCACATGCCCTGAACCTAGCATTTCCTATGCAGCAAGAGTGCAGGAGAACCAGCACTCACATTTTCAGATTATGCTGTGGATCTTTACTAACTTTAGCCCAATTTGAGGACATGTCTGCATTTCGAGTTGTAGCAAACAAAAAGAGAATAATCTCCTACAATGCTGAACTAGGGACAACATGATTTATCTGAGAAAAAGCCTCACAGAGGAAGGTGTCTTCTCAGGGAGGCAGCTTAGCCTTGCTCCAGCGACATACTGAAGGCTTTCCCAATCAGCATGAGTATCTATGGGTTGCTAAGTGATAAACAAGTTGAACAGGCTAAGACAAAGGTGATGTAAGTATTCGGTAGCTGACTTAGTTTTGGTTTGCTGTTGCTTTAAATCCTGGTGTGGCTTATCTGAGGTAACCTGTTCCCATTCTTGTACAGACATGGGCTTTATTTTTCTCTATCAAAAGAGGAAATCAGTCTAAGCACAACCGCTGGGCCAGCTAAAAAGATGTCACTTCCATTAGCTGGTGTCAGTGCTCTTTTAATGCATTAGATTTGAATAGTTCCTCCCAAAATAGCTCTGCACCAGACTTGTAAAATTATGATCCCAGGAGGTTTACTCTAAGGTCTGGATATCCTCTCATCACTTCCCTCTCCTTCTTCTTTCAAATCTAGGTCAGTGCAAAGTGACAGAAATGCAGGTAACCGGAATCTCTACCCACTTTTGAACTTGAGACCGAGTGTGTAATGAGGGATGATTGTGCTACCTAGTGTGTGCAAGGAAATTTATCTCAGTGATATGTTACTCTCCTTGGTGCTCAGCTGAGATTGCTCTGATGTGCTGCAAACTCTAAGTGCTTCCTGTTGCTCTGTGCACTATCACTGCATGTTCTCTTAATGCAATAATCTTGTAAAAAATATCCCCCACGAAAGCGGAGAACAGGTAGGTACAATAACAAATGGAAATGCAAAGGCAAGTCTACACCTTCATTCAAACTCATGAAAGAACCTTTGCTCTGATCTGGAAGACCATGTCTCTTACCTCTGAAGAGTACTCTGAAAGACAAGGAAGATGCTTTACTGTGGAATGCTTCCCACTGAGCACACCACTTCTGTGCTTTTGCGTTATGAGTTCGTAGCAAACTTTAATGGTCCTGCAAAGCTTTAAATCCTCTCCCTCATATGTAAATTTCTTCACAATTTCAGCTTTCCTTCCACAGGCAGAATTTATTTTGCTGCTTGTGCATCAGAAATAGCAGTTCAGGACCCTAACAGGTCAGCCAGTCAAATTTTTCCTCCAACTCAGGCTCAGCTCATGACAGGGTTTTCAAATCTTTAAAAAACATCAGAAAATGAAGACACTGTACTCTTCTAGGGAAATCTGTTTATCAAGCTATGCACCAATTTCTTCATGTCTCTTCCAAATCCCTGCTGCTGCAGTTGACATCTACGTGGTGCTATCTCCTCAAACATGTTGCGCAGGCACACGGTCATCCTGGATCTGAATATGGAAAAACTACAGCTCCACAGAAGCCTTATTCTACACTTCTTGACTCAATGGTCCACTCTGAAGCTTAGGGTGGTTAGTTATGTCTTAATGTCACTAATTGCTTTAGTTCTGCTAGTTTAGGCAGGAGCATTGCCTTAAGACACTTATCTTTGGTTGTTAGGTGCTGCTGAGCAATGGGGGTATAAAATAGGCTCCAGTGCAGTTGTTCTTCCTCTCACCAACCAATGTTCTGTGTCAAACTTCAGCTGAGGAAATGGTTTCATTTTCATCCTTAGAAAATGAATGGAATAATTCTGCATTAGCAGAACATACAAAACTTGGCATACTGATGAACAGAGGCCCAAGATTTGGGGCAATGCCATGTTTTCTGTGCATGTTCAGGCAAACCCGCCTCATTACCGTAATGCTAGTAACTATTAATTACCATCATAAACAAAGTGAAGTGCTTCTCTTCTCTGAAATGAGCCAGTTTTCTCAATTCCAGGCACAGAGCACTTCAACATCTTTCAGAAACTTGTGGGGGGTTTTCTGCCATTACCCAGAGAGTAACTTAAACAGCTGATCATAGGGACATTAAGAGAAATGGAAGGAAAGAATGGAACTTCTTCCTCATTGTTTTCATTTCTCACTAAAAACACCTCTCAACTTTATTTGTATTTAATCTGGGTGGATTAATACTGATTATAGCCTGAACTGCTTAAGGAATCTCGACCTGAAGTAGAACTTTCTGTCATTAATTTGAATTACTTCTACTTGTGTCAGCACTATTTAAAAGGAATCAATGAAGGTTTATGAAGAAAAAGCCTTGTCATCTACTCTCAAATGGACTAAATTAATTAAACTGTTTGAGCCAAATCTATGACATGTTTTATAAATTGGTCCTTTTTATGGATTTGCTGCCGACACTGATTGGATCAAGAAGATCAGCTTTTCTAGCAGGACAAAAAGAAGTCTCATTGGGTTTTTCTGTTTGATTTTCTGTATTAGAAACAGTGTGTCCAGCAGGAGACACGGGAGGAGATCATCTGGCTGTATTTAGCACTAGTAAGGCCACACACCAAGTAGTGTGTCACTCGTTACAAAAAGGACATCAAAGTGCTAGCACATGTCCCACAGAAGGGCAGTGAGGCTCGTGAAGGGTCTGAAACAGTTGAGGGAGCTGGGGTTGTCTAGCCTACAGAAAAGAAGATGGTTGAGGGGACACCTTGTCACTCTCTGCAACTACCTGAAAAGAAGTTTCACTTAGGAAGGGGGCAGCCTCTTCTCCCTGGTGGCAAGCGCAAGGACCAGGGGAAATAGTTGTAAGCTGCACCAGGGGAGGTTTGCACGGAGGATGTTCTGTTCTTACACAGAGTGTTACAGGTTGGAAGGGACCTCAAAAGATCATCTAAGTCCAACCCCCCTGCTGGAGCAGGGTAAACCCACAGCACCTGGTGTACCTAGACCATCTCAAGATATGCTGTACTATGTGGGGCTCAAAATCAGAGTCCCATACCCTACCAACTGAGCCAGCTAGGTGGTCTGAATTTTAGGAAGGATTTCTTCACCAAAAGGGTTATCAAACACTAGAACAGGCTCCCCAGGGCAGTGGTGGAGCCACCATCCCTGGAGGTATCTACAAGTTATACAGAGGTAGCACTGAGGAACATGGTTTAGTGGTGACCTGTCAGTGCCGGGTCAAAAGTTTGACTTAATGATCTTAAAGGTTCCTTCCAACCAAAGAGATTCTGTGAAATTACTTCCAAGGAAATAAACAGTAAAACTGCATGTCAACAAGTAACAGAAATAAATTAATTCATAGAATCCTTTCGGTTGGAAGAGACCTTTAAGATCATAAAGTCCAACCATTAACCCAGCACTGCCAGGTCACTACTAAACCGTGTCCCCCAGCACCACATCTATAGGTCTTTTAAAAAACTTCAAGGATGTGACTCCACCACTGTCCTTGTAGCGAGGGAACGAAATGTGTACCCAGTACCTGAGGTGTGTCCCCACCAGTGCCCAGTACAGTACAGGGAGACCATCATTTCTCTGCTCCTGCTGACCACACTATTTCTGATGCAGGTCAGGACGTCGCTTGCTTTCTTTGTCACCTGGGCACACTGCTGGCTCATATTCAGATGGCTATCAACCAATACTCTCAGGTTCTTCTCCAGGCAGCTTTCCAACCACTCTTCTCCAAACCTGTAGCATTCCATGGGGTTGTTGTAGTGCAAGTAGAGGACCCAGCACTTGGGTTTGTTGAATCTTGCACAACTGGCCTGGGCCCATTGATACAGCCTGTCAAGATCCCTCTGCAGAGCCCCCATACTGTCAAGTAGATCAAAACCTCTGCCTAATTTAGTGTCATCTGCAAACTCACCAAGGCTACACTCACTCTACTCACTCAGGTCACTCATAAAGATGTTGAGACAAGCCTCAATACTGAGACCTGAGGAACAACACTTGTGATCAGCTGCCACCCACATTGAACTTCATTCACCACGACTGGTCATTCATCAGTTCCCAAAAGCACAACCTGCAGAAGACAGGTCTTTCAATAGGTGTGTTATTGTGCTGAGAAATCAAACCTCTTTTTAATTGGAGGTGGGCTCACATACAGGATTTCTTCTCCTGTGAAGGACTGTAAGTGGAAATGTGTATGAGAAAGGAGGAACTTCATTCCTTAAATGCACAGTTAACAAAGGAAATATCTGTTCGCTGAAGCTAAACTTCATTGTAAAGCTTTAAGCAGAGATACACAACCAACTGATGTTAGCATAGTGAACTTTATCTCCCCAGGCTCCTTTCCTTCATAAGGAGAGAAAAATGTTGACTGGACTGTTGCCTGAAATAGTTCAAGTCAGTCTTGTTCCCTGAACCTCTTTCTGGAGACCTCTTTCTCTCCTCAGCTGTGCAAATGAACTTCTGGGAGGTGTCACAAATTTCAACTAGTCGTTGACAATGAGAGTTGTCAAAGTTGACAGTGGGAATCCACTATGGATTCCCATTGTAGGACCAAACATTTCTGCAGCTGACCAAGACTTAGGCATAACATGTAAAGCCTACACTTGCACATCTGTACAGAAAAGAGTAGAGCGATGTCTTGGTCCATAACTCAGACACACAGGCAATGCAAATGAATAAAAAGGTTGAAAGATAATTAATAATTGACTAAGAGACTTTGGATCTTAATACTATTTCCAGTAAAGACTGGGCTTGATAAAGATGCCTTGAGCTGCACAAAGATGCTGCATCATAACTGAGAGGAGAAGTAGAGGCCATAAAGTTTTCTCTATGTACTTCTGAAAATGCAGTTTTTCAGGAAAAAATAAGCATTTGCAGCCCCAAATGTCTTGCCAAAGATAACAGGAAAGAAGAAAAATGAAAAAGAATGTAAATGTCCACTCTAATTATTTCCGTATCTCTTGGCCAGATAGGTTTTCACAGTTAATTGCAAAAATGATTAAGACAAATGCTATTAGTCACCATTTAAATCCATTCTAGCATAGGAGAACTGTTGATAACGGGAATAGCCTTATCCCAGGCCAATGCATTTTACCAATAATAGATTTACTGACTAAAAGGTAAATGAGGGAGAGAAAAGACTGAAGAACTGTTAGAAAGTTGCAGTTGAGAACATTCTCCCAACACCCCTAAGGAATGGGGCAGTCAGAGGAACACTGGTTGAGACTCCCTGCATTTTTGCCTTCTCTTTTTTGAGGTTATGGTTTGTATCTGGACAAAATGTTTAGTCATTTCCCAGTATTGTGTTAATTTTCAGTGATGACATTGTGTCCGCAAGGAGATAGTATCCATGCAGGGATAAGTCATGGGAATCAGGACAAGGGGCAGTGGTTGTAAGCTGGAACATGGGGGGTTCCACATCAACCTGAGAAGGAACTTCTTCCCAGTGAGGGTGACAAAGCAGTGGAACAGGCTGCCCAGGGGGGCTGTGGAGTCTTCTTCTCTGGAGATATTTAAGACCCGCCTGGATGTGTTCTTGTGAGACTTGGTCTGGGTGATTCTGCTGTGGCAGGGGGATTGGACTAGATGATCTTTTGAGGTTCCTTCCAACCCCTGATGTTCTGTGATTCTGTAAAGGGAAAGATATTAGTCCTTACTATAAGAAGGATTGAGGAACAGTTTTTCCCAATTTTTCTGACATTACCATGGCATGACACAGTCAGCTTCCATGCTGGTGCTCAGCTAGTTTCCACTTTAAGCTCAGTGTACAGCAACAGTCAGTCCAGCTGATTTTAAATAGAGAATTTATCAAGTTGGTCAGGGATAAATTATTATTGCTGGTATAGAAGTTGTGGTTGGTATCACAGAAGGTAGGGAAAGGCACTGCTTTTCTGAAAAACACTGGGTGGCTTCTCTGGAATCTCTTCAGAATATTTTAGCTGCAAAATCCTTTCTGGGAAAGGGAGGCTCTCCAAAACTTCACTTTACCATCTGGCCTGGATGAGTAAAGAGAGGAGTATAAGAAACAGCATCTCCCCAAAGGTTTTTACTACTTCCGTGTCTGTTCCTTGCAAAGTTTTCTCTTTTTCTACTATGAATGGCTTGGTGTCTGTCCAGAAAATGTCTTTAAATTTCTTTTGTTATTGCCAGCTGTAATTTTGTCATGTTGGTCTTCTCCCTAAGGCAGATTGTAAACTGAATTATAGCAAGAAAAATCCCAAACATTTGTGATGTTGTAAATAGAGTAGGAACCTACTTAGGTTTTCTTAGGGGTTTTAGTGTTTTCTGATTTCTTTCACAGGCTGGACATCCAGGTGGTGATACTCAGTACTGTAGAAATTTACTTAAAGGGGCCTATGAGCTGCAGAGGGTTTGTGTTGGCTTTTTACCAACGACTTTATGTCATTCAAAACACTAAAGGAATTAGTAGATTAATGATTAAGACATAGAATCATAGAATCATTTAGGTTGGTCATCAAGTCCAACCATTAACCTAATTGTGCCAAGCCCACTTCCAAACCATGCTCCTAAGCTCCAGATCTTACATGACTTTTAAACATATCCAAGGATGATGATTTAACCATTCAAGGCCTGAAAATGCTTTCTGTAAGATGTTTCTCCAAATGTTTAACTCAAGCTTCCCCTGGTGCAACATGAGGCCACTTCCTCTTCTTCTAACACTTGTTACTTCTGACGAGACCAACACCTACTTCTCCACAACCTCCTTTCAAGTAGTTGTTGACAGCAACAAGGTGTCCCCTCAACCTACTCCTCCTCAATCTAAACAGTCCCCAAATCCACTAGCTGCTCCCCATGTTTGATCTCCAGACCTTTTGCCAGCCTTGTTGCCCTTCTTTGGATCTACTCCAGCTTCAAAAATGTTTTGGTTGCTTGTAATGGCTGATATGGAACAATATGTCAAGTTTATTTTCCCTTCCTCTAGCATTCATCTGCTGTCACTAGGGTTTTGGTTTCTTTAATTAGTGTTTATGGCTTTCAACATCCTCTAAGTAGATCAATAACACCACATGGGCTTTTAACATCATTTCTGGGAAAGCAGCTGACACTTTCAGGACACTCTGAGGGAGGAGTTTTTGTGTGACCAGGGGTTTTTGTCCATTCAGTGTGAAGGCAGAATGATGAAAAACAAGCCAAGCCTGACATGTTTTGGGACCGTTGTGTTGTTTTCTCACAGAGAGAAAGAGGATGACATTTTAAAGCTTGCAGTGAATGCTATGTAAGTGATGTTGTGCCACTGATTTACTGTGCAATCAGCCAAAGTGGTCTGTTTTATTTCACAAACAGCAATTTCTGGAGATGTGGGCAAGGCGTGATGGATAGGTTAAAATTATTAGGAGAAATTCTGTGCTGTTTTTAACTACCTTTCTTCCTCAGACCTAGGCTGACAATTTAGGAAGATGATGAGCAAATGTGAGACAAGCTGCTTTATATATTCCTGCCTGTGCACCTAATGCTGTTCCCTGGGAAGGAAGGTGGAAGGTAACTAAGGCTGCTGAGACAGTCAGGGGAGTACCAGCCTGAGATGTGGACTTGTTCACGACTGAATGCATCTCTTTTTATTCTGTAAGAGTGCACAGTTAAATGACTTACAATACCCAGTGCCTAAGAAATGCTAACAACACCCATTAATGACTAATCTAAATTCACAGAATCACAGAAGGGACCTCAAAAAAATCATCTAGTCCAATCCCCCTGCCACAGCAGGATCACCTAGACCAAGTCACACAGGAATGCCCCCCCACACCAGTGGAATCTTCTTATGGCAAATTTTGGCTTTGCAGTGTCAGAGAGGAAGGGTTAAGGAAACAAAGAATGTGTTTTACTGTTTTGTCTCTCGGGGAGATTTGTACTTACGAGACTGTGCCACAGGTTTTGCCACTAAAGTTACTTCTGCTCTGCAGTGCTGGTGTTTTCCTTTTGTAGTTTCTCCTCTTTGTCCTCGCATGGTATTTCTCCTGAATGAAAGGAAGAAGAAGAGAACCTGCACTATCCTTGTTAATTAGAGCAAACCTCTGTCACAGCACTTTCACTTAACCTCTCCATTTCCCCTGGCGGATCCACTATCGATGACATTTCTAGGAGTGTGGCTGTGTCTTTGTGAGCCCGCACCTGCAGAAGTGTATTTCCTTTAAGGTTATAAGCAGGAACTGGTGTGAGAAGTGCTCCGTCCACAACCTCTCACCCCTTGCTACTGCAGCCTGAGCTCCTGAGTTCTAGTAACCCTGCGTTTTGCTCTAGACCATGCAATTGTAGCAGCATAACTCTTCATTATCACTTCAGAGTCGCTGAGACATCTGAGATTTAAATCTGTGTTAAAATACTTCCAGCTTGGAATTTTTTTTTTTGTATTAAAATGTGAGGTGTTAGAAAACATTATCATCAGCTTCTTACCTCCAACCAGAGCCTTGTTTGTGAGTAGGAAGTGTGAATGGGCTTGGATTCCAAACACGCACCCGCCCACAAGCCTGGGGAATCTTAATTAAGGAGTATGACACCAGCCCCTGCACATTTATTTTTCTTAAATATATTCCAGAAAAATCTAGGTTTATAAAGATTACCATGCCATTAAATTTTAATAGTAGAGCAGAGTTTTTTTACTGAACCAGAAAACAGGCAAATGAATAGAGGCAGAAAGATGACAGCCTGCTGTGAAACCAATGGTTACAAATTGGTTTCCTCTAGTCACAGTTGCCTTTAACTGCTTTCGATTCTCAGCAGCTTTTCATTATGAGTCTCCACGTGCCCTTTTAAAGAAGAAAGTGCATGACCCCTTATTTTTGGAAATGCAGGTACAGTGTGCATAATATCAAGTTAAGATTGGTAAATTGTTATTTAATATATTTAAGGGGGCCAGTTTCTCTACAGGGCTGGGTGGTTTTCCAACAACGTATGAATGAGCCACACAGTACTGTTATTTCTGTGGTATTTGTGCAGCTTGTCATTAGGGCTGACAGAATAGCACTTTAAGTGCTTTATAAGCTTTTGTTTGTTTTGATTTTCTTCCCATTTTTGTTTTTGTCAGATAAGAACAGCCCCAAGAAATACTTACTTTAATGAAACTACTTTTTTTCTGACTGTAACATCTTAACCAGCACTTGGCTTTTTGTGTTGCTGGGCTTTTTTTGTCTTGGGATTTTAATATCTCAGAATGTTCAAGTTGGAGCTTTCCTATGTTTTGGTGTATAAACTCACATGCGTTAGAAGTTTCCTTGGTTCAGTGTTTTATTTCCAAAATTAGCTTTCCAGCTTTAGTGGTTTTTCACAGAACAAGAATTGCTTCCTGATGAACCCCAAGGACTTGCTCTTTCATTAGGAATCAAACACCGCATGTAGAGGTATTTCCCATAAAAAACATAACTGGTGTTCTGTGCTGCATAAGATTTGTATCTCATCCAAGTATTGTTCACTGCAAGTCAAAGAAGTGGTGATGGGAGGAAATTTTGGTGCAGACAGCATTGCCAGAAAAAGCAAGTAATCCTGCATTTCTGGAAACAGTTGTTACTCAGAGATTTCCACCAAAAGTCTTGTGGTTAATTTTTGGATAAGCAGCCACATGTTTAGTAGCTTACCTAAGCGAGCTAATCCTGATGTTACAGACACTGGACAGCAATGTTCAGAAAAGAATCTCTCATCCTTGGCAGGATTTATGGTATGGAAATCGCTGAACACTTCATAACGTGTCGGTTTGTGACCCGGGGTTCAGGAGTACAAAGGAATTACAAAGATATATGGTAATGCAGGACAATAGTTTGATTTCCGAGGTTGTCTGAGAATAAATAAAGTTAATATTGCATCTCTTCTTCTACCACCTACTAACCCACAAGAACAAAGTGAGTCACGCAGTCCTGGAAATAAGGAATTGATGAATAGTTATGGACATAATTCCCCAAATTATCTCCATGGGGAGAACAAGGCTTGGAGTGATAATGACATATGTGATAGATCAGAGACAGTTATGGTTCCTAGTCTGGGCAATTAGGCAAGACCTGAGCTAAGCACAGGGCTCTCAGCATTTTCAGCTACAGAGTGACCTACTTTCTGTGGACTGACTCAGCTCCTGGAACTCAGTATGAACAGAATTCATGTAGAATTCAGAATGGTTTTGCACAGGACTCCAGTCTATAGATGTATATCTGGATAGATCTACTAAAGGAAGCAGCAACTGGAATCTGACCACATTTCTTGATCTCAGTACACTGTATTCTGAAATGGTATTTAAGATAACAATCCATCATGTGAAGGTTCACTCACATCGATTTCGAGGAGTTTTGGATCCCAGCCATTTCAGTCAGCCCCATGCACAGAAAGGAAAGTCTGTTCAGAGGAAATTCTACAGTACAAATAAACTAACCACTTGGGGATTTGGTGCAAAAGCATGGATAAACTGATCTTTCTTTGGGTGTATGATGAGTGTGTGTTTGCTGAACCTACCACTATTGTATTTGGAACTAGCATTAGCAACACGCTGCGACTGCTGTAGCTTGAAGGAAACCCAAGACAGTCATTGGTATTTTACAGTAGAGCTTCTCCAGAAATCTTAGTGCTTCTCTGTATTAAGGTCCTTGCTATCTCTAACTTTTATTTGCCCCAAATGCCATAATTCCCTCCACTAGACTATAACAGTGTGAAGGACATTTGAGGCCCACAATGCCCTTTTGTAGACTCACCCGGTAGGAACATCAGGGTAAATCCTGAAAAAGCCGTGTTCTAAGAGAGGTTGTTAAAGAAGCCTGAGAAATGCAAATCCTATTTAAATAAGGAAATTATGTTCTTGAGTGATCTGAATAAGACTGTCTGGCTTGACAGGCAACAATACTCTATGTGTCATGGAGAAACTGTAAACGATAATGAACCAGAACGCCTCAAAGTTGTGACGTGAAAGAGGCCAGCAGGATGTGAGCTGGCCAAGGGTACTATTGGCTCTGGGCTGCTGAGACTATTTGGAAAATGACCCATCCAACCAGAAAACTTTGGGAGTACAAGCAAAGCAAAGTCAGAAGGCAAAAACAATCCCTGACATTTACACTTACACAGCTACTGTATAAATTAAACTCATTACACCATAATGGGGGGGTGTTGGGCATCTTGTTAGGGTTTTTCAATGTCTGCCTCATTCAGAACAGGCCTTTGAAGACTGCTGCTGTATTTATCCAGGCTACTGGGCCAGATGCATGAATTCCAGCTCCCTCATCAAGAGTATATAAAACGCTGAATGAAAATGGGAGGAACCAATCAAATAATGTGGGCAGAGCTGGAATTCATCCTAATTTGCTGCATAGCCTCACTTAATTGACAAAGAAAGAAAGACAGACGATCAATTGGTGCAAGAGGATGCAAGTGAGATGGCTCAATATCTTTGAGGTAGTTTCTGCATTAATAATACAAACACCACCAATTACAGTTCCTACAGTTTATTATCTCTCATTACTTATCTATTATACTTGCACGCGTTTCCGAATCAAAGGCCTCATTGTGCTGGGCAGCACAACAGTGTGGATCAATTCAGTTCCTACTCAGAATGTTTTCTTTCCTGTAACATACATATATATAACACTTGAACAAACTAGCCACCAGTAGTTCTGATGTATAAGGGCTAAAGGTTTGTTTCACTTTTAATAAAGATGTTGCTGCCTACCACTACATAGGCAAATTCATCAGCATAGAGTAAATGAAAAAGACAACTTATTAAGTGATATTTCAGCAATGGTTTGTAACCATTTGTGATGATGTATTGCACTGCTTTAAAGAGAGCACTGGTCTATTTTGGGAGGAGAAAATTGCTTCAGGAAAAGATTCTGTGTAGTTATGCTTTCATAAAGTTTTGTGAGTTCTGATAAATTAAAGTCTATAAATATTTGAAGGGTGGGTGTCAGGAGGATGGAGCCAGGCTCTGCTCAGTGTCATCTAGTGATAGGACGAGGGGCAATGAGTGTAAGCTGGAACATAGGAGGTTCGACATCAATATCAGAAGGAACTTCTTCACAGTGAGAGTGACAGAGCACTGGAACAGGCTGCCCAGGGGTGTTGTGGAGTCTCCTTCACTGGGGACGTTTAAGATCTGCCTGGCTGTGTACCTGTGTGACTTGGTCTAGGTGATCCTGCTGTGTCAGGGGGATTGGACTAGATGATCCTTCGAGGTCCCTTCCGATCCCTAATGATTCTATGATTCTATAAATCTTGCATGCCCTTGCAGTGGTGTTCTTGTACAAACATTTTAACAATGAAGAAGAAAACTGTGAAATATGTTTGTTTCTTCGGTCTAGTTAGAAAAAAATGCAGAAGAAACTTAAAAGATAGAGATTCATTAGAATTTCAAAGTCCCTGTCTGCGTAGTTAAATAACAAGTGAATTATGATATTGTTAATCATTATTTTAATTCTAATGACATTACAAACTGAAAAATAATAATAGTATCAAAATCCTGTCAGTTTTCATCAATTGAGGATCTGCTCCATGCTCCCTGGCTGGAGGGAGCACTGCAAACTGGAAGAATGCAGAAATACCCTGCACACTAATTTTTAAACATTTGGTGATAAATACACTACTTTTTAACACGGCACAATGCAGTATTTCCTGTTATGGAGGCATTCTGATTATTATAAGTATCTTTTCAGATATGTATCAATTTATTCTAGCAGTAAATCCTAGATTTACTTAGATCTTCATGAGATCAGATCTGCAGCTTTTCGGAGGAATGAATATTAAAGAGCTGATATCTCATCCAGTGTCTGCCAAGATTAGAATAGCTTACCAGTGTACATCAAAGATTTATCCACCTTAAGCTTCTAAAAGAGAGGGCTGTCTTTTTTCACACTTGCACATGCTACACATGCTTAAGTGAGAGATGAAGGGGACATGATGTGTATATGATGCCAGCAAAAACAATACAGACATGAGAAAAGGCTGTTTTGTAGCAGCTAGGTGCCATTTTCTCCGTTGGTGCCATCGTGGACGTTTTGACTTCTATGACAATGGGACATTCTGTGATGACTGGGGTCATTCTGAGGGTGATGGAATGTATTTGCCTTGAAGAGGCAAAAGAATCTTTGGTAGTAGGCTGGTTGACTTAGACAGGAGGGCTTCAAACTGACAATCTCAGGATGTGTAGTAGACTGAGACAAGTGGGGAGTGGGGAACAGACCAAACCAATCACAGTAGTGAAACTTGCTCCTCAACTATCTCGTTCTGGAGGCCTTCTCTAAGCACATGGAAGAAAATATTATCAGGAGTAGAAAGCATGGATTTACTAAGGGGACATCATGTTTGACTGATAGCCTTCCGTGATGGTGTGACTAAATGGGTAGGTGAAGGGAGGGCAGTTGCTGTTGTCTACCTGGACTTCAGCAAGGCTATTGACACTGTCTCCCATAATATCCTCCTAGGTAAATTCAGTAAATGTGAGTCAGATGATTGGACTCTGAATTCCTGGGGTCATGGGTTCAAGCCCCATGTAGGACATCTTGAGACAGCACTGTAGGCTTACCCTGATCCAGCAGGGGGGTTGGACTGAGATGATCTTTCAAGGTCCCTTCCAACCTGTAACATTCTGTGATTCTGTGACTCTGAGGTGGTTTGAGAACCGGTTAAACAACAAAGCTCAGAGGGTTGTGATCAGTGGACAGAGTCCAGCTGGAGGCCTGTAGCTAGTGGTGTTCCTCAGAGATCAGTACTTGGCCCAGTCCTATTCAACATCTTCATCAGCAACCTGGGTGAGGAGACACAGTGTACCTTCAGCAAGTTCACTGATGATACAAAACTGGGAGGATTGACTGATCCACCAGAAGGTTGTGCAGCCATTCAGAAAGAACTGGACAGACTGGAGAGCCAAGCAAAGGGAAACTTAATTAAATTCAACAAGGACAAAAGTGAAGTCTTGCACTGAGGGAGGAACAACACCATGCACCAGTACAGATTAAGGAAAGCAGCCCCAAAGAAAAAGACCCTGGGGTCCTGGTGGATGGTAAGTTATCCATGGAACAGCAAAGTGCCCCTGTGACGAAGAAGGGCAACAGTACCTTCTTGTGGGACACATCAAGAAAAGCATGACCAGCAGGTCAAGGGAGGTTCTACTTTCCTACTCTGTCCTGGTGCAAACACACTCACATGAGTTTTTGTGCAGTTGCAGAAATGTAATTTAATTCTATGGTTGAGACTATAGGTGAGTAAATAAAAACAATACAGCAAAACACTCAACACCTTCCATGCTCCAGCAGGTGGGGTTGGACTTAGATGATCCTTCCAACCAGTAACAGTCTGTGCTATATTTCCTTTCACAGGAAGACTGGAATTTGAAGATAAGAAGTATGTGTGTGATACATACAACAATCTTTGTGACTTGTGGACAAGAAGGCAAATGGTGTCCTGGGATGCATCAAGAAAAGAAAGTCCAACAAGTCACACATCTGGCACACTGACTATTTCTAGGGTCCTCACTTTGCGAGAGACAGGGAACTGCTGGAAAAAGTCCAAGGGAGGACCACAAGGATTATTAGGGGACTTGAGCACCTCTGCTACTAAGAAAGGCTGAGAGAGCTGGGGCTGTTTACCCTGGAGAAGAGAAGGATGACAGGGAATCTTGTTAATCATGTCTATAAATACCTGAAAGGTGGGTGTCACAAAGTAGGCGCCAGTCTCTTTTCAGCTGTGTACCGTGATGGGATGTGGGTATGAATTGGAGCACAGGAGGTCCCACCTCAACATCAGGAAAAACTTCTTTACTGTGAGGATGACAACACACTGGAATAGGCTGCCCAGAGAGTTTGTGGCATCTCCTTTTTTGGAGATATTCAGAACCTGCTGGGACACATTCCTGTGTGACCTGCCCTAGGCGATCCTGCTTTTGGCTGTGGTGGTCAGACTAGATGATCTCCTGCCATTCTGTGATCCTGTAATTCTTTAAGGGGACAGATTTCTCTCTTGATGAAGGAATATCCATTTGACTCTACTTTGTCTGGCTGCTCTTACCTTAAACGTAGAAATGACTGTGTGATTAGGTGACATACGTCTTCTGATGGAAGGAGAATATATCTTCTATAAATGGAGTTTATTTATCATTTATTGTACTGTTTAGAGATTTAAATTAAATTCACCACAACTGTGCCTAAGGGTATTTAATATAAAACCAGTGACAGATTAGTTCATGGATCACTGCTAAGCCTGAGTAAATGAGGCAGTTCCTCAGACTGGGAAAGGAACGCTGCTTGTATTAAGAGAAATACACTGCTGACAGCTGAGTTGGGTCTTTCTGGTTTTTAATAGTTATTTCTTCATCCTGAAGGTTTTTGCCAACCTTGTTATAAATCGAAAGATTCCAGATGAGTCCACTGAGACAGGGCAGAATCTCAAAGAGGCCGCACTGTGTGGACACTTCCAGAGCTGAGCAAATCATCTGGGGGTACGTATTTGATGAAGGCACCTAAATTACCTCTTTCAAAGGAAGTCTTTTTGTGTTTAGTCCTGAGTCAAAAGTTTTCAAGAGCAGTCATTTTTCACACTCCAGTTTGGTATGACCAACTGGAAGTGCCTTCCTTTTTATGCTGAGAAGCAGCAGCTGTAGTTCTAGATGTCTCTAGGGGGGTTTTCGATATATCAAGCATAAGTGAGCACTTAACTGTCTCTTCCTCAGTTTCTCTGTGTTGATTCTTTGCTAATCTCCTTTGAAAAAGACAAGGAGATCTGTAGTGTAAATGATGCATATAAAATTATATTTTCTGAATTACCATGATTTGTTTCATAGTCCATATATTCAGTTGCTAGGCTGTTTTGGGCAGCGTTCCTGTACTATAAAATCTCAGAAATAGACTAAAACCTGCTGCAGCATGTCTTATGGAGACTGTAACTGTTGGTAGCCAGCTAACAGCAGGCAATAGCTGCAGCTACAGTCTGTTTTCAGATTTACAGCACTGTTGTTAGGCATTCGGTTAATGGAGTTCATGGTGTGGTGTCAGCCACATGCAGGAGTTGACAACGATTCTTAGATAAAGGCAGCATTGAAAAACAGGGTGGTGGTGGAGGGGAAAGGACTATAATGTCTATAATTGAAATTATAGGGAGAAGGGAAAAAAAATCATGTTTCATCAGGTAATTTGAACAGAAGTTATAGAGTGGGGATAGTTTATGGCTACCTGCCATTTCTGATGTAGAAGACCCACTTCACACACATGGACTGTTGATTGAAGTCAGACATGTATCTTTTAATAGGGGCACTGGGAGCTGATGGTCTTGCTGGTGGATTTTGCAGTTTATGATTGTCTCAGATATATTTATCTTAATTTATTCCTAAGTATTTCTGGCAAATTATTTCTCACATATAAGTGGGTCATGTGCAGGTTTTTGACAGTATTCAGCAGAGGAAATAAAAAAAGGAGGGTTATACTGCATTGCTTCTCTTATTGACTGATGGAAGTCAAGGTATCTCCTCTGGTCTTTGGATGGATAAATGTAACTGCTGGAAGCACACAGATTGTAACGTCTGTGAGTTGAATACTGGCTGTTATCAGGTTTTTGCTTAAAAGTTATCAATTTGTCTTTCCTTCCAGGAAAAACTGGACGTAAAAATACTCATGGAGCACAAAAGTAATGAAGAAACTCAAGTATAGAATAAATACAGTGATTATTTGAATGCCTCATGGTAATATAAGAACGTGGCTAGACAGCAAAGCACATGAACTCACCAAAAACAAAACAACAAAAAAATACAATTCTTCATCCATATATTAGAAGCCCAGAGGAGTGAGTGAAGAGACACTGAGATGAAGTGTTGGATTAGCTAAATAGGGTTGGGCCTGGTTTGTACTTGGATGAGAGACAGTCTGGGTACCCCAGGTGCTGTAGGCTGACCCTGCTCCAGCAGAAGGGGTTGGACTTAGATGATTTTGCTTCCTTCCTTGGCACTCAGACCACACTAACCCAGCAAGATGAGGCTGTGCAGGAGACAGGAATGTAACACTCTCTCACTACAATATGAACAAGTAGATTATTTGCTTAACCGAGCAGCACAGCTCCAAGACAAGGTTGAAAAGCTACAAGTGGAAGTACAAAGGCTCAGGAGCATTAGAGAGGCTGAAATAGAGCTAGGCTGGTGGAGCCAGGGTCTGCAGTCTCGACAACGGCCAAATAAGAGCCAGCATCAAGGGGCCCTTGTACCCTGCGCTTCTCAGATGGAGGGCAGAAACCCAAATAGAAAGGGTGAGTGGAGTCCAGTGCAAGGTCATGGCAGAAGGCAAGCACCACCCTTGCCTGACTTACCTTCTCAGTTGCCACTGAGTAAGAGATATCAGCCCCTCCTAGAAGACAGACAGTCTAATAAGGATGTAGAGGACAGGCAACCCATACCGGAGGTCCTAACACAGTCACATAAATCCAGGAGGGTCTTCAAGTAGTATGACAACCTCCTCCACAAAGAAGAGAAGGGTCCTAGATATTGGAGACTCGCTCCTGAAGGGAACAGAGGGCCCAATATGCAGAGTAGACCCTTGTCATAGGGAAGTCTGCAGTCTACCTGGAGCCCAAATCAGGGATATCGCTAGGATGCTCCCTAACCTGGTGAGATCAGCTGACTATAACCTACTGCTGATCTTCCAGACAGGTGGGGAGGAAGCTGTATTCTGTAGCCTGAAAGAAATGATGAAAGACTTCAAGGCCTTGGGACATTTGGTAAAAGAGTCTGGGGCACAAATTGTATTCTCTTCATNTGTTGTGGGTGTCTATTACAGACCATCAGATCAGGATGTGGAAACTGATGAGGTCTTCTACAGGCAGCTGACAGCAGCCTCACAGATACAGGTCCTGGTTCTTATGGGGGAATTTAAGTACCCTGATATTTGCTGAAGGACCTATTCAGCCAGCCACCCACAGTCCAAGAGGTTCCTTCAGTGCACTGGTGACAATTTCCTGATGCAAATGCTAAGAGAAAAGCACTGCTGGATCTCATACTCACCAAGGAGGGTCTGGCTNAGACTGGTGCTACAGGCAGGGCTTTGGGTTCTTTGACAATGACTAGTTCTATAAGGCAGCAGAACTGGCAGGTACACATGGGAGAGATTTATCTTAGAGGGGAAAATGGGTTCTGGGGCAGAAATTGGAAGGGCTTGTTCAGAGGGCTTGAAACTTCAGAGTGTGCACCAGTGGGACAGAGCTCTGGTCTTAATGAAAACCAGTCAGCCTCTTGCTGTCCTAGGGTGAACNTGGTTAACATTCAAAGACCACTTTTTTGAAGCAAAAGATGAGAGCATTCCAACAGGAAAGAAGTCAAGGAAGGGACCCAGAAGACCTGTGTGGTTAAACATGGATCTACTGGGGAAACTGAAGAAGAAGAAGAAAGCCTATGGGTTATGGAAGGAGGGGATGACCACTTGGGGTGATTAGAAGCTCTCCTGAGAGAATGTATCACAGTATCACAGTATCACAGTATTACCAAGGTTGGAAGAGACCTCATACATATGCAGCTAGGCAAGCCAAGTGAGAAGAAGGTGGAAATGTTCATGTGCTGCTGGCATGTTGTTGTCATAATTGTAGATCTGAATTTTGCACTGCTCAGAGAAGATGTACAAGATGCTTAATTACTCATTACTCATTCGCCTCCTTTAGTGAAATGGAGCAGATTTCTGCCCTCAGCTGTCCATGCTCTCCTAAACACTCCTGTCCTACACTAGATCTGAAGGAACACATTATTTGAACTTGCACCACTCAAATTCAAGAAAAAAGCAGACAGCTAAGCTGAGTCCTTCGTTTTATCCACATATAATAGACAAACAAGTATAAAGTGGAAGAAAGTCTACATATAGAGTTACACAGTTCTATTTAAAATCATACAGGTGCCTATGTGGGCACTCTTTCTTTTCATCAAAGGTGACTTTCTTCTTCAGTTTACATGTACCTGCAACGAAGTGACACTTGAGCAGATAAGAATGTGAACTTGCTCCACATAATCTCTTGCACTGGTTCACCTAAATATGTTGATATCTCAAATTAAACCTGTATAACAAGCCCCAAAATTAAACACAAGTAAGCTGAAATTTTGAAATGTCCTAGTATCCAGATCAAAATAGTTATACCATTTACACATGCCAATTTAGGGAAACAAATTTAATGTATAATTTGAGCTTAAATCAGAATGAGAGTTTCCACACATGGTTTTACACTGAATTAATTAAAGGTCTGTCTACACAGGAAATTTGACCAGAATAGCTTTCTCATATGAATGTGTTTCGTTGTAGATACTCCTAATCCATAAATGTCTGTTTGGTTTTGTGGTTTGGTTTTTTTTTTACCTTGTTCAGTTTAATGCACTTTTAAATAGTTCTTCAAGTTCTTCAAGTTATTTAGAAGTAACTTCTTTTAGAAGAAAAGACTCCCAGGTGGGCAAAACCCTTGATGCATTTGAACTGTCACTTAACTCAGGTGTAAGCCAAAGAGTGAAGGGTTTTTCCAGCTTCTATATCTATCTTCCATGACTTTGAACTAGGAAAAATATTTCGGTTGTGATTCAAAAATCCTTTGACAGAGAGGAAAGCATAATTTTTCATGCTGTGCTGGCTGATTTACTGTACATGTAAGCTCTGCTTATCACTTTGAATAACACTGATGGATTTAATTCCAGACCACATGAATGAGCCAGTGTTTTTCTTGTTCCAGTTCAGTTGTGTAACATTGTCATGTGACACAGTGTGTGAAATTGTAAGGCAAACTGCAGGGCACCACAGGGTCTAAGAAAATCTAGCCAAAAACTCAGAGCCACTCCTTTGGGGAGAGAATTCTTGTAGTAAATTCCGTGTACACTTTTGGAAGCTTTTCAAAGAAAGTGTTCTCAAGGAATTTGTAGTTGAATGTGAGGATTTTGAACAGCTGAGGCTGGTTGCAAACCAACTGTGAAGGAATGTCAAATTAAAGATAGTCAGAAATGATAGGCTGATACCAAGAACCAGCTTGTCAAATGACAAATTTCTGCAGTCAGGGTGAGACGCCAAATGCATATCCATAGAACTGCATACTTTTTGCCAGATGAATTTAAGAGTGAATCAGAGACAAATTCCACCAAGCTCTGTGCTCTGTTTCTGGCTGCAGGTGGTAGGGAATGCCTACAGAATAGCACAGGAATAAGTCTAACAAATGGTTTTCCAAGCATATGTCTTGGGAACAGGTTAGTATTCCTCTAACATCCAGTAGTCTGCTGTTTAGGGACTTCCTGAGCCAGAGATGATTTCTTAGTGCTAAATTATCTTAATTGAATTTTTATCACACAAATGTGCCTATCTGAACCTGTATTAACCTTTGGCATTTATAACCTTCAGGAAGAAGTGCCACATCTTTAGTAAACATTGCATGATGAACAACCGTCTTTGTTTTGAACCTGCCACCTGCTAGTTAAACTAATATTTCCCAGTTTATGTGTCAGAAAAAACAGATTCTAGACATCTGTCCTAATCCCCGTTGGCTCCAGTACACAGACATCCAAAAATCAGCACATTCATTTGGGGTAAATTTAAATTTAGAGTGAAACTTAAAATCATAGCTATCAATTTATATTCCTAGCTTCATTTAAATTCCCTGGCACATACATTCCCTAGTGAGTTAAAGGTTTACTTCTGTGCCTGAAGTACAGGCATTTTGGCTTGGCTGACTTTGTGGCTGTTTAGCAGAGGCTATCATCTTTTCTTAGGTCAGGAAAGCAGCAAGACCTTTCTCCTCTCTGCACCTTCAGCACATAATGGACAAATTGCTGTGTTTTTTTTTTTTTAAAAAAAAAAAAAAAAACAGAAAAGAAAAATAGGCTAACTCCAGAGATAATAGAAAGCTCTATCAAGGGAGTGGACTGTGATGCAGGTTTCTTTTCATGATCCAGTTACCTTGTGGGGTCCACATTGCTTAATGGGTGTAATAAACCTCTTATTACAGCTGTTGAGTGGATGGTGGGGTCCTGTTCCTGTGTTCTCAGTGCCATTAATGAGACACAGACTGCCAACTTTTCCACAGGACATTTTGTCTGAGATAGTAATGATAACACTAACCAGCATCTCTCCTCAAGCTATTTGAGCAAGTAAATGACCAAGTTTAGAAAAGCCTATGGAGATACACGTGGTCTTGGATTGCTCAGTTGCTTGGAACGTGACATTTCAGTCACAGGGGGTTGCTAGCTTTTGTTGCTTTTAAGTTAGATTCCAGCCAGATCAGTGAGCTCATCTGCCTCATCCTGCAACCAAATAACCAGTACTGATGACACAAAAGAGTGAGGAAAAATTAGAGAGAAAAAAATTCCCTCTGGTGGATCCTTTCCTGTATGGTACACAGAGCTCTTACAGTCATTTTGCTGTGTTCTGAAAGCCCGTCCTAAAGCTGTTAGACATGTCATTGATAGTTCTGTGAACTTCTCTGCAGTCAGGTATGCACTTAAGCAACCATCTGGACACAGGTACAAAGCTTTAAAAGCTAGAGAAGCTACTATACTGCAGGAAAGACCAGTCATTATTTGCATTTGGTATTAAAAAATGATGCCACTTTTTCTAGCCTAGACTTTTCTGACTTCGGCTCCCAAAAGTGAATTCTCATCACACATACTTCTGGTAGACTAAGAACTAACTGCAGCATTGATTTGTAGTTGTATCAATAATCACCTAATCAACTTTTGAGTACAATGTTAGTAAACTCTTTAAACTACTCAGTCTGTCATTATACAGTCATCCTTCAAGGACTGATGGCACCTTCGTGGTTTTTTTCTGAATTGCATAGTTCAAGCATTTTCCCTGCAGTACAGACACAAGGCTCAGCCACCTCGCTGCAATATCTTCATGAAGTTGTCAATGTCACATGCTATTTGACATTATGCCTTTATGTTTCTCTCAGTTAGCTGAAGCATCACACGGAGAACTCAAGTTAAAGTGCTTTGCCACCACAAGAGTTTTGAGAATTTTAGCAATTGTTTGAGTATTTCTGCATTCCTGACTCACCTCACTTCCTAAAGGTGTGATCTTTTCCTGTGTTTCAGATGAAAACAACTGCTCAAGTAATTACCAAATTCATTCAAAGAAATTGATCATCCTTATTCTTCACTATAACACCCATTCCTGTAATCTGTAATTCTTACTAGCAATTGCTATACTCTACCAAGTCTACAGATAAGGATGTGATATAGCATTTGGTCAAGAACAGATTGCACTGGGACTAGCTCCATAGTAGGATGGTTCATTATTACTTTTTTTCTTGACATCTGTCAGTTAAATAAGATTTAATTAGAGGAACTTTTTAATTAGAGCTGGATGGCAAATTATTTTTCCATATTGCAAAATCTTCAGGATTTAACGTGTTTTTTGATTCTTTCCTGAAATAGATCAATATGCTGAAATCTCAAAACTGGGAAAGGAGAAAGAAGATAAAAACTGGGTGACTAGAAGTCTTGAGGTTTCAAAGCATAAATAGTTTTTTACATACATGGATTTTTATTATAAAAACATTTCTTTTACATTGCTGAACAGCAGAAGTAACGACAACCAAATGCCTGCAGAAAAGGATGGTGACATACCTGAACAAGCAGAGGTAACATCAGTGTTTACAAAGAACTAATAAAAAGCATTTTTCTCTTGTCAAAGACTATGAAGTTCATAGAATCATTACAGATTGGAAGGGACCTCGAAAGATCATCTAGTCCAATCCCCCTGCCACAGTAGGATCACCTAGACCAAGTCACACAGGAACACATCCAGGAGGGTTTTAAGTATCTCCAGTGAAGGAGACTCCACAACCTCCCTGGGCAGACCTTTCCAGTGCTCTACCACCCTTGCTGTCAAGAAGGTCCTTCTGATATTTATATGGAACCTCCTACATTCCAGCTTACAACCATTGCCCCGCATCCTATCACTAGATGACATTGAGAAGAGCCCAGCTCCATCCTCCTGACACCCACCGTTCAAATATTTATGGACATTAAGGAGGTCACCCCTTAGTCGTCTCTTCTCCAAGCTAAAGAGACCCAGCTCTCTTAGCCTTTCCTCAGAAGGGAGGTGCTCCACTTCCTTGCACACCTTGCATAACTCACACAATGTAGTGTGCAAGTAGCAAGCAATCTTTCTGTCAAATTGTGAAAAAAGCCCTAATGGGTTCTGTTCAAACAGTAACTGACTTGCTTAGACAGTACCAAACTCATATATAACACTCATTTAATAATCATATAATAGACCAGCCTTCTTGGATGGAGTCTAAACAGCTACATTTCTCATTAAGATAATCAGGAGAAAGATGGAAATGTTGGTTCTTTGGTATCTGTTCAGGTGTTATTATTGTTTGTTTAAATTGGTAGATATATAATACTAAATAAAAAGCATCAGGGAATCAGCACAGGAACAGGCTGCCTAGAGAGGTTGTGGAGTCTCCTTCTCTGGATCCCTCCTGGATGCAGTCCTGTGCAATGCACTTCAGGCAGTCCTACTTTGTCAGCATGGCAGGGCTGGGCGTGATAATCTCTTGAGGTCCCTTCCAGCTCCAATGATTCTGTGACTCTTGGGCCTCTCGTTGTCTTATCTACAATGCTTATTTTCCAGCTCACTCCTCACTGGTTTTGGACCTCTCGTTAGCTTTCTCTCATATCTAGGCACAGTGACAATTCAAAGCAGATCATGCTCTCCAAACACAGTGTGCTTCCTCACTATAACTCACTCCCAACAGAGCTTCTTACCTCCTTGAAAGACAGAATTACAGCACTTGCCCTCAGAAGGCGACTGGACATCAGTCTCAAAGGAAGAGGGTCCATTTCTTCATTCGAGTTTCAGGTGTGTACTTTCCAACAGTTTTCTTTAACATGCACAAAATCAATGTGTGGGGTTTGGGATTCCTTCTGGTGTGAGTTTAGATGTCTTCCATACAAGGTGTGACAGACCTGTGACAGACAGTCCGGAAATTATGATTTATCAAGTTAAAGCGCTACCTTCATCCATTTCTGTCCTGACCAGGGCTCATACATCCTGAAGTGCAGCCCAGCTACTGTAGCAACATGTGTCTTTAGCAACCATACTTTTAACACCATTAAAACACCCAATATCTAATTTTTCTGACAACACTCATTTTGTACAAAATAATCCCCACTCAGTATTATTTACCCAGATTGTGGTACAAGTCTCTAAATCTTCTATCAATTTTCTTGTGATTGTGACCAAGATTAGTGCCAAGGCTGGAATTCTAATGTTACTTTTAAAAAACTTTTCAAAACCTAGTTTAATATCTCTGTAGACACAGCCTAGCACAAATCGCATCAGCGTAAGCCAGTTGTAGCTAGATTTAAAAATTAGCTCTAAAAACATTCACAGCTTTGCATAAATCAAAACACTTCTCATTCTTTCCTGGAACTTCTCTTCAGAAATGAAAAACACTCTCCATGCATGAGAAAACTAATTCTTGCATGCAAATGCTCCCAAGGAGAAAGTTTATTATTCCAAACATACCCACAGAGGAGGAGAGAATGGCTCTGGCCCAAACTCAAGGAAAATAGAGAACGTGGGTATATGCTAGGGACACTCTGGACACACTTCAAATGCGAGTTAACCCACAGTTCAAGATATCATGGGCAGCACAAGAGAAATCTTCAAAGCCTTGTTTGAAACTGTTAAAATTCAATGACAAAATTTGCTGCTTTAGAGCCAATGGCATCTTACCAAGAATTAATTAGTTGGGTAAAACTGAAACTCCTCCTCTACTCCCAAATACTGCCTAGCTACTGCACTGTGTCAGGACACCAGTGTGAGTGTCTTTAGCCATCAGTGTATTTGCCCTCACAACATACCTCTGAAGGAGGAAGTTACTCTCGTTCTACAGATTTTACTAAATAAAGCATGTGTGAAATTACTTCAATAATAGTCTTCCTGACTAGTAATCTATAATATATCTGCTGTAAATACTATATATTTTATGCCCTCATGTAATTTTATGGCTCTTACCTGGCTCCCAATATTCTATTGGGACAGGCTGAGGCAGGAAGCATTCAGCATCAGGACACTACAACTAGGCACGTGAAACAGCAACGTGTTGAGCTGTACTAGAAGCGACACTCTAGGAATAAGTTGATCCCCATCTCAAAGGGTGGAAACAAGTCTTGTTTCTCCTAGCACAAACCTAGGCCAAAAGAGTAAATTTTCAGATTTTTTGAAAAAGATGGATAATTTCCAGCATTCTTGATCTTTCCCACCTTAACTAGGACTTGTAGTTACCCTACCACACTTAAGGAGCATAAGCATGGACAAAGAGTAGATGCAAAATGTGGGGATATTCTTAAACCAATTTACAGCATGAACAGATCCTTTGGGTGTCTCTGTAGGCAAGATGTTGTTTCATACATAACAAATAATGCCTGTGCAGGGCTTTCTCTTTAATATAGCTTAAATGAGAAATGTTCCCATAAACGTAACAATGGAAGGACAGAGAGACAAAGAAATAGGTGTCTCTGAGCCAACAAGTAGTTCCAGGTGCACTGGTCACCATGTCTCATGCACATGACTTTTTAGCGTGTGCTGAGTGACAGGAAAGCCATGGATACATACCACTACTTCATGGAAATAGTGTCTTGGCCATGAGTGGGGTGGAATACAAATGAGACTCTGTCTGGTGCAATTTGTCTAGCCCTAGATACTTGCTGTTGTGGAATGCTGCTGTCACTTCACTGCATATCTAAACGACTAAGAATTAATAGAAAACGTGGCAGAGATCAAGGAGTTCCCATCAACAGAAGTATTAAAGAAAAGGGATCTGACCTGAGATATTCACCTAGCTGGAAAAACCTTACAGACAGTGTTGCCCTCCATTATATGCTTTTATTGTTTATTTTTGTCATTGTCTTGCAGACTGTTTCTTGCACCTTGCGTGATTGTCTATTAAAATCATAACACTGAATATGTGACACCAGAATTATTTCCATGGCAACTGGTTCCTGTCAAAAAGAGAGGCACTCTGAGGACAGCAGTGCAGGAGCGATACCATCATCAATTTTAGTCTGTCCAGTGAATTCCAAGCCTTTGGAGAGGGCACCCAGTGGCTGGAGGACCAACACAATAAGCACTGATCAGACACGTCTGTAATGAAAGCAGGAATAATTATCTTCAATAATCTTCAGCTAATAAATGCTTCATTTATTACACCCTTCACATAATAGTATTTTAAAAATGCACTGGAACTAAAATAGCAAGTCTGGGTTTCAGTCCAACAAACTGCAGGTAGAGGGAAACCACCATTTCCAATTTACATCAGGTACCAACCAGCGTCCGCTGAAGACAGATTTCATAAAAATCAATTTACTTTCTCTCCACTCTAGAACACATTCTAATCATTTATCAACAAAATACCGTGCTAGGACTTGATAATATACATTTTAATCACAGAATCATTAGGGATTGGAAGGGACCTTGAAAGATCATCTAGCCCAATCCCCCTGACACAGCAGGATCACCTAGACGTGATGGTGGAAGTTCGTGTTTTAGGGGAGTTGTTTTCTTTGGTTTTTAACCTATCATCTCCTTAGTGGTTGTCTCCATTAAACCATCTGAAGAATATGTGCGCAAGAAAATACGAACGTGAGTTAATGTCAGTGAAATTCTAGGACCTGTCACATGGCTTCAGGGAGGCTTTGTAGTCACTTGAGTTATGAAAGCATATACTTGAGAGAAGAGTGATTCACCAGGTTTATATATCTAATCAGTTATCAAAGACTATCAAATGAGATAGTAACAAGGATGCTGGTTTAATTCTTTCAGAAATCTCAAGAGTCAGCTACACCTTCAGGAAGCCCTGCACCCCTCCTGAGGAGTGGTGATGGCCTAAACCACACAAAGCCCAGTAAGTGAGTTCATTTAGCTCTTGGTGCCCTTCCAAAGCTATGAAAACAAGTGATCTTTGGTGTTGATTGATGAGTTGGAAGGGTTTTGGCATTTGGATTTTTACTGTAAACTGGCTACTAATTACACCCCAGGTACCACACTTGGCATGTCACAGCAAGCAGTTTTGTCTGTAACCTAATACCCGTGAGGCTTCTGCGTGTCCTTTGTGCTGTGTGGCAAGCAAAGCAGAGAACACACAGAAACTACCTTGGTAATCAAGATCCTCGTCAAGAACAAGCAGGTATCACAGCTGAAGCTGTACTGATTTACATGGGAGGATGATGGAGCCTTTGGACCTTTTCCTTCTCATATTAGTGGATCTCTGTCACCCCAGTGGAAGCTACAGGCTCTTCTTCTATTCCTTTGTCTTCCAGGGAATGTCTGGAATAAGCACTGACCTCTCTTGAGACAGAGAATGGACTTTTCATCATCCAAAGCCCTGTCAGGCAACCGATTATCTGAGTGTGCATCCTTACACTGACTCACCCTCATCGCTCACAGCAAACGTGAGGACAAATGCTGATCACAATTTGTTCAGACTTTCCTGTTTACAGCTGCGGGCAATTCTGAGTGTAGTTGGTATTTCCAGATTAACAGTACTCCAGTGCACACAGCTAAGCCTCGCTAATACAAGGGGATGCCTGGAACATTTGCAAGCCTATTGAGTAATTCCATCCAGGTTCTTATCAGACTTCTAATTTCTCTTTGATATCAGATAAAATAACTCCCTTTCCAGGCAGGACTGTGTTTAGGCTTAACTTCGTTTACTTTTCTTACTTCATACTGATGAACTCAATAAAATGTCTTTGCCAGATTTACAAAATAAAGAGCATTAGAACTCTAATTCCTATTTATCTGCTCAGTAAAATTATGTGCAAATTGCCATTTGTTGTTTTAAAAGTATGGCTTTTCATAAGAGTCCTGTTGCAAATAGGACATTTAGTGCTGGATTCGTTGTCAAACCAGACGGCACACAGAGCTGGCATCATTTCGCAGCAAGGCGTGCAGCCCGTTTTATCAATGAGTCCACAAACAATCAATAAAATCTTGGGAAGAAAAGCACTCCTTCTTGCCCAAATGGCAACAGAGATTCATCACAGGAGTTTTATCTGTGGATATGACTGCTTGTTTCATCTCAGGCTGCTACTAAAACAAAACCCCTTTCAAAGAGCCACATTGGCAGGTGATGACAGTGACACGTGAAAGGGTTGTTCGGAAGGCATTATGTTGACTGCACTACACTGAGATAGCAGCTGTATTGTGAACACCTGGTTCTGAGGAATGTCTTGGTGTGTCCATTAATGGCAGCACAAGCTTCCACAGAAAACACGACAGTTTCTTAGCAGTCGCAACAAGAGCTCAGCCAGGTTTTCCTCTGACGTGCATTCTTTGTATGCGCGGTTTCTTACGGGTCCTCCTTTCCAAAAACATAGCTCGTTTCTGTATCCATTACTCTGGTTATGATTTGAGGCAGTTTCACATCCAGTGGCATTGCTTTTGAAAGCATCAGGATTTGACACATCTTTCTTCCTTAAATCTTCAGGCTCATCTGTATTTCGTAAATGCTCCTATTCATACGATAGAACAAAGCAAAATGTCTTAGGAAAAGCAAAGTGTTTTTGACTTTAAAAGCGTGAAGCCATCCAACTCTCAGAGGTGTATGGATAGGGTGACATTAGTGGTGATGCAGGGAAGTGTGTGCTAAAGCTGAGTGCCACAGCCATCTGCAGCCATCTCCGCAAGCCTGGGAGCTGAAGTCCAAAGCAGAAGAGGCAACACACAGTCAAGAAGTAATGGCAGGACCACATCCTCATTATTGCCATCCAGAAAATTGAGCTGGAGACGAGAAAGGTGTAGTCAAAAGGAGCAGCAGAAATCATGACTGTGATCCTGCTTGGCATGATGTGGCTATCTTATGGTTAGACAAAGCATCTACCATATGACTAGAAAAGATAGGTAGTGGGATTTCACAAGGAGACATCTATTCTTGCATGATATCTTTGTTCTAGGATAGATAAAAGACCTAACAGCTGATGAAGGTCTAGCTCAAAATGTGCATGGAAGCAGGTGACATATAAAAGCTGAAAATACTCTTTTTGGAAGGTACAATGACATCCTGTGGATAACTGCAGAGGAAATGCCTTGACCTGGTGTGTTGTTCAGAGGCTCAGAAAATTGCCATGGGAATCCCTCATGGTTCTTTGAACAATTAGAGGTATTCAAAAATTCTGTATGGAGAAAAATAATTGTTTTGCCTAGAAGTTTCAACCACTTAAAATTTAAAAAGTGGTTTTCAGTTACTTCTTATGAAGAGGTTCCCTTCACTCTGTTTTGTAATTGGGTATTTCTTCTGTGTTTTCTTGTTCAATCAGAAACAGTGGAATGAACTTGTAAGATTAAACAAAAGATACATTTTCATTTCTTTGGAACGTTCATTCAAATGACTTTTTCACATTATGAGTAGAAACTGATGGGTTTGATTGGAATTGCAGCTCTCTCTAAGAATATTCATGGGCTAGTTTTGACAGGATTTTTAGTTTCTTTTCCTGGCAACGGATTCTGACTGCCACTTACAGTGCAGGGATTCCTTGTGCCTTTTTGCTAATGCTCACCACTGACATGCTATTATTACTTATGCAAATCACTTAGCTTACTTCTACTTTATTATCTTCTTAGTAAAAGAGCAGTAATTTCCTAGGTCAGAGAAGATTTCTGAAGAATATTTATTAGGTACTTAGAGCACAGAGAGTATTGCTTCTCAGACACAAGCATAGAATTTGTGCAATTTTATTTGTTTCTTGGCATTATTCTTGATACACTCCTTAATAACACAGATAAGAATAAGACCTTTACAGGGGCAAAGACTACAGTATCTATTATTTAATTCATTCCCAAGCCTCCCAATTACTGCTAGTGTTTGTGTTCCTAATATGTGAGTCCAGAGCAGTGCACATCATTCATATGCATTTGGGCTTTTAAGCCTATACAAATGTGGTGCTTTTTAACGTTTTGAACTATATAAAAGAAGCTTGGTTGGGTTTTATTTTGATTCTAACACAGATTTAAGAAACCCCCAAAGGAGATTTTGTATAAAACTGACAAATCTTTAACTACACTCAAGAAGACTTTTTCCTTGCATTTTTTGTACCTGTTGGTACAGTATAATTGCAATTCTTCCTCCCTGGAGGATCAATCAGAAGATTATGACAGTACAAGTGGAAGCAGTCAGGCATCTTCCACAAATTGATATGTTTTGCTTCATTCACTCTAGTCCCCCTGCTGCTTTCCTACTTTCATCTCCAGATTTTTTTATTCTGATTGCTTCAGACCGTACAGTGTGAGTGAGTGATGTCAACGGCATGCTCCATCCCTAGAAACACTGCAGCGTCCAGTGAAATACACCTCAGCAATGCTCTCTGTGGTTTGCTTCTTGAGCTACATGGTGAAAGACAAAACAGTTACATCAACCACAACTTGAGGAGCCAGCAGTAAAATGTGTGTTTGTCTGAAGACTCAAAAAAATTTATGAACCTTTTGAAGACCTTATGAAGAGCACTGTTAACATGAATTTGCAGAACAACATCCTCTTATTCAGTAAATTAATTCCCATGGTACATTAAGTAACAAAACAGTAAGTGTCAGGTAACCACGAGTCATCAAGTTACTGCATAGAATAAAATTGCTGAGAGACATACCTTTGGAAGGTGATCCTATATTCTGTGTTGGTCTAGATCAATTACAAAATTATGTTAACTAGCTTAAACAATTATGGAAATGATTGTGTGGAACATATAAAGATTATCTGACCAAAAAATGTGGGTAAAGTTTACTCAGTAGTGACAAAGCAGAGTAGCATTGACTTTTAAATTGGTTTAAATTTAAACTTTTAGTTGGCTTCTCAGAGGATGAATAGTTTTCCCATAGTTTCTACATTTGACTTTTTTTGTTGTTTTGGCTTTTTAAAAATTTGTTCTTTTTTTCCTTCTCCCATCATCTGGATAATACTAATAACAGTCAGGCAGCTCAGTGTGACTAAGAGGTAGCAGTAAGAGAATGAGACTTGTGGTCAAAGACATGGAACACTTTGAGCAATTCGGTAGGACAGTGTGCTTTATCATGGAAAATAGCAAACCGCTGAAGATCTTCAGAATGACAATGCACAAGGAGATGACTAGGGAATTTTTTATTTCTCCTGCAAGACAAGCATTAGCATGCTTCAAAGAGAACACTGTGTGAACACTGGTCATAGAATCATTAGGGATTGGAAGGGACCTCGAAAGATCATCTAGTCCAATCCCCCTGACACAGCAGGATCACCCAGACCAAGTCACACAGGAACACATCCAGGCAGGTCTTGAACATCTCCAGTGAAGGAGACTCCACAACCCCCCGGGCAGCCTGTTCCAGTGCTCTGTCACCCTCACTGGGAAGAAATTCCTTCTCATATTGATGTGGAACCTTCTATATTCCAGCTTACAACCATTGCCCCTTGTCCTATCACTAGATGACACTGAGAAGAGCCTGGCTCCATCCTCCTGACACCCACCCTTCACATATTTATAGACATTAATGAGGTCACCCCTCAGTCTCCAAGCTAAAGAGACTCAGCTCCATCAACCTCTCCTCATCAGAGAGGTGCTTCATTTCCTTCATCATCCTCCTTGCTCTATGCTGGAATCCCTCCAGCAGCTCCATGTCTTTCTTGAACTAAGGGGCCCAGAACTCGACGCAATACTCCAGATGTGGTCTCTCCAGGGCAANGGATGAATAGTTTTCCCATAGTTTCTACATTTGACTTTTTTTGTTGTTTTGGCTTTTTAAAAATTTGTTCTTTTTTTCCTTCTCCCATCATCTGGATAATACTAATAACAGTCAGGCAGCTCAGTGTGACTAAGAGGTAGCAGTAAGAGAATGAGACTTGTGGTCAAAGACATGGAACACTTTGAGCAATTCGGTAGGACAGTGTGCTTTATCATGGAAAATAGCAAACCGCTGAAGATCTTCAGAATGACAATGCACAAGGAGATGACTAGGGAATTTTTTATTTCTCCTGCAAGACAAGCATTAGCATGCTTCAAAGAGAACACTGTGTGAACACTGGTCATAGAATCATTAGGGATTGGAAGGGACCTCGAAAGATCATCTAGTCCAATCCCCCTGACACAGCAGGATCACCCAGACCAAGT